>CM076927.1:14188677-14788677 GCA_039566165.1 Maruca vitrata | reverse complement strand
TGAAATACATTGCTGTTTTATTAATATTTTGGTGTCGTATTCAATTCACAAAGTAAATTAAATCAACAATTTTAGTAAATATATTTGCATATAATTTATACAAATTATTTTGCACGTGACACTGGAAATCTAGTTATATGTTAAAAACCCCGTCTGAAACGTATCATACTATAATTATTGTTTACTATTTTGAACATTAATAAGACAAAGCAATGTAGGAATTATTTCCATTTAACTCTGAAACAATGATAGGCCCGAATGGAAGAAATACACATGTTGCGCCGACCCCACTTAGCGTGGGATAAGGGCAGGAAAATGATGATGATGAACTCTGAAACAAGAATCTTTGCAGCAACATAGTAGTTTCTAGGTGAAAACCTAATGTCTAATGAAAGGATTTAGACAATAATATTATCTTCGTTGTATTAACCAGACCTTTATATATATAAAGAAGCATATATCAGAACGAGAAAAGAGGGTATAAGAAATAATGGATCTAAATGGTTTTCTCAAAGACATTATTGTAACACAAAGACAGCATTGTCGTATAGTGTAATCTAGCTTTTAGACTGGTCGCAATCTGCATTTAAGTAGGTACTAACAGCTCGCCGCATCATTACCATAGTGTTCTAAATGAAGTTCTAGATCATTGAGATTAGTTTCTTTGACACAAATTAAATCATTTAGTTCGTCGTTATGGAAATGAGATCACCGGTCTTGTTACAATTCAGCACAGAATAATTAGAAAGCTAATATTTTTGGCTTAGTCCACGAGTTAGATTAGGTACTACTTAAACCTTGAATGAAGACTGTCTCAACATTTTGAAAACTAGTTCGTATTTTTTTTATGGGTAATTGATGTGTACATTTTTTTACTATAGGTTTTTTAACGGAATATAATTCGCACATTAAGCAAATTATTTTAAAATTATGTGCGAGTAAACCTTAACCAAAGTTTTGTAATTTACATTATTTACATATATTTCATGTATTTCCGGCATTGCTTCAACCACGGAGCTTAATTAATGGGCTTCATGCGCATTCGTATTAATTAGAAATACAATATCATATGTGGTTCATTAGCGATAATGTCTTAAATAATGATAATTACGCGTCTTCTAGCTGGATTTTAAACCACAGAATTAAATGTAAATATTAATTAGCCAAATAGGTAGCAGAAAATCCGTTATCAAAAGGGAATGTTTTATGAGTGGCCTTGGGCATTTCATTTTCGTCCAGCAGCAACGTTTACTAGGGATCCTACACACCCCTCCTATTTAATTACTTAATTATTGAGCATAATTTACTTTAGTAAACCTAGCTACCTATCAAATTATCCACCACCCGACATGATCTAACATACTTAACGAATTCCTCGTGTAAAAAAGCCTTTAATTCAACGGTGACAATTTTTTTACCAGTGGAAAGTAACTTCTTAATACTAAAGTTTTTTCAAGCTTGTAAAACGCGTTGCGCACCTTTACTCTGAGAGGGGGGGGTTCTCACCGGGTGATGTGTTGGACTCTCCAGCGACTGGCTAAGAGCCGCGACTCCTGGGTGGACTGCAACGTACATGGGGTATGCCGATTAAAAAACCGGGGTGCACCTCATTGCCTATTGGCGGTGTCATAGTACCTGGCATAGCCTTTACTCACAACACCGGCATTAATACTACTAGTGTTGACAATTTTTGTTGTTAGAGTATACCAGACCTTTATCCGCTAAAAACTCTGCATTATTCCTCTACAACCATTGTGTCCAAAGTGCCCCCGCGGTTTGACCAGATCTTGCGATTTGTTTGTTTTTTTCCATTATTGACATTAACTTGTAATGGGGTTTATTCTACTTTGTCCCTCTGATTAACCCCGCTGAGAGTAAAGGCAATATTTCCTCTTCAGTGGAGTGGTAAGACAAAGTGGAACAAGCCAGTAATGGAACTCGAAAGTTTAAAAATGGAAGGACAACTATCTCCCAAACAGCTGATCAGCACCGCTCATTACCATACTACCAGCTGATTCTACACAAAGGCCGGGCTTTGTCTTGGTTCATCCGGATCAGATCCCGGCGGACTCGCTCCTCAGATTTGTAAATTAACTTTGTAGGTTATCTTTGCTTAAGTTTAGATTGGAAGTCTTGGGATTAACTGGGTATTTTCGATTGTGCAGTGTAATTGAATTGTTGGACGTTAAGGGTTAAATGCGAAATCGGGTAGTTTTTAATTGACGTTTTTTACTTTCTAACATTTGTTGTAATTTAAACGTATACGTTAGTTTGCCGCTGTACATATGTATACTAGGTCAGAGTTGAATTCAATTTTGGTTGATCACTGTGTCATGGTGAAGCATTTAATTTTTTCCTGAAGTTATTATTATTTAAAACAACAAGCATGTCTTAGAACTTTTATATAATAATTTTAAGTGATTCAAGGAACTTATGTGGAGTTGACTTCATATTACTCATCACGTCATATAAATGGAATTATTATGAATATGGAAATACTTAGTATTTATTTTTATAAATATAAATGATACTTTCAACATCAATCCTGAGTAGAGGAAACGATCAGTGAATAACTAAAATTATAAATTGTTGGAACAATTCCAGTTGGTGAAAAAACCATAGTCAGACTTTAAGATAGTCATATAATAGCAGAATGAATATAACAGAATATAACAAGTACATATTGTACGCGAACTCAGCCCGTCTATCTCCGGACAAAACACGCCTAGCCCTCAACAACACTTTTGTCCACCCTTTTATATTCCTTCCTTCCCTTCTCCGCGAACCGCCCGTACTAAACCGATTTAACTGCGGCCTCTTGTAAACTTGCCAAATTAATGCCCCGTAAGTGACACAGCGCTGCTACCGGAAGTATGTAATTACTTCCGGTAGTACGTCCCCCTGTCGGGTCGGGGTAGGGTTGACCTGCGAGTTTTGGTTTTGTCGATGATTTTGGTGTGTTGGAAAGTGTTAACTTCACTTTATTGCTTGCTTGACAATCTGAGCCCAAAGTTGGTTGTCGTCGAAAAGCGCACATCTTAGTGGTCGGCGGCCTGTTGGACGCCCCAAGTACCGCTGGGAGGACGAGGTTGTGAAGGATCTGCGCGAGCTCTATGTGGTTGACTGGTGGGAAGTGGCGCAGGACCGGCCTGGTTTGAGGAGCTTATCATCGGAGGCCAAGACTCAGTTTGGGTCGTTGCTAATCTAGTTGGTTAGTAAATCCAAAATCATGTTACAGAATAGTTTTGTTTAACTATATAGTTTTAACTATGTAGTATTATAACTGATGACTTTTTTGGATGAACAGAATTAGAATCGCACACGCATTGTGCTTTCTTTGCTAAGGCATTAAGCATTTCTATTGCTGGGCATTGTATGAAGGTTTTCGAGTATGAGAAAATCACTTGATGCAAATACGTCATGCCCATGAGGTCTAACTGCAGCATGATTGGTTATTTTTGACATGAAATTGGCAGACATGTCAATATTAACCAATCGCGTAGAAGTTAAACCTCATGTCTACGTCTTGTTATCTAGTGGATTTCTCATACGTTAAAACCCTTATTGAATGAAAATTTCCTATAACTACAGCCAATATAACGCTTATTATAAATAGCTATCGATAAAGGTCTGCAAATAGCATCACTACATGACCCAATCCAGATTCCGAGAGGACTCGCAGGGATCGGGATTTGCTAAATTGACTCCTGTGATATATACGGGATAGGTTTTGTTAGGTTCAGTTCTCAGAATTATTATGGAGTGACCAAGAAGTTAAATTGTTCAATAATGAACTGCTAACTTAGGTTTCGGTTAGGATTGTTTATAGTAAGATAGATAGTAATTCATTCGGATTATGAATGTGCACATTTGAACACACTAAAATATTATGTAAGATAGCAATATTGGGAAATAAATCACTACATCACACTTATATCAGTCCCAGGTGTTTGATACTCACCCTAACTCTAGTTTCAAGAGACAATGGCACTACCAAATATCACCAACTTAGTCAGAAATCATATTATTATTATCATTCAAGATACATACGTATTATGGTTAAAGCAAACTGGAAGTCACTTAATCTAGTTTGAATTGACAACTCCAAGCACTTTGAATTCACCTTATGGTATATTCGCTGCGATGCATTCCTCTAATCGAATTTCAACTTCATTATCATCTTCGTCACGTCACATAGGTAAGAAAAACAAGTGACGGGCATACACCTATCGAACTTCTACCTGTTAACATCTAAGTTAGAAAAACAAGTGAGTCAATCATCTATCAAATATCTACCTTGTTAACGTCGAAGTCAGAAAAACAAGAGACAGTCAACCGCCATTCCTCTCCAAGCTGCATAGCACCAAGTTCTGACACACAGAGCATGAAGTTTTAAAAAACAAAACTCGCCGAAATACTGGCCGCATAACAATCGGTGCTAGGATTGCCGGTGACGTCACAAAGCGGGCACAATGGCGGTGAGACAATGCGGCGGCGGCGGTTGCCTCGCGCCGCCGCCAAGCGCATCGACGTCTGAAAAAGTTCTGCATAAATCTGAGCTGTGCCTTTCTTGTGTTTGAAGGTGAATACGGGATTAAACCCAAAACTGCCTGTCTTACGTTTGCTGCAAAACAATTGGACTTTTTGATGAAAGAGCCTTAAAAAAGTTGGTGTTAAAGGCTTCTTGTTTATTAACTAAGTAGTTGATGATGCCGGTGGTAAATATTATCGTTGGACAAGTATTTATAAACCAATTTAATGTCTGGTTTATAATGTAACATGAATGAAAATCACGTTCAACTTTGAATTGTCGTAGAAACCACAGACTTGTTTGACATTTATGTTTGTCAAACTTACAATAGACTTACAACAATATAATATTGTTCAGTTCCAATTGTTGGACTTTTGACCCTTAACGAAGCCTCATTGAAAGGGGCTGACATTACAGAACAAGCTATGTCTGATATTTTAACTTGACATTAGGTAATGTAATTTAATGTAGTGTGTAAAGTTTCAAAACTTTGCTTGAAATTGTTTTAATCAAAATTAATATCAACGATTTTATTTGTCTAACTTATTTAAAAATATAAAGTCAAATTTATTTCACTTCAACACTTAATAAGATAAAACAAAAAAAAAGAGGAAAACAATACCTCGCTTTATTATCTTTACATCGTAAGCTATAAAAGAGGTCAGTGCCCTCATAAACAAAAACATGTGACTACGCAAACGCGTCATGTAACCTACACGTCAAATCAAGTTTACCGCTGCGCGTAAATCTTCCTTTATAATTAACGATCCATCGCTTTATCACGGAACGCCCGGATCCCCGTGACGCAGCAGCCTTGCCAACAAAACGCTGTGACAACCCTAACAATAACCCTTGAACTGCTAGTTAGAATACAATTAATATTGTCGCACGTCGGGCCGAAACGACCTTACGCTTAATAAGGGTAATCAAATTTCAACCCAGTTAGCTGAAATTAAGATTGAAATTTCAGGTGTACGCAGTGACACAAAGTGTGAGATATACTTTAGTATAATGGATGATATATTGAAGACTAATTACTATTCTGTACGCTTGTTGGCTAAAGTAATTGTAGTGGGATAAGTTGTTTTGATTTTATAGTCAAGTTGGTTTCTGTGAAAGTCATGAAGTACTTACATTTAGTAAAATAATATGTGGAGTATCTAGGACAAATTTAAAATTTAGATACCTTAAACATTTTTGTAGATAAATTTTAATTTGTTTCGTATTACCACTGACAATTTCTACTTCCATATATTTTACCGTTTTCGAAAGTTTTCATTTTTTTAGTTTTCGTCTCATGGTAAGCGGTAGTGAGATCCACACAATATACCTTATTGAGTCTGTCGCACTCTCTCTGAAGACCTGTCGTTAAAACTGCCTTGATTTTCTAATATACAGAGAGGTGGACCAATTTAGTACTGTCAGTTCATCATCATCATCTTCGCGATTTCCCGGTTGCATCCTTGCGGAGCCCGGGGTCCGCTTTCCTACTCCTAGCTCTCCACTTCGCACGGTCTTCGGCATCCTTTACGGAGAGTTTGTTGGCACGCATGTCATCCACTACGACGTCAAGCCAGGCCTTCTTGGGCCTTCCCCTTCTGCCCGGACCCGGCGGTAGCGACATGGCTAGACACTTGTTCCCTACGTAGTTTGCCGGTTTCCGTAAAACATGACCGTACCAACGTAGGCGGCACTCTTGCAGTTTATCAGCGATGTCTCGGACATGAAGGCTGCCGCGAATACGGGAGTTCTTTACGCGATCAGCTCGCGTAACTCCCGACATCCAGCGCAGCATCTTCATCTCCGTGACCCGCAGTTCCTGCTTGTGCCGCTCAAGTAATGGCCATGCTTCACTACCATATAAGAGAACAGGCCTAATGATGGATTTATAGACCTGTCCCTTCAGTTTAACCGGCATTTTAGGGTCGCAAGTGACGCCGCTCACCTCCCGCCATTTATCCCAAGCAGCAGCAATGCGTGCCTTGACGTCGGAGTCGATGTCGCCGTTCGCGTGGAGTACAGATCCCAGATACTTGAACCGGTCCGTGCGCTCGACCGTGTCTTCGCCTATGCGGACGGACATGGGATCTGTAGTGTTGCAGGCCAAGTACTCTGTCTTCGCCACGTTGAGTTTCAGACCCCCGTTCTCAAGCGATTCCTTCCATGTGTTAACACGTCTCACCAGCCGTCCCCTGTCCGAGTCCACCAGCGCGATATCGTCAGCATACATAAGTAGCCATGGTGGCTGCTCATGGTGGTCTCTGATGCTGTCTGACAATACGTCTAATATCAGGCTGAAGAGGAACGGACTCAGGACGGAGCCTTGGTGTACTCCGACGGTTATACGGAAGGGCAAAGTGTCGCCAACAGCGGTCCTAACTACAGAATCGGAATCACAGTACATGTCTCTAATGATATCAACATACGTTTCTGGCACTCCCTTGGACCTCAGGGCCCACCAAATCATCGCACGCGGAACACAGTCGAAGGCCTTCTCCATGTCCAGAAATAGGAAGTGGAGAGGCGTGTTCTTCGTCCTGTATTTCTCCATGATGATTCTTAGGGCAAAAACGGGGTCCATAGTCCCGTGACCGGGGCGGAAACCATATTGACATCCAGAGACAGTGCACTCCTGACGGATTCGAGAGTCTACTATCCGCTCGAATAGTTTCATGGTGTGGGACATGACCTTTATACCGCGATAACTACCGCACTCTTGCACTGATCCCTTGCCCTTGAAGACCGGGGTGATAACACTCAGTCTCCATTGGCGAGGAATCCTGCCGGTGCTGAGTATGCGGTTATAAAGGTCAGTTAGGATGCCCACACCACGACCACCCATTGCCTTCCAGGCTTCGATGGGGACTCCATCGGCTCCGACAGCTTTCCGATTCTTCATGCGGCGAAGAGCATTCTCTACTTCTTCAGGCGTTACCGGTGGCACAAGTCCAAGATTCGGAGGGAGGTCCGGTGGCTGCACTTCTCTATGCTGTTTATTTAACAGCTCGTGGAAGTAAGAGCGCCATCTCTCCTTCACCGCGAGGTCCTCGCATAGTAGGTCACCGTGAGGGTCTTTAACACAGCGGCACTTGGAGATATCCTGTGCCGCTTTGACCCTAGAACGTGCCAATCTATAGATAAGCTTCTGCCCTCAGACGATTCCAGCCTATCGTAGAGCGGCTGTAGGTGGGCTCGCCTGGCTCTGGCAACAGCTTTCTTTGTTGCACGTTTTGCGGACCTGTATGCGTCGCGATCTTCGGGAGAGTTGGACGCTTGCCACTTTTTAAAGAAGGCTTTCTTCACCCTAGTCTCCCTCTGGACTGCGTCGTTCCACCACCAAGTCTCCTTGTCAAATTTGCGTCCACCCTTAGACGTGCCAAGCACTGACTTCGCCGCTTCGGTTATGGCTGCCTGAATCCTGTCCCAGTGGTTCTGAACTGATTCGCTCTCAGCCTCAGCGCACTTGTCGCCGATAGCTGAGACGAACACCTGGGATTTGTCTTCGTCAAGCCGCCACCACCTTATTTGACGCCGACAGCGCTCAAAGCTTTTGGCTTTGGGCTTCACGCAGAGATCCATGACAAGTAGACGGTGTTGTGCAGTGAGACTCTCTCCGGGTATGACCTTGCAGTTGACTACTTTGCCGATGTGGTGCCTCCTAGTGAGTAGGAAGTCGATCTGGGTAGCGTGCCGCCCACTCCTGTAGGTGATTAAATGTTCAGGCCTCTTCTGGAAAAACGTGTTCACAATAGCCAGGTCGGCAGCCGAACACAACTGGAGGATGTTCTCCCCTTCAGTGTTGCGTCTGCCGAACCCATAGCCACCATGTACACGCTCGAACTCCTCAGGCTCCTCACCCACATGACCGTTCAGATCGCCCCCCAGAACGACTTCCTGAGATGGTGAGATTCCCCGCAGCACCTCTCCAAGTCTATTCCAGAATGAAGTCTTTTCGGTGTCGCTGCAACCAGCCTGTGGAGCGTATGCGCTTATCAAGTGGGTCGTAACCCCTTCGATAAGCACCGTTACGTCCATTAAGCGGTCGCTGTAGCGTTTCACCTCCAACACGTCATCCTGCAACTCCCCGGACAGCACTACCGCAACCCCGTTCTCTCCACTAGGTGCTCCTGTGTAGATCAGCTTGTAGTCATTCCCAATGGCCCGGGATCTGCTGCCTTTCCACCGAGTCTCCTGCAGGAACGCCACTGCCACCCTCCGCCTGGTGAGTACGTCGGCCAGCTCTCTCGCGCGGCCGGTAAGCGTGCCCACGTTCCACGTCGCGAAGCGGAGTTTCCGTGGGGTTGGGGCTAACTTCTTTAGCCGCGTCCGTCCCCAACGCGGTAGCCCTAGCCCACTTGCCACAGGAGTCGGGCGAAACTCCTGCGCGCCGTTTTGCGGCGGCGCCCTATTCCTGGCACTTTTCTTGATATTTCCTTCCATTTAAAGTGGCGTGTTTCACTTTTACGGGAGCGACTGCCGTCCGACCACCCAACCCCGGAGGGAAAGTTGGTGCCAGGGCCTCGTTCGTTGGTCAGCAGGGGTACGTACTTGCACGTGAGGTTGGCTTGGGCCCAAAGATCTTGGTAGGGCCCCATTCCCCCCCCCGATTACTGTCAGTTAAAATCCGAATAAGACTGGCGCAGGACCGAAGTGCATAGCGTTTTACAGAGGAGGCCTATACCCTGCAGTGGGATATTATAAAAAGCTGATGATGATGATAATGATGAAGTTAAAATGAGGTTGACTTCATTGCCAATGTTGAAGACAAATAGCTATAGAAGATACTCACATGCCCACTTACTAAAACTACCATGCCCAATCATTGGCAATACAATATGTGGATGGGAAAATAAATAAAATTGTTGATAGTAATATTTTATTTCGGTAGCGATCCCCGTCGCGAGAGTAATGACCAAAGACAGACCCTTTTCTTATTACCGCATGATTACACATTGATTATTTATCGTGTCTAGACACGGGGAAAATCAATTTGTCACTCGGGCTAGTGAATGATGAAGGAGTAGGGTGCACTCAAAACTAGCTCAACTATTATGTGTTTAGTTCTGAGACCTATTTTTGGCTCTGTTTTATTATCTTAAAGTTGAGTAGTTCTTTTTATTAGTCTTCACACTCATGATAGGTTTTCTTAAATTTTCATGTCGATTTGATGACCATATTATGACGACGACGGTATAAGATGTTATGATTGAAAAGTACCACTTGTGCGCTATAAATTGGTAGTTAGTCTTAATTATTGTTCGAGTTTGATTTGGCGTTTATATATTTAGTCAAATAGTTAGTTTAAACAACTCAGCCGTTTATTTACTATACAAAAACCACTTCATTTCCAGGTGTTCAATATTTGCATGATTCCAATCATTCAAAATCACTGGTAAATAGAACAATCAAAGTCTAAAATCAAAGTGATCAAAGTCAATTTAACTTTGCCAATCCAATATTCTAAGGTAAACACAAAAAGTGAACGTGTGAGGGTTGACTTGATGTATAGATTTAAGGGTTGACTTTGTCATGCTAATAAACACTTGAGAGAAGATAATGCGGTTTCTGTGTCACGTCGCGTCCCAATTCCCGTAATGACGCGAGACGTCGCGAAAACAAATTGTTTATGGCGTTCCTGACACCTGTCAGTTCAGCTTTCTTATTCGCTCTTAAGTTTCTTTACGGAGAGGCGAAAATTACACTTTTAAGGGTGATAAATTATAGGAAATGTTTTCCTTTTCGTGTAAGGTCGTTTGATGGTGCTATGAGTTGTGTTCGGTGTGTATTGTGTTCATTGAACGTTGAAATTACATTATTTATTTTAGCACAAGAATATTTTTACTGTTAGTTTTTGAGTTGGTCGCCTAATTGATTTTGTTTTACTGGTCTATGATTAGAAAACGAATGACTATAAAAATTAACATATTAGAAAACATTATTTTAGAAAACACGAACAAAAAAAGAGTACGCAGTATTCAAAACAGGAATGTAATAAGAAAAATTGAGTCAAAATTAAACTACACAGCAAAAATACATTTATCATAAACAGCAGGACGTAAATACGCCTATCAATATACGTACAAAACCATTAACGACGCTCCGACGCAATTCAAAAGAGCATTCATAAAGTATTGTCGTCATTTCGCGAGCGATCGGAAGCGGATCTTTGTACTCGACCGAGATCCATGTAGCGGGTTGTCTGTCGCCGAATATGATTTTTAACCCGAAAATGCGCGATGTTAATTGTCGCCCGGGTCGATCACGTCAAATGACAGCGACAATTTGGCGCTGTCAAAAACGCGCGCGGACGCTGACAACGGACAGCTGCAGAGCAGCTTAACTGACGGGTGGTTTTTGAAAGGGTTAGCTTTGCAGAATTTAGTGTTTGGTGATGATTGATTGGAATAAAGAATGAAGGAGGACACTTTGCTGTTATGTTTTCAAGATGTCAATTATACTTTAAACGCTAATTCATGTTCTGTTTTAATGTCTCTACTCTACTTTATAACTATGTTTAGATTACTGATTACAGTATTATAAAAATGTGCCAATACCATCTAGACACGCGGAAGCGTGTCAAGCCAAGTTCTAGAAACAGAACTGGCGAGCCGCACCGTGTGTTACACGAACCATTTGGAACCACTTTTGAACCCCTCATAAATCAAAAACTATTTCACATAAATGTATCAAATTTGGCTCATATATTGTGACTTGCAAGATAAATATGTGTACTAAATTTCATAAGCTTATCTCAAACAGTTATTTAGATATTAATGTCCAAAAATCCTCATTTTTATCATTGACTGACTGACAGATCAAAATTCTAACCCAGTTCCAAATGACCTAGAGAGTTAAAATTTGGTATGCAGATAGGTAATTACATGAATACAAAGGAAAAAATAAAAAACTGCCAATTTTTAATATTTTTTTTTTTATTTTTATAAGAGGCTAACAAGATGACCTCACTCCACCTGATGGTAAGCGGTAGTGAGATCCACATATGAGGTCGACAGGCACAATAGACCATGCTGCGGTTAGGTTCTATTATGAACGCTTAACATAAATACCTAATTAGTGCCTAATCACGCCTATATACCGGGGAAGGCAGAGCACTAAGTATATATTTAGGTATACATACTTACTTATTTACAATTAAGAGTAGGTACTTATTTATTACTTAGGGTTATACCCCGTAAACGTAGGAAAATACAGTAACTGATTCAATTGTTTTATATTTATAAAGTCTAGTTTTAGTTTTGAATTTGTCCTTTTCAAAGGACCTACGGCGATACGATGATATATACTTTTCTACAAAAAGTAATGATATCCAATCAAAAACATAAATGTGAAATGAGAGCCAAGTTCAATGCCTATGAAGGTCTGTCTTGGCTAGTTTTCTTTAGTAAGTTAGTTAGTAGTCTAGTTAGTTGTCTTGGTTAGTTTGATATTTGTCGGATTGTTGGTAGAAACTAGCGAGCGAACATAACAATACGTTGGTAGGTTTATAGAAACTAGCCAAGACAGACCTTCATAGGCTACCACCATACATTATCTTATGTTATAAGAAGTTATGATAGGTATGTTATAGTGTTACTTATAAATAAATTTTAGGGTTGACCATTGAACTTGGCACCCATTTAGATCTCACTTCTTTTGTCGTTGAAGTCAACAACCAAGGCAATTATCATAATATTGAACTTGGCTCTCATTTCACATTTATGTTTTTGATTGGATTAAATATAGCTGTGCTTTTTAACGTTGACTTCGAGAATTTGTTTCTCAAAATAAACATTTAAAATCTAATTAATGGGGCTACACGCGACAAAAAAAGTAGCAAATACATAGCTATTTACTGCTTGAAGATTCAAATAATCAACTTAGACTTATTAAGTTATTACAGAATTTACCTAAGGACGTCTACAACAGATCGTATTTCTAAAAATATCATCACACGTTTTATCAAGACATTCTATATTTCCACTTGAAGTGAACGTACAGAGTTCATGAATATGAAAATTTCTGTTTGATATTTAGATTCATAAAAAGCTTTTTCGTGTCTTAAAAATCTCAAAGTAATATCAACAAATAGTGCCTAATATTGTGAGAAGACAAAATTTTATATTAACAGGTGTGTTTTATTTATTTTTTATTTAAAGTTTATGAAATTTTATCAATTTAACGAACAAACTGTAAACGAATGTTGTCATAACACGGGCACTATTGGAAATATCTGCACAAGTGATATCGGGTTCATTTTTATTCGATTCCCTTTTCAACGGTTTGTCAAAGATAACTCCATTTTAAACGGGCTGCAATAATACTTTTTTTCCCATAAAGTTTGGCAAACACGTTTTTGAACTATCGGTGAAAATAAAACAGAATTGTTAAGCTAAAAATCCATCGCCAGAACGCATCGGTGCGTTTCGTATTTTGCACGTCACTAGTCGCCTGTTAGTTGCGTGTAACTAATATGTTTCGGTTATTCACGCAGAATGTATGTTAATATTTAAAATCGCATAACCAATCCTACTACAAACATAAAATATTTTTAGCATGAAATATTTTTTTCTTAACTTTGAATGGACAAGTTTTGTAGTTGTCTTTCGATCAAGAAGTAATCTACGTGTAATCAAAATATGTAGACATCGTCAACAATTTTATTATGTAACGTCTTTTTTGTTACACTGCATTTTATATTTTAACATTATAGCTCAATATATAATTTTAAACTGTCATGGTTAAACACATTAGAAAACTGAAAACATGACAACACATGGTAAATATCCTGGACATTTTCAGTTTTTTAACATTATAGTTCTATTGAACCCTAAAACTAATAATTAAGATCGCGTCTTAACTCAAAAAAGTTATTAAGACCCATTTTAGCACTTATCACCAACACAATTGTGCCAAACAATGCAACGCTCCGGTAATTCGAACGCAAACAGCCAGGAAAAAAGAACAACAATTAAAATTGTTCGTCCGTCAGACGTCGCCAATGAAACGCGGATCGCTTCCCGCTCTCCCGTGACGTCACTTGCTAGCTGTGACGTCATTCAGGATCCAGCCTGGAGTGACGTGCGGCTATTGCGCTGTACGGGACATGTCCCTGTCATATGACACTGGGATAACTTGTTGGAATTTAGAAAACTAGAAAGACTTATTAAAATGTTTGAAATCCCGTCTTAGTTAAAAGCTAATTTCGACAGGAATTGGGACAAAAATATCATCTAAATGTGAGTCACTGTATAAAAAGCGAATTTACTTAGAGTTTTTTTTGGTGTGAGAAGCACTTGATAGTAAAATCTGTAGTTAGATCTTAACTTCTCGAAACACTAACTACTACCGGACGTAGTTTCGATTGTATTGGATTAATTAAATTAATGTTTAAAACATAGACATGATTGCATGTTTTCCGTTATTCATGCACAATTTATCATATACCTATCACTACCGTCCCTGTTTTACCTTTTGCCTATGATTCGCTCAAATATAAAGAATGACCTAACGAACCGGAACTCAATAAGAAGGCTCTAATAAAAGGTCCCGTGTACTTTCCACTATTCACAAAGGAGACGTTTTTTGTCCACGTTTCTAGTAAAAAGCGCTACGCCCGCCCGGTGTCTGTTAATTATTGCAGGGAATTAAAATGATTTATTAAAGGAAAAGCTGTGACGTCACAGGAGGAAGGAGGGACGCGTTTTTGCGGATGTTGCTCGATGCAGTGCAACTAATGGTTGTTACGTCACTAGTAGTAGCTATACACACTTATTAATGTTCCTTACTTTATTTATGGGCACGGTGGACAATCTGAATGGAGATTAAGCCTCTTCGGGGTACGGCCAGAATACCAGCGCTGCAGTGGCTCTCGGGCTGATGTGGCATATGCTGAGGCCTGTACCTCGTTGACCACTTTTATAGTCCTTGCTTATGTGTGTTATTTCTTTGTTTGAATTTTTATGTCTTGTGTATTTGAGTATCATTGTAACTGCTATGTTGTTTTCAATAAATGTTTTTCTTTCTTTCTTTCCTTCGCACACGGGGATGTGTTATCCAGCCTGTGTGTTTTCGAAATGAATTTGACTAGTAAATGTCATAATACGTTACAAGAGCTAATATTTTAGTGCCTTTTCATCTTTTTGACATAATTGTTGATAGGCTCATATTTACTAGAAGTAGTACTACGGAGCTACTGCGAAACTGCGACGAAACGTCTACGGTGCAGTTACGTTGTGCGCTGTATTCGGAGGGGGGTAACTAATTGCGTATAATTGATCCCTACCACAAATATGAATTTGTTAATATTTTGTAAAGACTTCTCTGAACGACGTCAATGCAACTGCTGCTGGAATAACTGATTAAAATTCATTGTAATACCGTCGATTAATGTTCGTAACATAAAACAACCCCATAAGCTTCTTACTTAGAAACCAAATTCGATTATTATTATACTTTGTTGACTTCATGCATTCATAATAACATATTGAATGATTCAAGAGACAAAGAGAATTATCATTAACTGTAAATCACGAATCGTAATTTTCCACAAACATTTAAACACAATATGGTAAAAAATTGGAACAAGCTTGTAGAATTACGTAGATGCTCGTAATAGTTAACTGTTGCTTACATATTGAACACCGGAAAGATTTATAGAGTAAGCCAAAAGTTACATGATTACAGTAATTTATTAAAATAAACGTGTTATTACGTTTCACGTTAAACCACATCGTGTTATCAAGTCGAGTTGGCTTTATAATTCAATAAAACAATCGTGAGTACACAACTAATGCCATTATCGGCTAACACACCCCGCACTGCAGTTTACTGTCGTTGGACAACGATAACGATAACGGTAATCGTTACTGCTGCGCTGTAACGACGCCATGTTTTGTCAACGATAGCAAAAATGCGCCGAGTCGATCGTTGTAATCTGTAGCAAAGCTTAGCCCTTGTGGATAAGATTTGCGAATGTAGCCGTGTCGTTCAATCGTAAAAGTTAACTATCTTCTAATCTTGAAAAATACCACAAGCTACGTCTGGAGGCTTAGACAAAGTAACAATATCGAAACGATAACGAAGTTCGAAAAGAACAAAATGTATAGGATTGACCACGTGATATGTCGCGTCTAATGTCAATCCCATACAATTTATTATTTTCGAACTTCGTTATCGTTTCGATATTGTTACTTTGTCAACGGCACCTGTACCTTACTAATCGATATATTTTTCAAATGTAAAACTCTTTGTATATACGAGTACATGAATTAATCACGAGTAATGTATTTTAATTTAAACTCATTTTCCGAATTAATTTTACATAGTAATTTAACAACGCAACGTGGTATGTAGTCTTCGCGAAAAAAATTAAAAGCACTCTGCCTAGCATAATTGTATTTAAAAAAGATCCTTTCAGATCGACGGTCGTGACAACATTCGCCCTCCAACCAGAATAATCAGTTTCCCAAATCCAGATCTGTCTGAACATAGCAATAGTCCTTCCTCTTCAACTTCCCGCAAATCTAAGCCCTTTCCCGAATAACGTCAATACATTTAGGGAGCGTGACAAAGACAAAGGCAAAGGCAAATAGAGGCCTTCAGCCGGTAAGCATATTACGGGATTGTGCGAGTTACGCCGTGCGCCGATTAATTATTACGGCAACACTACAAACACGGCTAGGGGTGTTTTCACACATAGTTATGGGGTTTGCACCCGCATTTATGTGATTGGTTTATTTTTTTTTCTATCTATCAGTCGCTCATTACATTACTATACTCAAAAACTAGAAGGTTAGATGGTGGTAAAGGCATTTAACCGTCGAATAATAAGAAGGCCACTACTAACTGCTGTTACTTGTATGGAAAGTGATAGAATACAACATTTTCGGATCCATAAACGACTTTTTTAATTTTAGGCGTCAAATTATAAGTTTTTCAATAAAAATATGTATTCATATTTGCAGTCAATGCACCCGTCCGTGGGCTTATTATTCGACGGTGAAGTGTACAGGTAAATTTAATAGAAGGAAATTTTCAAGAAAATAATACATGGCCGTAAATAACTTTAATCAGAATAGAGGATCCTAAAGAAAAAGAGTTTCGCTCTTCATAAGCAATTTTAATTTACAAAAACGAACTACATAATATTATCGACAAATTTTGCTTAAAATGAAATTCACGCCAACAAATTCACGGGAAAGAGCTTGTGTATGACTGTGTGTAAGTACCTTTATGGCAACACTACAAACACGTCTTCGGGTCGTATGACGGAACGCAACCCAAAGTGATGTAGTTTCGTATTTAGAACACAAATTGATTGAGGTAGCTCGTTTAGCTATGTGTCCATCGGTCGGTATTGCGTCAAACGGATCGTAGCATTTCTTCTATAGGCTGTCATCGTGCCACTTCTAAAGACTGAAACACTACCGAAAGTCAGCTAAACTTCACCAGTCTATCTACTAAGGGATACATTCAAAAGTTTTTTTTTTAATTTCACATCTAGATTGCCAAGGGCCGGCATTGCGTTGAACGGATCGTAGCATTTCTATCTAGGCTATCATCTTGCCACTTCTAAAGACTAAAACACTACCGAAAGTCAGATAAACTCCACCAGAGATAAATTTGAAATATACTTTTTTTTAAATTTCATTCCAAGCATTGCCAAGATAGAATGGACTGGCTTGGTGGAACAGTGGTTAGTGACCCTGACTGGCGGTTCCAAGAGTCGTGGGTTCAATTCCGACTCGGGACAAATATTGGGTCGGATGACTGTGTGTGGAAATGTTCCAGATCTTTATTTATTTATTTAGAATACAGTACAAAATTTAAAAATCTACACAAACTTGAGCAATACGTTACTAATTGTATTTACCAATAAAGACATCCACAATATGCACACGTTGTGTTACACTAGCATTACGATAAAGAGAAACAAATTATTTGAACATTCTTGAAAACTCAATGAGTTCGTTTTCATTTCAGAACAAAAGAATATGACTAGACGATCCCGTGCAATGTCAGACGGAAACACAAAATAGTCCAAGTTTCTTTCAAAGCAACTCTTTGTAACTTAAATGTTTAACTGACATTGTTTCAAGTTACGAACATGCAATTAAAAGCGTTTTCTTCCTTCAGACGGCAATGGACACTTTCGGTGTTGTTCAACTTAGGCTACGTTTTCAAGTAGTGGGCAGCGACGTATGATGGATGAAACATGTAAAATATTAGTTGAATTAGCGCGCTAAGAGTAAGCTAGTATTGTTAGTTGTAGTTAGACCGATTTATTAAACTGGATATATCACTCCTGCTGCACTATACTACTGCTACCTACTTTATGAGGTAAAAGCTAATTTCACTGTATCAATTACATAAAAACTAAAAATATTACACATGTAGACCTCATTTCATGCTAAGTCCTCATATGTGGACTTCACGACCGCTTACCGTCAGATGAAGTGAGGACATCTAGGGAGTATTTTCGTAAGTACCTTAAGCACTCGTGTTACAGATTTCATTATATTATCAATATAATAAATACGTACAGAGATAAATACACACCCTACACTTTCCAAACATCGATCTTTATCACACAAACATTTGACCCGAACGGAAATTGAACCTACGAGGCTTGGCGCATGATACAGGGATACTATCCAATAGGCTATCGAGCCAGAAACAATATAAATGTAACATTACATCGCACTCATTACAAGTAACAAAAAATAAACAAGTCAACAAATTGTGTTATTTACATGTTGACAAACGCCCTCGGTATATTAACTCATGAGTCGCCATTTGTTATTGTTTACCGATCCGTAAATTACCCGTTATTCGTAAAGTAACAATATATAGACGCGATTTGTCTCAAGTCAGAACGGATCGTTCGTTTTTACAATTGGCCCATAAACATATTGCAAGGGGAAGGGAGGCCATGAAAACGTAATTTGGATGTATGATGCAGTCTAGAAGCCGGGGTGAGAGACTAGCGGTGATGGTATTTGGGTAATCATTAGCGTAATTAAATTATTTCAGTTGCTATTTTCTCAAATTATTAAGTAATTCTTATATTTATGGGTCTACTTTTGTTGTTTATCATCTTCTTCAACACAAAGATCTAAAATACTGACCTCATTTTTAGTTACCCTTATGTAACATACTGTCAAAGTCAATTTTTACCGTCCATGCCCTTGCTTGGACTTACGAGTATTCTCATTCATCATCTCCTTTCGGAATGGTTCTTCACAGCTATTGTCCACGTAACTGCACATAATGGGCACGCTTTACGCAAATACGCAAGCTTTCGTAAGATTTTAGACTTTCGCCTTCCGCTACTCTAAATATTGGTCGTCTCCATAAAGACCGGAAGATGAGGAGCGATATTAGGAGTAGCGACCTGCACACCTACGAAGAAACTCTTAGGTAGTGTAGTCAACCAACCCGCACTTGGACAGCTTGGTTGACTAAGGCCTTATCGCCCTAATTTAGGGTAGGCCCGTATCTCAGCAGTACACCAGGGACGTATATGGGCTGATGATGGTGGCGCGTATATACATAAAAAAAAACGCGGCAGCAGCGCGTTAGCGGCATCACTTGCAGGAACGCTTAGTCAAGCAGGCTTTATAAGTAAACAAAGCTGTTGTCACTGGCTCTATGCGCCGTTGTGCATGAACCTTAACGTATCTAATCGATTGTTCGCAAGACCATTATAAACATAAGTCAGCAAACCCCTCCCAGAGGACTCCCGCGTATAACTTCTCGCTCGGTATCAAACCGAAGCTCTAGGGAGCATCGCCTATTCGCGTCACGCAGTTGTCACGTCGTTTGAGTCGGCCTCGTTGTGGGATTTCAATTCGCGTTTCTTTCAATTTCTTCCGTATGCTTCTCTTGTTTACAGTTTACAATATTTGCTCGAGCGGGCTTAGTGACAAGTTTGTGTTTATGCGGTAGGTAAAAGGATGAGGTGTATTCTACGTAGTAACATTATTACAGTGTTCATGTTTTCCCTCCCTCCTATGATCCCGGGCTCTTCGGGTGGGGCGTGAAACGGCATTTAAGCAGGCCTTTAGGGTGAGTACGACAGGCTTTTGTTTATTGTGCCTGTCGACCTCATAGTTGGATCTCACTACCGCTTACCATCAGGTGGAGTGAGGTCATCTTGTTAGCCTATTATAAAAAAAAATATTCCGAATCATTTGGTGGCACAATCATACTGATTTCGCTTTATTGAACAACTGCGTTACTGGGCCTTTAAATGTGGTAATATGACATTAATTGTGGTTGGTACGCGGTCATGTTTTAACATTATTGCCTTTACGTGTCGCAAACAGGCGCGTTCTTGTGAAGGTGACGGGGCCCCAAACAATCACAATTTCGGAGCATCAGTGGAGTAATCTTATGCTTATCACTAGTTACAAAATCACGAGTTGATATCACTTTCATCCATTAAAAACGTCTTTATAATCCTTTGATTTATATTTTGTTAAAAATGCTCTCTATTTTTCTGTAACTTAGTGATATTAAAAAAAGGAATCTGTGTGAAGTGCGTCAGTGAACTATCTATTATAGAAAAAAAAAGTTGTTAAGTAAAATCCACTCACCATGAGTCCTTTTTATGAAATTTAGCGTCTCTCTTTTTGGGCCCCATGTTACCTAGGTACGGCCCTGTGCTGCAACAGAGATAAAACAGGTCCGTCTGCTCCGATGAACACATTGAAATGCGACACATCCCGCGCATTATTGACCGCTATATTTTACCGCTGACCTATCTCAGGTGACACAGTGTGGATATAATTAATTTCATTCGTATTATTTCGCCACAATACTTTTACAAACATTAATTGAAGTGAAAAGTACTCAATTTATTAAGGCTTTACAGGCTCTATAGGCATATGAATCGAAGTACAAAAGCCAGCATGATTCTTGAAATAATATGATGACATTTCGTTACTTAGAATATACGAGTATATTACAGTAGAAGTACAGTATATAGTGTAGGCTTAACGACTTTATACGTTATACTGTTTTTAACATTACCCTTACCCATGTTTTTCCTCCCTCCTATGATCCCGGGCTCTTCAGGTGGGGCAAGGTGAAACGGCATTTGAGCAGGCCTTCAGGGTGAGTGCGACAGGCTCAATATGGTCTACTGTGCCTGTCGACCTCGGATTTGGATCTCACTACCGCTTACCATCAGGTGGGGTGAGGTCATATTGTTAGCCTATTATAAAAAAAAATACCTAGTTATTATTCACACATTATTTACTTCTAGAATTTTCTAATATTGCCGGATATAAACAAGGAAGCTGATTGACGCAGTACCTAACTTAAATCTGCGTTGTGGTAGAGCTAGTTTCCGTTTGAAAGTGTTTGTTAATATAATATATGTTTTTAATGGTTTAGTAGTAGTGAGATTTCAGTATTTCCTTCTAACAGTTTGTTGAACAATTACGTGAAGTAAGACTGAACACCAGCTACTAACAAATGTTACGTATGAATACACATACACACACTGTGATCATTTCGATAAACAGGGGTATTCAAAAGACGAACGTTACACACGTGGAATAAAAACTGATATTTTTTACCTGTTACATATTTTACCATGAGTAAAAAATATTACATTACATTTATATTTTTAACTGGCTCGTTGGAACAGTGGTTGGTAACCTCAGCTGGCGGTTCCAAGAGTCGTGGGTTCGATTCCCAATCGGGACAAATATTTGTGTGATGAACATCGGTGTATGTTCCGCGTGAGTGTGTATATGTATTTATAAATATATGTGTATGTATAGGTAGGTATACACAGCTTGTACTATGGGCGTCAAAGACTGATACCTATCAATGTTTAGTTTGGGGTCAGATGACCGTGTGTGGAAATGTCCCAGATATTTTATTACGCTGATGAAAGTTTAGTATTCTCACTCAAAGGTGCGAAAACAAGAGATAATATGCTATCATTGAATTCGGTCGTAGCTCAGGTTACATTTTCCATTTTATAAAATCAACCTGGTCCGCCAGTAATAAAGTTCCCATTGTCTTTGTAGTCGGGCGCAGAGCTCTCTGTGAGTCGCTCATAAACATGTTTCTTTGGTACAAAACATTTCCTTTGTCGCTCCTCTGTCTCACTATAACTTTCAAAATATTTTGCTACCTACGTTATCTCTCAAATTTTAAGGAGCGGCGGATATAAAGTTTTTGCATTTGTTTTTACGAATAATTGTGTAAAGTCTTTGTACTATATTTCTCAGTCGTTTATGAACGTGTTGTGTTTTTAAATTTGAAATTCATTATGTACGATTGTTCGACGCTTTAGAAGGTAAACATCATAAGGAAACACCTACGAAGACATTCTAAGGTATATGTAGTCTACCAACCCGCACTTGACCAGTGTGGTTTGCCCCAGCAGTGGGGGAGTATGTGGGCTGATAATAATAATATGAACAATAATATTAATTTTTGTAAATAATGTAAAATTATTTGTGTCGTATAGAAGCGACGGGTAAATTTTTGATTTCTTAAAACTCAAGTAAATATCAATCGCATCATTATTAAAATAAAGACATATAATATAATCTACTAGCCATCCAAATGTGCAATAACACACATTGTGCAAAATAAAGTCAATGAAAATTAAATCAAGAGAAACTAATTAAAATGTCCGTTTTTGAACCAAATGTTTTTCTTTAATTTGAGCTCGACTTGAAATAAGACTAGACAGACCGAACCCGGTCCCCTAGTGCTTAATTTGAAAGTTAAATAACGTTCGGACTAATTTAAATACAACTTTAAAAAGAAAAAGATCTGCCAGTTTTAATATTGAGGATGGTATTTTATATGTGAACACAAAACTGAATGAAAAATTATATAAATATAACAATTTTTCACATAATATGAAACTCGGTATTTATTATTTTATATCGTTATTTTATTTTTGTACAAGTATACAAGTACTGAATAACAACATGAAAATAATTTTAGCTCTCTACATTATTAGTAAAAATTCAATTAAACCTTTTGTAAGACCGGCATTTTTTGATTTTAATAAAAAAAACTGCACAAAAATGCTACTAAGATAGAATCATTTTACTGCGGGAAAACAACCACTAAAATTTCACGGTGTATATCTTATCGAGTTAACGGAATAAATATCCAAATGTACGTTATGGAATACTGCATTCATGTTGCTGCACTAAAAAAAGACAAATTTCAATACCTTATTCTTAGAGCTTACTTTAGCACGTTTAATAAAACGACGGTGGAATTTGTATGAGCTGCATTTTCATGAAGTTAGCTTCCTTCGCGACATTATGCACTCTGCTGTCCGCTTTTGCTGTGAGACTTTTTTATTATTTAAGAAGCTGATATTTATATCGGTTTCCATTCCTGGCTTATTTCGTTGTCTGAAGGCCGATTACGATAATGCTCATAAGTTTGAATGTTTATTCAGCCAAGAAGCAGCTTGGATGCAGTACTGTTAATCCGTTTGGGATTAACAAAATGCTTAATGTTTTGTGGCAATTCCGCCTGAATAAGGCGTCAGAGGATCTGAAGAAAGAGCTCTAATAAAAGTTAATTTTGCAGAATGTAGAGTCTCTCTCACGTTGTGAATTTATGATAGCGAGAAATTTTTTTCCTAATAAATTAGATTTCATGATTGCGGTTCATCTACGTTATGAAAAAGAAGAAATATTGCGTCTAGCCTTGGAATTTGTTTGTATTGGCAGATATTGTACATCTATATTCACTCAAAAGAGAAAAATTCTAGTGGAAATAAACTTTATACGGTTATATATTCGGTTCTTCCAAGCGCAGCCAATAATTCAACTTTGGAACAAATAACGAATCAAACTTCTTTCGCCACGCACAATATTCTAAATTGGATCGTAAAGTAGAGACGCCAAATATATAACGGAATATCTGTGATACTAGCAAGAACGAGAAAACTTTATGCAAATATTCTATCAAGAAGGCCATAAGAAACTTTTGTAGTCGGTTGGATATTTGAAATACAACTTGGCACTGTTAGATTCCACTTTGCATAGGCGCTCAGCCATGGCTCATAGAGCGCGGAGGGAAATGTATTCAGATCTAATTGTTTTCCAGATACTGTAATATTTACCGCGTCTCTGTCTAGTTAGAGTGCATCTACAATTCAGGTCTTGACCTGCCCTCTTACAACTTGGCAGGATAGCACTCGGAAACTATGTTCTATTTCTTTCTTAAACGATCGATAGTAACAAAGCAGACATCACTAGTTTCTCAATTCTAAATAAATATTGTCCGTCGTATGTGTGTTCTATGTCTGAATAAACATTAAAACATGAACATTTTTCAATTTCATAAACTAAAAGAAAAACTTTTAATAAAATAAACAAAACATTTCCAAATTGAAATACGCAATAAATTCAAAACAAATGTGACCAACTTGGTTGAATGTATGTTTTAAATTAATATAGGATTCAGATTATTTCGAGCAAATGTATTTAAAATGGTGAAAGTTTGGTTTTGGTGCTCAGTGAGTGCCAATGTTCATAACTGACCGGCGTTTATTTAAAGATTTTATCCATAAATGTATTTTTTTTGTGCTGATATACGATGATAGCTCGTCATCACCACCGGGCTTGTGAGGGAGCGGATAGCTCTCACTCGCATCTCTAAGAAAGGTATCTAATTTACTTGTGACTAATATAATAAAAATTGTAAACTCAAATAGAAGAAAAAGAAGACTCATGAAACAAGTACCTAATGTAACGCAGATAATAATTAATAGTTATAAGAGAGTAACTCAGTAGTTATACACTTATATTTTTCTCTCTATCAATATCAAAAGAAAATGTGTAAGCAGAAAGATAACATATAAGATACCACGGATGGTCACAATATTTTATTTCGTCCGCAAACGGTAAGCAGTACCTGAGGATCCCAATAAAAATATTATGAGGAACATTCTTCACTAAATAAAGAAACATCTCACGTATTTTTACACGGTTTCCTTAACTTCCAATAGCGTAATATTGTTCGCGAATTTGTATACGTGATGAGAAAAATAATGGCAGGTCTCGCGGTATTTCCATAAATCATAGGTTTTTATTTATTATGATAGCTTGTTTCCAGGTCAGGAACGATCTTGGCCGGTATACTGACTACATGTTTACTGATTTTAAAATAGAGGTTTTATGTAGGAGTGTATACTATTTTATAAAAAAAAAATTTTAGCTCGTATGTTACGGGAGAGTACGAACCCTTTTTTGTTATGAGAATAATCATATTTGAGTTACAAATGATTTTAATCCATATCATCTGTTTTATTTTGAATAAGCAGCGTTTGCGTAAATAGCAAACAAGACAAGGTTTTTTATAATAAATCAAACAGGGATGAGCTATTATTATCAGTAGAGACTGTTAATTAATGTAAGGCATATTTGGTATGGTTGTTACAGACCATATGAAGGCTGTGGGACCGCAAACTTGTTAAACAAAGATATTATATGCAAAATTTGATAGTTAAAAACGCAGAAATCTTAATAGGAATGTAATTTTATAGGTTAAGCTGGCGTGTATTGTTATTCTAAACATATTATTTAGAGACCATACGTTTTGAGCTCATTACTGCGCTAGTGGTCACGGGCGTGACTTGCCCGTGATCGATTTTAAATCATATAATTAGTTTTATTTCAAATAGACAGCGTAGAAATCGTTAAAAGCCCAAATCAACATTAGGATCATCAGAAGACGGCCAACCTTCCTGTGCCTTTATTGCCGTCAAATTACTCCAAAAACGCAAATAAAAGGAGAGGCATTCGCGCACGTGGCATGCCCTCTTTATATCGCTTTTAAAATATTCATCTTGCGCCTTTTGCCGGTCCCTTTGTGTTTCGGGCCCCGAATCGTATCGAGTTTCTTTGAAGCTTTAAGTTGGCGGTGCTGGAAGAATATTAATGGATGAGCACAATTTTGTGATCATTTGATCTGAAGGCCGTAATGGATGTCGGCTGATGTGGATCCAAAGGTTAGCTAGCTATGTAACAAAGCTTCTGTTTGTATTACGCACATGACTCTCGCGCGGACTCAACTCAACTAATGACTAAGCCTAATACGACTTAGACTAATAGAAAAAAAAACTTTCCTATTTGTAATAGAAGATATTTATTGACCACAAAATAACAAAGAAAACAACATGGAACACAACATTTATCAGTGGTCAATTAGGTCCCAGCCTCAGCATATACCACAAAGACATGAGGCCGCTGTGGCGCTGGTATTCTGGCTCCTATTCGTTTGGAATAAAATACTTTTAGTGGAGAATATAATGTTAATTGAAATTTGCAAAACCCATTGACGAGTGTTCGAACAGGGAATCGAACCCACACATCTTTGGAGGACACTCGCGATTTACGGAAAAGAAGGCAATCTTGATATTCTGTGGGAGTTTAATTGGATATTAATTGGAAGAACGCAGGTTAAAGGCAGCGATAGGTCAAAGCTTTCTTTCCTCAAAAATAGCACCTTAAAAGGTCAAGAGGGTTAATTACCTGGCGCCAATAGCATGGCTTTAAGGCTGACAATAAGCGCCCCTCAATCTCAGGTGCCTCGTTAAATGTATACTACGGTCCACGGTACAATAAGGGCGCTTACAATTTATTCGTTTCAAATTGGACGGATGCAGTGCGTACGGACGATCGTTTGTTTCGGACTAGCTCGGTGGAACAGTAGTTAGTCACCCTGGTACACCTACGGTTCCAAGAGTCGTGGGTGCATTCCCAACCGAGACAAACATTTGTGTGACGAACATCGGCGTTTGTTGTATATATTTGTGTATCTAGTATCCACTGTTGATTCTGATATCCGTAACACAACCCCGGGATCAGATCAATGTGATGCTGTGTAATATTTCATCATCATCAGCCCATATACCCTACTGCTGGGGCACGGGCCTTCACTAAACTACGGTGATCAGACCTTAGTCAACCACACTGGCCAGGTGTAATATACATTTTTGTAATAGTCTCATGCTGCTGTCCTGGTGTCGAGCGTTTTAGATACCGACGCTGCAAGGTTGCCGCACCATAAATTTGGCCGCAACCATCCGATTCAAAACGTATAAATTGAAAGCGCCCTTAGTACAGTCCCAGCTCCCGGACACTTGACGATACGACCAATTCCTCTGTTGCCCCGCAACGGCCTCCACGGTGTTTTTGAATATGATCTCGAGAAGCACTTGTTTGAAGATTTACGAAGAAACTAAATTGGTTTGGGGGAGACAGTTTTTACGAGGGCTTGTTTACGTCTTGCGAATCAAAGGATTTGTATGTTTTCTCTGCACTGCCAAAGCGAGTCGAGTTTGAAGATCTTGTGTGATCCTGTTCGGGAAGTAAAGTTTTTTTAAAAGCAATTACTATTCTACAAGTAGCATTCTTTCTTTTATAAAATTAGAGCTAACTCTAAGTTCTGAAAAAAAATTTACAACACGAGTGTTTGCATTAATATACCGATTAGTGTGTGGGCCCCTAAATAAATAGATATTATTTTAATTTTTGTTAAAAATATTCTCATTGTAACTTTAACGTATATGTATTTATGCCTGAAAATTGTAAGAATGAAATAGAAGGTTAAGTTTTTTCATTTCATTTGCTAATCTTCTTCTTCTTATAAATAAAAATGAATTGCTGTTCGTTAGTCTGACTAAAACTTGAGAATGCCCGGACCGATTTAGTTAATTTTGGTTTTAAAATGTTCGTGATAGTCCAGGGAAGGTTTATAGTATTGGCGGTATGAAATTCGCCGGGACCACTAGTCTTGAATAAAAGTTAAGCAACATGTATAGTGCACGCTTTAATCAATCTTTGAGAGAGAGAGAAGATTCCTCCCCATTAGGTACAAGTAAAATCTGGAAAATGCGAAGTAATTAAACCTAGAACTAAGGGTGGAAATCATTCCCGCCACATTTCCAAATAAGCGAACTATTCCCCGTTTCAGCGGGACGTCTATCGCAATCTGGTAAGTTTAACATGCAAAAAGAACGTAGTAACAGAAACGTAAGGCTGGGGCGTGATGCGAGCGGGCGAGAGGCACGAGGCACAGATTTTTTTTATTATTATTTAAGGTTCTTCAGCGTTTGTTTAAATGAAATCATTTTATAAATATCTAACTGTTGTACTACTTAAATGTAAAAAACTTTAAAGGTGAACACAACATGCGACGAAAAGTGAAGAATGTCAGATAGGAAAAAAAGTTATCGGCTGGGGTTTCACCGACGAGCCTGACTTGATTGCTTACATAATAGTTTGATGCACTAATCTGATTGAGCAGTTACTTCCGATGTGTTGGGTTTATCAGAAGTAATAATTCTGATTTAGCTAATTGAATTGAATAATTAAGAAATGTTTTTTTTTAAATATAAATTCGAGTATGCAGTATTTTTAATTCAATGGAAGTAAGTACCTACTTAATAATTTAATTTATTATTTGTCGGAAACACTTTATTATACTTTCCCTGGCCACAGTTTAAAACTTTGATATTTTTGCCGACATTAAAATGTAGTTAATATCACTTTGACCGATACGAGTGTCAGTAAGTAGTAATCGACTATATTATACACCATCATCATTCTCCTGCCCTTGTCCCATGCTAAGTGAAGTCGGCGCAACATGTATACTACTTCCATTCGGGCCTGTATTCGTCAGCTCTGTGTCTACTCCTTTGACTTTCATGTATACCAACATTAATAAATTGCCGCGTCCACCACCCGCTCGCTCCAGGCCACAGCCGCCCTTTAAAAAGGTTACGAGAGTTGCAATATTTTTCCCGCGTTTCCGTACTGCATTTGCATCGTAAATTCGCGTGCGCTTTGAAAGGAACAATTTGTGGGACGAATCACTTGCATGTAAGCCGCTTGTAAGCCAAGATTTATTTGTGGGAAACCTTAATGTTTCAGCTATGGCTCTTGATTTTTTATTGGAAAGTAAATATATATTCTTCTGTTGTTTTTGGTGCTGTGACTTTTTTGGGTGGTGAAATTTTGTATAACACGTAGACATTAAGAAGTAAACAATTATTACCCATGTGAAGTTTTCATTTTTCATCAAAACATGTTCATTTAACTTACATTCATTTCAGACACGAAGAAGGCAGACGTGAAGGAAACAGCGTAAAATAAAATTGATCTTAAGCAATTATTAAGTTAGAAAACTGAAAATTCCCGGGATATTTACCATGTTGTTACACTAACAAAACAATATGGTAAATATCCCGTACATTTTTAGTTTTCGAATGTGTGTAACCATGTTAGTTTAAAAATATTAGTATTAAGTAGTAATACTTAAACAGCTCTGGTAATTAAACAGAGTTAGCGCTCTTAATAACTACCGCAGCTGTTTAACCACCACGAAAACTATACATTTTCCTATGTAGATAGAAATAGCAAGACATTAAAAAGTGGATACCAGAAGTATGACGTATTTCGGTACCTAGTCAATGACTGGCCGAGAATTTTTGCGATTCCGTGGCCGGCTTTCGAGAGGCATTTACTAAAATAAATCGAATCCGGTTTAATTGGTAAAGTTTGGCTTTTCTCAAGTTTCGCATGAAATTAGCGAAATTTTCGCGATCGTATAATAAATTAAGGAACCGCAACTCAAACACGAAGGGAGGGAGCTTTCAAGTAATATCAAGTATCGCTTACTAAGCGAAAGTAAAAATGGGATGACGTAATTATCGTTGGGGATTTTGGGGGATGGCTTGGTGTTAGCCACTTGGTGGCCATTAGGGGTGAATGAGTAAGTTGAGTTCACCCGTGATCATGGCGCTTGCAACAGTGCCAAAATATCGGGAGCTCATTAAAACAAACCAACATGGTTAATGTCCCTGAAATTTTCAGTTTTCTTATGTGTGTAACCATGACAGTTTAAAATTATATATTAAGCACTTAGTGGCCAGTTATTGTTTTGGGTTTGATTTGAATACACTATTCATTTATTCACTTTGCAAGTCACATCACACAACGATACATATACTATATCTATTGAGAAAGTTAATTGATTCTCAGAATCCAACCAATCCAAATACATTATCAGAGGTATGAGTCTCCTTTTGTAGTACGGCACTATGTAAGCTCACACGATCATTAACATTGACTAGTTATATGCGATCGTAATATTGTATTGTATATGTTTAATAGTTAGTATACTTATACACAAAGAACTTCTTAAGCACAATAGTGTCAAACTTTACTCTTAACTCATAAAGGCGGTGTTATAAATCAATTAATTACATTGACTGTCTAAGCGGAACAGTGGTTTGCTACCTATGGTCCAAGAGCCGTAGTTTCGATTCCCACCCGGGGCAAATATTTGTGTGACGAAAATCGGTGTTTGTTCCGTGTCTGGGTGTGTTATTAAATATATTTAGTATATTTGTGTATTCACTGTTAATTCTGATAACCGTAACACTAGTGCTTATGCTACTTACCACGGGATATGATCAATGTATGGAATGTTAAAAAAAGGCAGATCGATATACACATATTCTCATTAGTAAAAAAACTATAGGTACCTTTATAAGTACATTCTATAAGAAACTGCTAAACTAAGTACTTACTAATCTAAATTTAATTTTTTTAAGTACTAAAGCTTGCACTAGCTGTAATAATATTTAGAAAAACGGAAAATATTCAACTACCTCACCTGGTGTGATGGAAATGCACGTCTGGGCGCGATTCCCCGAAGGACGGGTGTTCGAGTCCCCGGGCCGCGGTGAGGCAGTTGAATTTTTTCCCTTTTTCTAAATATTAAGTACTAAATCTCTATATACCTACCCACCATTCGTTATGAAAGGGACACGAAATTAAACAATCAAACGTCACTCCGACATGGAGCCTCACGCTTCTTTTTTTAATTCGCAACCCAAATGAGTCGGCCATTGTGACGCCACTCGTCGCCGAGTACCCTCGACGCTGAAAACCTTGTCCTACGGGGCTACTCCATTTTTCACTGTGACTCGTGACTGCGACAGGCCGTGACGAGCCAATACTAAGTACAGGTATCTGTGAAAAAATATCGGGCATTCGATGTCAGCTGGCGTCATTAACTCGAAGTGATTTATGGCGGGGATCCGTTCTTGTTTATCTAAATAACAGAAGACGCGCCGATAGCGTTTTTAGGTTATGATTTCTTTTTTGGTTGTTGACCTTTGACTTTGTCTTCGAACAGTTTTTGTGAGAGGCACCTTGTCTATAAGTTTTTAGTTATATTGAAGATACATGAACAATTTATTAAGAAACCCCAATTAATATAATATTTAAAAAAGACGAATTCTATGAAAGTCACTAACATATTGAAATTGATATTCAATTTCAATTTATTATGGTTTATTTACCCATAGCAACATTTTTGAACACGCTCTAACGCATTGATATAAGCGAACACGTATAACACTAACCTGATCACGCAGTTATTACTTACCTATCACTTGTGAGTTCAATTTATTGCCAAAGCCTTTTCTGCCATGACTATAGGCGCTACAGTCGCGATAGGACGTACGATAATGGAAGTGCACACATCTATATAACCTTTATAGACACAACAGCTATTCCCTACGCAACGCAATGTACGCGCGTCCGTCCGTCCGTCCGTCCCATCAATTCACTTGCAGCGCTCGGATGTGTAGCAATTTTGCCGCCTTTTTTTTGACGTTTTCCTTTTTTTCGCGCAGTCGATGACACCGGCGCTGTGTTGTCACTGGCCATTTAGATTTCCAGCCAGTTCGGTATTTAGTTGTGCCGATGAAAGTTGTATTGTTTGCACAGTTTAAACCTATGTTTTTATATTTAAAAGAATGAATGAATTGTAGGTAAATATACGTGATAGATATGTAAAAATATCATAAAAGACTTAAGTAGTCCTATTTTTTTCTGATTATTAAGTTCTTTTGAAAAATAAGTGCGAAAAATAAAATCATAATGAATAATAACCGCAAGTTCTAATGTATTACCAAAGCTTCCAGACATTAATTTGTGTGTAAGGTAGATTTAGGTAGAATTATTGCCTCGCAGCTAAATTAGATCCTCGTGGCTTGGACTGTAGGCTAATAAATTTCAATTTGCTGATAATAATGGATTTTCACATTGTTTCGTTGTAATTGATTAATGTGAATTTTTTTTATACTGGATATAAGAAATAGACAATGAAAATTTCTCTTCCTACCAAGTATTTGTTGCTTGTGATAACTATGTTGCTTTAATGATTTTTTTTTTATTGGAGTTAATTTTGAACCAATCTCTATCATACCTAACTTAACACTAGATCATTTTCTTCATTATTTTTGACATATTTTGTACTTTATACAATAAAGTTCACATATTTGTACCTACATAGATTTATATTTAACTAGTGGTCCCGGCGAATTTCATACCGCCAATACTGATTCTTTTTCTATATTTTCTCATTGAAACCTTCCCTGGACTACGACGAACATTTAAAAACCAAAATTACCTTAATCGGTCCTGCCGTTCTCGAGTTTTAGTCAGACTACCAAACAGAAATTCATTTTTATTTATAACGATAATTTAAGGAAATAAACATACCAGATAAAACTAGACGTGACACTCCAACGATACGCCCATAGGGCAACCTTAAATCGAAAATACTTCCGAAACCCTATTACTACACCCTACATTCGGAGTAGGGCGACCCACAGATCGCTAGTGAAGTGCAAAAATACTTGTAGCAACGGCACCGTCGATATGCGACGCGTATATTTCACGCGGCGGTATTGCGCCCGGATGGGAATTCAATTACGAACGAAATTACGTGGCAGTGTAGCCTGCGGTTTAAAATATGGCGGGTTTAAACAATACGCGGCAAGTTCAAAGTGCGGGCGGCGGAATCAATTATGCGGGATTCCTTTTGCGATGGTGTTTTATTCGAGATTTTGGGTTTTTTGGGATAGTTTATTTTGGAGAAGTAATCAGATGGATATCGCCAATATTACTATTAAGTTTGCCTTTCCACATCGATCCCTCTGTTGGGTGATACGAACGAAGTGAAGCGAAATTTGAAAAGCACTTATGCCATTTTTAGACTCGTTTATGATACTTACTGCAGAATACTGAAACAAACATTACTCCTATTGACTTTCACTAAGTGGATCATTATGAGGTCACTCCCAATATTGCAATATTAATGATAGCAAATGTAACTACATAAAATCCGTTTTCACTTTTTACATTAACTTATTTCCAGTTAATCCAACCTGATTATTCTACAAAATAATACTTGGCAAATTAAATAACTGATCGCTTATTAACAAAAATAAATGCAAAAATGTATTTTTTTCACTGTTCATAAAAATAAAGATTTCCAATTTAAAAATTCAATAAAATTAGCCATTCAAAAGTTAAAATATGAGAGATAATCAGAAAAATACAATTCAAATTTTACCACGAAGTAACTTTAATCATAAAAGCTGGGAATGTTGAATATCACAAAAGTAATCGTAAAAGTTAATACTCTTTAAATTAAAATTATCGTTATAGTGGTTTAGGTACGCACTTCATACATAATTAACCGAATATTTTCATCCAGTTTACGGGACACCAGGTTTTATTACTTGGACGGAATGATATTTAATAATTTGACTATCCTGTACACTAAATATTAGTCTTTATGGGTCTTTACGCGTTATTAGTAGCAAATTACATAGCTACTTACTGCCCGACGTTTCGACTGGGTTACACCAATCATGGTCGCGAGCGAACTAAAAATTTTGACTATCCTGTTCCCGAAATAGGTGTAGATCATATACAACTGACTATAAACAACAAAATACGATTGGTACTGCCTAAACAGACAGAATAATACATACTTTTTAATCCAAACGGTGTACATTATACAATATACAACACAACATGACATGCATAGTTCTGATTCCAAAGTAAGTTGCTTATAGATTTATGTTACGGATATCAGAGACAACGGAGGTTTAAGCAAATGTACTTAAAAAAATAGTATAATAACACACATTCAGTCAGGGGATACCAGTCACAACTATCTGTCCGGTGGTTGGTGAACGGTATACGGGTAAGCGACCCCGGCTCCTCGAGCTACTATCGACTCAGTCCAAATCATCCGAGGCGATAGTATCCTTCCTCCCCTTTTCCTTCCCCCATCATAATATATCCTTGCTACTCGTGGGAACGCAATGACCTTGTTAAAATAATGCAAAATGTCAGAATGGCGGCGACGTGGTCCACAACCCGTCACGTCACGTTTCCCACAGAGGTGAAAAGTGGATCGCTGGAAGTGATCTCTGCCTACCCCTCTGGGAAAAGGCGTGATTGTATGTATGTATGTATGTGTATTACACACATCGAGGTTAGTCACACAAATATTTTTCCCGTGGGAACAAACGGTGGGAAGTGGTGGGAATCGAACCGACTACTCCTTGCACCGTATTGGGGTTACTAATCACCATTCTTCTCCACTGGAACCGGAACCATTAAAAAGGTAAAATGAGGTTAGCTTAAAATAATGACTATCTGTTTTTTACTCGTACTCTGTACAAATAGCATGTTATGCGGATGGTTTATTAATCTGCTTGCAATGTTTGTTCGTCCAAACCATACAGCATGAAGTGTAATTACTAATCAGAGTAAAATTTGAACTATAACCCCGTATGATGCCTCTAAATAAATAATGGAATGCAATGCAAACCCACAGTGTATGCTGTGAAACTGCTACGGTGCTACGATAGCTGTAGTGTAACAAATGACTGCATACTACGAAAAAACTGTAGCTGGATGGCCATGGCTAGTGCTACGAGTAAAGCATAAGCAAAGCATATAAAGTTCGTTAAAAAATTATAGGGTGAAATATTATGAATTTAAGAAAACCAAATAGCTATTTGAAAAATAAGGATTGTATAATATGTAAAATATGATTCGATATAAGCTGCACTTAGCACAACTAAGTACAGCAACCGAAAGATTTCGGAAAAGCAGTTTTAAGATTTTTGTGATATAAATTATACTTATTATGTATTAGTTATACGGCAAGTTTTGTTTTCCGGTTTATCACTATAAAATATAAGCTAAAACATTACAGCTTCGTCGATACTTAAAGTTCAACAAATTAAATTTATATGTGCGCATTGAACTCAAGCATTACACTGTCATGTATCGTGCCTTACAAGATTAAATGTCTTAGCAACAAGAAAATAAAGCTCACATTTGTAAACAAGTCCCTTCACCGTTTAAACTGGGTTCTCCCCAGCGAATGTTCAGCGCTGTCAAGTCTCATCATTACGTTACGTCCTTTGGATAACAACTTTGTCTCACGGCAAAGTGTTTTAATTCAATTACTGTGCTCATGGAGTCTGGGATTTGAACTCGAGACTTTAAACGCGATTATTAATTATACTGAGCGGCCGTTTTCATTCTCATGACAAATGCTAAATATTAGATTATGTTGTTAAATGGATATACAGAGATAAATAAATGTCTATCGTGATTTACATAAGCACGGTAACGATTATCACCAGTCCATGTACGTTCCCACTGCAGGGGCGCGGGCCTACCCTAAACTAGGGCGATAAGGCCTTAGTCAAATACGCTGGCCAAGTGCGGGTTGGTTGACTACACAACCTAAGAATTTCATCGTAGGTGTGCAAGTTTTTTAACGACGTTTTCCTTCACCGTTAAAGCGTCGAATAATCGTACATATAGTGGTACGTGGCGAAGTTTGAACTGGCGACCGCTTGCATGGCAAGCAACGACTTTAACCATTCGGCCATCGACGCTTTTTTTTAACTAAGGAAAAATATAATGTGTATTTAAAAAAATAACTAAAAGGTATTTGCCTAGCCAGCTAGTTTATTTAATTCACACTGGTCATTCACAGAAACAGTGTAAAAACTCCTAACCTCTCATCCAGTCATCAATCAAATATAACTACCATTTGTGCCCACAGAGAGAAAGTACGACCTTTTGATACGAGTCATTATAGCAAGGTCAACATCCTCTTATTGCAATATTCAAATACCCGGCCCTGGACTCTTGCAGTCTCCAAGCTCCAGAGGGGCCCTCACAACTTGTGCTATCACATTATGCGACCGTCAACTTTGTATACAAGCTGCAGTTACTGTGTGTAGCGATTGCTGCTTGTTATGGACGGAAAAAGGAGACAGGTATACTTGTTATTCCCAGTTATTCATAATAACTATGCAAGTCGGACTCGCGCACAATGGGTTCCGTACCAATCCCTCTAAGCATTTTATCTTTTATAATTTTTATCACTGTTTATGAGATACAGCTTGGAGACAGACGGACGGCGGAGGCTTAGTAATAGGGTCCCGTTTTTACCTTTCACGTAGCCAAAAAAGGCACTCCACAATGTTTATCTCGAAGCAAAACTCTGGGGAAGATAGGGCATTGGCCGAAGGCGTTACACGCGAGGTAAACCTAATAAGGCCATATTCTGTAGTTTTATCTGGAGTACAGATTAACTTATGGGTTATCATTAGATTTTTTTAAATTTAGGCTTTCACCTTATTTTGTGTAGTCTATGTATACGATACAAAATATTTTATCACTTTAATAATTTTCATATAACTAATAACATCACGAGTAACTAATAGAGTTAATTTCTTTCACATTTTAAATACACTAAACTATTCTGCCAAAAAACACCCACGTTTTCTGGGACGCACATTTGAAATTAATTAGATCGTTAATACGAAGGCTGTATATTTAAATCTTCAGGTATTTCTTTACAATTCATACGCGTAAGAGTCTTAAATCACAAATGCAAATCTAAAGCCCCCATTTCTGGTTTAAATAAATGTATAATAGGTTATTTATTTATACTCGTAGCAGTCTTAAAAACGATTTTAAAACAAAGGAAGAAAAAAACACGACAGGACATCCCAGCTACTAGTTTTACTTTTTAACGGCACGACAAAGCAAAAACCTGTCGATTTGTAGTTCGATGGAATCCAAAAAACCGCTTTTCAGCTCAACCCAGATGTTCAAAAACCGTAAAACCGTGTTTCCCGGAGCGTGGCTCTGACTTCTCACTTTATAATTCCGAAGTAGTCTAAAACAGTCTAGATACAAAAACAGGAGCAAAAACATCAGGAATCGAAGTTGCACCGCGCCGGTGCCAAGTAGGTCAAACGTTCACTGCGACACAGCGGTTGCGATCGCAGTACGGTTAATTCATTTCGATATTTAACTTCAATTTTATGATCTGTACGTACATACACTGGTACGACCCCGCATTTAATTAGTATAAATGTCAATAAAACAGTTCCAATCTATTTGAATAAACAAGAGGACTAAGAGGTTTATGCCACATGTCCTTAAGGCAGGGAATGCCCTTCCAGTTCATGTTTTCCCACTCTCCTATGATCCCCGGCTCTTCAAGTGGAGCACAAAACGGCATTTAAGCAGGCCTTCAGGGTGAGTGCGACAGGATCAATTGTGCTTGTCGACCTCATATTTGGATCTCACTACCGCATACCATCGGGTGGAGTGAAGTCATCTCGATAGCCTATTATAAAAAAAAATAAGCTAGTTAGGGTTAAATGAATTGTGAAAGCCTCTTATTACCACGTCTTGGAGGCCATCCAGGGTAACTCAATCCACCTAATGGTAGAATTAAAACCCCGCTAATACAATTCAAGAAAATAATTTAGATCCTTTCATTATAGTTTACTTTATATCAGTTTTAATGGAAATACAGCTTTATCAGTGAGATTAGGTATTACAACTCGAAAACTATAGCTAGCATGATACACGTTGTGGATTCTTTACTGTCAACCCTTGCACTGTGGTAAGCCTGCTGTCGGACACGGTACACTGATGTATTCTGTCATCTCATGTTTGGTACCGTTTGTCCATTTGAAACACCTCACGGGAGCCCTATACAGAATAAATTCTCAATCTTAAGCTTTCGTGATCGTAGTCCTTCAATTATGTTGTAAATACCTGAAAAAAAAGAAAAAAAATAGCATCCATGAATGATGGAAGGTTAACTCCTTAATAGTTAGGAGTTAAAGGATAATTCTTTCAAAATTGTATGCATATTCAGACTACTAGTAATAATATCAAATGGAACACTAAAAATTATGAAAAAAGGGCGTTTTTTATTTTTTTGTTAAAGTTTTTATTTCTTCAATGCGTCATCTTGCCACACGATCAAAGTTTAGGGTCGTAATTATTTTGCCAAAATAATTAGTGCCATAAGAAACCACAAAGGCTTATCTAACCTTCCGAAATTGAACCCGTAAACCTCCCTCGCGCCTCTAATAAGCTAAAAATAAAATTAAAAACTCTTAGTCTGTGTAATTCTCAAAGTCGATTTCACGCGTCATCGCGCGGGGAAGTTAATTTTGGCGCCAAAACGGCCGTCCCCAATCCCCGTTCGCTATTAGTGGACGTGAAACGATGGCTTTTGGGAAGGAAAATGTTATGAAGTTTGCTGTCATATTTTTTCTATGTTTTGTAGTCTGGGTATGGGATAAATTTTGACCGGAATCGGAAGCCAAAATTTGTGTAATATACATTCAAAAATGATTCAGAGTATAGTTTGTACAAGACTTTCAGGATAACCTCTCTCTGTCTGATGGTGACCGGCCGTGTGGTCCACATACATGAGGTCGGCAATTAAAATAGACCTTACTGCTTAGATGCCGTTAATGAGTCTACTTGGAATACTTCATTATTTGCTGATCTAATGTTATATTTCACTACATAGTATAAAGCAAAGTCGCTTAACGAGTCTGTCTGTCCCCATGTATGCTTAAATCTTTAAAACTACACAACACACAACAGATTTTGATGCAGTTTTTTTATTAGATAGAGGAATTTAAGAGGAAAGTTTTTTAGTACAATTCACCCGAACCGAAGCGAGGGCATGTCACTAGTTTATTATTATAATGTATAATGAAGATATACAATCATAACTTTATTTCACGATACATCATACCCTGATAAAACCGCGACCTCCTGCGGCAAAAATACCGCACAAAAGCCATGATTGATGCTTATCACTTATTCTATTACCGATGCACCCCATATCGGGTAGTTAAGTGTTGCCAGCCTAAACTGCCTCCCACATTCGGGGGAATACATTGTGAACGTTTCTCGGAGATTTATTTTATTTGCCGCGGGCTAGGACGCCGTTTTGGAGATATTGTGCTATATGGTTCCGTACTTTTTCGGCTCTATTGACGGGACTTTTGTAAGGGTAAGTTATGGGTGCTTGGCATTCAACGGTGGCTTTTATAGTTTGCGTGTTATGACTTATTAGCTTGTATTGGCGTTTTGGGGGACCCGCGTGCCTTCGCGTTAGTTGTGCAAAAAATGGGGGTGATGTTTGTATGTCATTATAATGATATGTCGTTTGTATATTTACCGCTGATTTAGAACACGTATTTATCTTTTTTTATGATAGATACTTTTCGTGATAGGAAGAAGACACGAATGTGTAATAGATTTAAACGATTTTTGACGTGTCTGGGTTATATTGCCGGTCTGAACGATTTCAAACCCAATTTGATTCTTGGCAACGCTCAATACAAGCAAAGTAAACCGTTGCATAAATAACGTTAGCCATTGTAATTGGTAAACAATACCCATTAAAACACGTTTCATAACAGCCAATAGTTTCTCAACCACCTTGTTGTTGTTATGACATCCATCCATCAACGTTGTATGTTTCCCTAGTATGTAACGAGTAAACAGTAGCGAGCAGTACACAACAGCCCTTTATGAATCAAGGTTACCAAACAAAGCGAAATAATTCCCCACATCTGTCCCCAAAGGCCGCGGCAGACAATGCGTTTCAAACACTGTCAACTCGACCATCCGCCCGACAAAGGAATATAAAGAAGTCCGATGACGTAATCCGAATGAAATAAAGTTTCACAGATGGCGGGACACCCCCAAAGTATATTTCTTGAATAATGGCCGTCAAATTCGGGACTGTCCTATTAAAAGTTGCCAAGATTATGGGCATTAGCTCTCGAGGAGAATTCAACTTTCCTATAATACCTCGCGAGGAGTATTTTTTGGGACATTCACAGGCGTATTAGGGTTCGTTGGACGGAAGTTACAATTGGAATTTAACTTTTACTACTTATTTCTGCTTTGTAATGAAGAGGGATTGGTAAGAAGATTATCGGGGTGATGTTATAATTTTGAGTTATTTTTTTAATCTATTTTATTACCATACTACATACTAAGAAAATTGCTTTTTCTCGTTTCACCAGCTTTGTTGGTAATGTGTGTACATTGTCTATAACCTATAACAGATAAAATAGTTATCAGTCATATTTTAACACAAGGCTAGAACAGGCTAGGATTTACGATTAAAACACAATTTATGCATATAAATAAATATGCCATGAGTAGATACGTAGTCTTAAGTTTCTTATCTTATTTGAGATCTGTGCTCGTATTGTAGAATCAATTTTTATCTCTTTCTGGACCTTGTAAGCATCTACAAACCATTATTAATCCATTAACACCAAACATGGATTTGAAAGAAGCGAAAGTTGTGTACTAGGATCGTAGCACATAGCAGGAAGTGATCTCTGCCTACCCCTCTGGGAAAAAGGCTAATTTTATGTATGTTAAACTAAACTCTTTCTTCTATTAGATAGACCAACTCCATAATTGATTCCTGGAAGTGGTACATATGAAGTTAATCATATGCGGAACCAGTTGTGTAAGAAGCATTTCGCGAAGGCACTGACCCGAGGCCTCAGAGGGCCAAAGCTTTCACTTTTTAATATTTGAAGGCGGCTCAGTGCCCTTATTTAGTTGGCTCAACCTGCCGAGAGCTTTTTAAAGGTTATGTCTTGTTCTGTATTTTTTTTTATTATTCCGAACCATCGGTAAGAGTGTTCTTTTATCGGGATCCCCATTTGCATTTCGGGAATGGTTCGGAGTTTGGGTAATTTGAGTGTTGTGTTTCATGTTTGTTTACTGTTATTATTCGAGATTAGTATACAAAAGAGTGCTGGCAGATTTTCATAATAAATACCATAACGCTTAATATCTTTAGAAAAAGTTAATTTTTCGTCGCTTCAGGACATGGTAAATACGATTTACATAATAAAAATGAAAAAATTTAAATATTCAAAGATACTATAGCGGCCTACAATGTACGATATCTTCTGAGCGTGCAGTTTTCACTCACTCGTAGTCAATCGCTTAAGTAGTAGTCATCGCGTAGTCACCCGCTGGTCATTCCAAACCTAGATGTCTACCTGCACCCATTAAATTCGAAGAATAGTCTCCATCACTTATTTTCACCGCACAGGGTTAATATTAATCTGCCCCGCCAAACAGATTGGACAGCGTGTTTCGTAAAACTACTCTTTTCTGAAACTAATCAACTAAATTACGCATTAAGTCAATCACAAAATAATATAACGACACTGACATTAAAGCAATGTCTTAAAAAACACCATCTCCAAAATCCCCTTTTATTATCTAAACGCTAATGATTATGATATCACTTAAGAAGTTCCCCTTTATTATCAGTTCATATCCGTACTAAACTAGTGTGTCTAATCGACTACCCATCAAATAGGGACGGGAAAAACAGAAAAATTGGCCACTATCTCTCTAATGGCGGGGGGTGTGGGCACCATGCCATTACCGGCTTATCGCGAAACTTTGCAGAGTATTATTTTATTGCGTTATTTTATAGGCGTGTTTAGTGAAAATTATGGCGAGATCCGTGATTGATGCTTTATTTGTTAACTTATCACTGATTTTGTTAGGTTAGTACTTAATCAATTTATTTAGTTCATGATGTGTAAATGTTTTTTTTTTCCGATTTCCAATACATTATTTTAATACTGCTGATAGAATGTGTTAAAACAGAATCAACAAACATTACTTAATTTTGTGTTCATAACAATAAGCTAATTTAAATTTGTACCATTTATATTAAAATGCTATTTCATCTTTTCAGGTATGTGTGACTGAAGGATTGCAGGATGAGTATTGCCATATTTTAACAAACAAGAAATTTTCAAATAAACAACTTATTTTCCTTGTTTTTTAGCGACTAACGAAGTTGGTCACACATTTTTTTCTCACGCAGCTATCGATACAGTGTTTTTAATGACTATCTTTTAAACCGCTCTGGTTCAACCCAACGCTATAAGAACAAAATCAAAACTGATTTCAAACGGAAATCAAGCAACCAATCACATCTATTCCAATACTTGAGATCGTATATAAAGTTTTTTTATTGCAACAAATAAGTAGTGACCTTGTGACCACCAGCGCTATAAACAAACCGGCTAACGTGGTCATTTTCCAGGGTTTTATTTATACAGGATTTGATTACACTCCCCGGGGCTGAAATGTGTTTTTTATGCTTATTTTATTGTGTTTTCCGCGGTGCAAATACTGAACGTATAAATAAATGATCGGTAAACAAAAGTTTTGCTCCAACATTGTTAACCTACTTTTTTAGATAGAACTACTTTATTATACCGCATACATTTTATAATTAAGAATATGATTGTTTCATTAGATTGGGTGAGCAACTTTAATAATATTCAATTCAATATTTTTTGTGCAAATCAAATAAACTAAATAAAGTTTCTAAATATTAACATGTCGACACGTAACAAGGTCAAAAAGTTGATTGCAACATTCAACTTTATACCATTTATTTATTAATTAATTAATTAATTTTATTATTTATTTATTTATTACACCAACAGCATACTTATACATAAAAACAAATGTGACAAGTAAGGTTAGTAAAGTAGAAGTAGAGTTCTTATATATATGCCTATTATTAGACGTACACAATATTGACAGAAACAACATATTTTTTAAACACATACCTATTTATAAAATTGGAAATAAAATAAAAGTGACACAGTAAAAACAAAATAACAGCTACAATATCTTACAAACAGAGAAATATATACCATCGTTAAAGGTAATAAACGTCTACTGCACTTGGAGTTTCCAACAAAAAGAAGCGAATCATCGGACGATGTTAAACTCGGTACAAAAACGACGGGGTTTGACGGTGGGAACTAATGGGGGTTTGATCGCGTTAGTATCAAGACATATAGCTATGGGTAGTCTATGATCGGCTTCGTTACTCTACTGATAGAAATTGCCGCCGGTAAATACATTAGATACCTTTGACAGATACTCAAGGTGGCCAATAAGTGTTGGCATTTACTCACACATTATGTGCTGTGATCTGACAGCTATTTCATATCCAATAAAAATATATCTAGCATTAGGGCCTATAATGTCTATAGCCTAAAAATGATTAAAATAAATAAATAAATAAATCTTTATTAGAAAACTTAGTGCACAATATTTGATCTTAAAATCTACATTACATTTAAAGTTCCGGGTAACAATATGTGTGCCTGAACTAGGATTTTCCTGTGTTTCAGGCAATGTACGTTTGTCACCGTTATCGGGCCGAAACTTATCAATATTTAATTGCTCATTCTTTACATACAAAAACTGTCAAATTAATTGCAAATAAGAGCAAGTTTCTATTACTCTTAATTAATTACTACCTTTCCTTGAAGCCATTCGTTGAGTTCCCCCAAAATTGACTCTACAAAAACACGCCGACATCAAAAACGATACCACTGTCAGCTCTACCGTCAAATTAATTCAACCGAACAACAGAACGGGGCTTGTCGGGTCTCCCCCATTTAAGTATAACTTAATTCAGGGCCATTAGGGCCAAATGGGTCGGCACTTATCGGCACATCTCAGTGGCGATTAGCCACCGATTTTATATCTAAATAAGCGACAACTCGCTAATGCCGAGGGCGTGGGCGGCTTTGTTAGTTCACGGTTTGTTTGCGGCTGAAGAGCTGAATTGAATATTGCTGGACGTTTTGTAAGCTTTTATTTGACTCGCTTTGTGGCGAAGATAAGCCGTAGAACGTGCGTCTTAACTGCCTTCTACGCAACGGGTAGTGCGGTCAACGGCAACACGTGAAGTTCATATTATGTTTCATAACAAAACATACACGATGTCTTTATGGTGGGGTGTACTATCATCATATGACTAGTTGCTACCTTGACCAGACGGCCATTTTTCGAATATCAACCAATCAAGGTACATAGAAACACTGCTCACCTCACTTAAATTCTGATGGCTGATTTTAACATATATTTCACACAATATCATTAAAAATCAGGTTTTATTACTCCCAGACACATGCGGTCAGCGGTTTACCTTACAGACGCTTTAAAGCTATTGAAAAAATTTTACTTTTACTTAATTTTACTTATTTTGTGATGCTTGATTTTTATATATGTTATTCAAACAACTATTTTAAAACGTTTTGCAAACGGACAGACCGATCCAAGGGGCCAAACATTCACCAGACCCAACTGTTTTAGATTTTTTTTTATTATTGAATTTAGTTAAGTTTTTCTAATAAAATAGTTTGTAAGGTACAATTCTATAATTATTGCGGTCAGATGAGCACTTTTTAGTTGTTTGAATAACATATATAAAAATCAAGCATCAGAAAATAAGTAAAAGTAAAATTTTTTTCGTAGCTTTAAAGCGTCTGTAAGGTAAAACCGCCGACCGCATGTGTCTGGGAGTAATGAATCCTGATTTTTAATGATATTGTGTGAAATATATGTTAAAATCAGCCATCAGAATTTAAGTGAGGTGAGCAGTGTTTCTATGTACCTTGATTGGTTGATATCTGAAAAATGGCCGTCTGGTCAAGGTAGCAACTAGTCATATGATGATAGTACACCCCAACACTACTCAATCGTATATATTTTGTCCATTAGAAAATAAGTGATGTCTGGCAGCTCTGGGATCTTGGACCATTATGTTTCATAACAAAACATATACAATGTCGTTATGATCAGGCAACACCATACAGTTTTTTATATTTTTAGATGGATAAATTTTCTAATACCACAATATCGATGAATAAATCGTAATTGCAATGCATGAGTTTGAGTGAACATGACTGTAAGCGAATAAGAAAAAATATGTTTGCTGCTACCAAATTAAAGTTGTGTAATGCTACATAACTTTTTACATTTCGATATATTGATGTAATCAATATTCTTTTAAATATTTTAAACTCCTAATTTTATCAATTCTTCACAAAATTGAGAATGGTGGCAACAACGCTGTCAAATGCTCCCTTTTTTTCAATTTCAATTCACTCGGAGATTAAACATACAAACAGATTATCTTTACAAAACGTTGAAGAGCAATTACATCAGAAGCGCATCAGCAAACCCGTATCCCGAACATATCCCTAAAACATTGCCCCAAAGTGTTTGCCTGCGCCCGTCCGTTCCCATCTGATATTGCGGTCATATGTCCACTAATCCTGATAATTGGTCCGGCTGAATTATGAACCTTATATGTTCCCGCTGCATTAGAGTCGAAAATCGCGTGGAGGCACAACATCAATCAAGTGTAAATGAGGTGGTCAAACAGATGTAGCGTGTTGCGTTTTCTAATTAAGTGCTGTGTAATTGACGGGGCTTTAGATTTGTGTAATCTGTCCGAATACGAAGCGTTATTTTAATGGGCGTATTTGTTTGTAATAGGGAATGAGTGAGCGGTGAACTTTATACACGAATGTTGGTGACGTGGAAGTAATAACACGACGTTATAACAAATCGGAGTTGTGTCAGAAAACTTTTGGGATTTATAACGTTAGCGGACGACGGTTTAGTTAGAGTCTCACCGGAGGACTAGACCTTCACTACGTACCCTAGTTTAGTTTTAAATCTAGAATTTAATTGTTTTGCTAATATTTTGATGGCAAACACCATATCATGACGGAAAGGACATGAGTTGCAATAGGGTGTTAGACTGTAGTTTTTTTGCTTGCCATTTTTATGATTAGATAAGCTTTAAGTAAACCAGCATTATTAATGAAATCGAAACCTAATTTTTTGGTGAAATGAGACAGCAAAACACATTTAAAGATGGGTGGGCAAGTTCATTTAAAAAGTGCGTAAAACATTTAAAATGTCGTTGTCATATTCTTATAAATAACAGAATTACAAACATCTTCCATTTGTGAAATCATATCCATAAAACATTTAAAATGCTATTTTCATCTTATAAATAGCAGAATTAATAACATCTTCCATTGTGACAACATATCCATAGACGCAACTTTTGATGAACCTGCCGAACAAACTTCGTAGGCGCTGCATACAGACAAAATATAGGCATGTGACGTCACATGCCTATATTTTGTATGCATGCAGGGCATGTATTATACGTATACATGCCCATAGTAACGGACAAATAAATAATAATACACGGTCATACTTACCGTTTTTTAAATCTTTGTTCACCATAAAAAATAATGTAAAATGACATATTTCTTGGAACCAGGGCGCCCCATGGGCCTTTAATTTTGTTGTCAAGTTTACCCTCGACATGAAATATAACGTTATTTTTGAGTGGCGTTAAAAGTACTGCCTTTTGAATTTGTTTGGCTTTGTTTTATACGCGCACGGAGGTTAAGAGAATGTAACCATGGGTGAAATTAAGGGTTGACTTTGATGTGCGAAGTATTTTTCGAAAGTAAATTTATTTGTGAACCCCTTTGTAACAACGGTTTCCTTATTGAATTAAATCTGCGCGGGTGAATGTCGAATCTCACATATGAATGTGTTTAACCTTTGTTGAATGTTCTACTTTAAAATTTTTAATCAAAACTGAGTGAGTAAGTGATCTAACTCTATGGTTTGTAGTCAAAACTCTCGTCTGACTCGATTTCACTACATAGTATAAAACAAAGTCGCCTTTTCTGTCCCTATATCCCTATGTTCGCTTAAATCTTTAAAACTACGCAACGGATTTTGATGCGGTTTTTTCCAATAGATAGAGTGATTCAAGAGGAAGGGTTTTATGTGAAATTTACTCGATGCGAAGCGAGGGTGGGTCACTAGTTATTACTAAAAAACAAAAGTTTCAAATCTCTCAACTAAAAAGTACTCCTTGCCAATGAAATGTTTGAACGACTAGTAACTAACAATCACTCGACTCGAATTCACTCATTCGGGTAAAAATGAGTAATCTGTAGATGCTTTAAGGAAGGAGTTCCTTTTAAAGGAGACACTTTGATATTCCTCGAACAAAAACTGAGCCAATGCCTTTCCCTATCTCGATTGCAATCCCATTACAAATTTCACAGCAGATCGACGGAACACAAAACCATCAAGAGCCCCTCTCCGTCCCTGAGAAATTGCAACTATTGTCCCGATTGTCCCAGCTAGTCTTAATCGGGACGCCATTGGGACAGTCCACACCGTGGACCTATTTCGCAAATGTCACAATGACTCGTGACAATTTGACACGACGATAAATTGAATGTCACCCCGGCGGACGGGTGAATGGAATAAAATTGACTACAAGTCAATTTATGGACCGTTTTGGAAAAGTGCAGTATTATAAATGGATGCTAAATTGTTGTTCCATGTCAAAACGTGGCTTTTCTTGATGTATTCAAGTGATGAAATGATGATTCAAGTACGTACTAACTAAATAAAAAAAACCCGTAGATTCCTTAAGTTATGCTTAAATCTTTAAAAGTACGCAACGGATTTTGATCGGGTTTTTTTATAATAGATAGGGATTCAAGAGAAATATTTTAAGCTATTGCATAGCTTTTATCATGGGCTTTGAGCGCGGCGACCGAACCAAGAAATTCCGTAACGAAAAACCTCACAATCGTCTAACGTCGTTTCAGTTCGGTAGACTTTTGCACGGTGTTTGTGTGCGTGTGGTTAGACGTATTGTACGACTCTACGAAATTCGCACGAATCGAGACGAGCTGCTCCGAAATCGGACGATGCTATGCTTTACCGCGGCAGACCCCGAGTGCCACACGTCTTTTATAATTATAAAATTAAAAAATGTTCACGCATAGGAAGCCTTTCCTAAACCTAAATCGTTATCCATAATACGAGTTGTGGTGCGAATATTTATATTACTTTTTATAAAAGTAATCGTACGATATTGCTTTTACGTCTGCACATTAAAAACACTCCTTTGATTTCCCCTGCTACAGTTCTCTTTGAACAGAGTAATGCATATTAATTTTTAGTGGTTGATATTCTTTATGCGGTAACTTATGAAGTTCTGGGATAGCAATAACTATGATATCAACATCATTACAGCGTAAATACTGAAGTTAAAATAAATACTTCATTTGCTTTTGAGAATAAATGGAGTTTGTTTATTTGTAGATCCCATTACTTACTAATGTGGGATAAACAGAATAAAAATAGATTGTTTAATAATTACACATCAATTAATATATTAAAGTCACTGTTACAGAAGCTAAACATTGCGACATTTCTTTTTATATGCAATTAGAGAAACATTTCCGTATTCGTGATCCAATACTTATTTTATTTATATAATATTAATTTATACTCTGATAAAACATCGAGGCATAATTAAAGATATTATTAAGTGGTCGAAGTACACAGCTATCCATTTACAAGTACCTACTATTTAGATAGCGTGGGATTGCCTACTGCTATAAGCGTACACTTATGCGCATAATACTCTGTCTCCCTTAATAAGCTAGTTTTTTTTTCTTTTTATATAATGCTAACAAGATCACCTCACTCCACCTGATAGTAAGCGGTAGTGAGATCCATATATGAGGTCGACAGGCACAATAGACCATAATATACTCCAGCTCCATATCATGGAGCCTATCGCACTCACCCTGGAGGCCTGCTTACATGCCGTTTCACGCCCCGCCTGAAAAGCCCGGGATCATTTGAGGGAGGAAGACATGAAACATTTCAGTTTGGCAACCATGACCGTTCTATTAGAGGGTCGTAATGATTCCTCAGTTTATTTTACACGTATCTTTATGTCAATTGCAGCGCGTGTGGCCCTGGACAACTACCTATCTAAGGCGTCCGACCGATTTCAGCCATGGCGGCCGATCGCAATTGAGATCAGCCAAGTGCGCAGGACGTATTATAGTGCACAAGTGTGCCCGCAACCACAAGTGCACTCTCTATTCCCTTACTCTCATAATTCGGTGAGACAGCAATCCGACATGACCGATGAGAGATCGGACGCAGGACCACCGACTCGACGTTCTTATCGAGGCACGGGCGTTCAACCGCCAACTTCCTAACGCCGGGCTGAGTATTTGATTACAGAAAAACTCACACAAATTTTGCCCGACCCCGGACTCGAACCAAGGTCCTCTCGATCCTTACGCAGCGCTTGCTACCAATAGACCAACGAGGCCCTGGACATATACCGAGACACCATTAATCCTGGCAGGCGACGAACCGAGTGACAAACGACGTCACGCTCCCACTGATAGTCCCGATAAAAAACTATTTAGCCACTTTATGGGCCATAAAGATGGGCCTGTTTTGGTTTAGGAATTAAGGAAGCGATTGCTTTTTGTTTACATTTGAGAGTGATGGTTATTGTTCTTTTGTTTTGTTTTGTTTTAAGCCATTCTTACTTATTGTTTGACTAGCTGTGCCCGCGACTTCGTATGCGTGGACTACAAAATTGTACTTACAAAAGTTTTCTCATTAACTCCCGTTCCCGTAGGAATTTTTCAATATCGCGTTGCAATTAAGCTTGACGTTTATTAGGGTACCTGCATGCCAAATTTCAATCATCTATCTTACGCGGTTTTGATTTTTTCCCGCTATCTCCCGTTCCCGTAAGAACTTTGCAATATCCTGTTGCAACTAAACTTTGAGTTTACTTAGGTACATGCATGTCAAATTTCAAGCGTCTTAGTTAAACGGTTTAGACTTTTTATACAAATGAATTTTCCCGTTTCCGTGGAAATTTCGGTAATTCCTTTCTTAATGCACCTCTACGGTAACTAAACTACGGCCCCTCTTAATTTCAATAGCCTGCGTTTAGCAGTTTTGGCTGTGCGTTGATGTCAGTCAGTCAGTCAGTCTATCAGTCAGTCAGTCAGTCAGTTTCGCATATATTTAAATAAGATAACTGAACGGAACGGAAGCAGTAGAAATACTTTTGTACCTTCCCATTCCTTACTAGTAATCGCTTAGTAATGTGAATAATCTGAGGTACGGTATTTTTCAAATACTTAAATTTTGTTCAGTTTGATAGCGATTTGACTTTTAACGAAATGTTTATGTAACCCAGAAGAAATACACACGTCTTCTGGTGTACATACATAGTGTGCCAACCGAGCTACTAATATTATAATATGAGTAATTACCCAATTAACTTTGCGAATTACATCATACCCTTTAGCCCCCAGAAACAACCTTGAACTTTAATAGGCGATAATGTATCGGGAAACCTGATCCCTAATCTCGCGCCTTATTTTCTTTTTCTTTATGTAGACCCCGAGAGCAACAAGTTAAACAACAACTTAGAACGTAGAACTTTGACTAAGTCCAGAAAGTATGTAGACAGTCCCAGTGACTTAGAATTGCGGGAAATAAGATCTACTTTACATAAGAGCCTTGCCAAGTAACTTGTAACTAGGTTAAAAGGTTTTATGATCATTATATTATTTTGCATGAGTGGTTTTCAGTTTAAATGTAAAGGAATACGTTTTGAACCGTTGCTTTAACTGAAAAGTCTGATAAGTGGTGTGATGAAGTTACTTTTGGTATCAGGGTGTTATTTGTTCAAAAATATCAAAATTTCTTTAATCATCATTTTCCTGCCCTTGTCCTACGCTAAGTGGGGTCGGCGCAACATGTATACTTCTTACACTCTGGTCTGTCATTCGTCAGCTTTGTGTCTACTCCTTTCATTCCCATATCATCTCCTTCCTCTACAATTACGTCCATTGACATACATACTCATCACATGGCGTTCTTTAATGACTGAGTAAAAAAGATACAAATAGTTTAGGGACTTTGATCCGTAGAGTCCGCATACCCCTACAGAATACAACCGTATGTATTGAAATACGAGTAGCTATAGGATATTGCAATCTTCTTCTTATCGTATGGTTGATGAACAACCTGGTGTCAGAGTTTTTAAGCCGCCCATAGGCCTCTGACATGGCTACACACACCGTTGAAAAATTTCTTAGGTGTGCTGGTTTCCTCACGATGTATTCCTTCACCGTTAAAGCGTCGAATGATGGTACATATGAATTTCAAATTTGAAAAACACATTGGTACCTGGCGGGGTTTGAACTGGCGACCTCTCGCTTGGCAAGCAACGACCTTAACCACTCGGCCATCGACGCTTTTATTATTTTTTTGATATTGCAATGTGAACGTTTCATTATCGGGTAACGTTACAAAGTAGACTCTCAGATTAATGTAACAAAGTGTAATTTCGCTCCCACACGTTTTCCGGCCAAAAATAGACACGTGTGAAGGCTAGGCTTAGGCTGACAATTTCTTTGTAAGAAATTACGTCAGTTACCGTCAGTATTTATATTAGGGTATAAGGATAAAGGGCGAATGTGAGCAAACGCTCGCTCGTGATTAATGATGACGACACAGGACTCCGATAGTGACGTAAGCACTTGGTCAGGGTACACCCGTATTTACTTTTGCCAGAAGTTTGGAGGCATTTTGTTTCAGCTAATTAATTTTGTTTGTTTGTTGTAAGGTAAGAACATATCGAATTGGGTTTTCCTTATTCCTTGTTATGGAAGGAATTCTTAGCATCGTAAAAGATATACCTATCGTGTAGTTAGGGTTTTTGAAGATCAAATATTACAATCATTGCTTTTTCAACAAATCCAATGGAAAAAAATATTTCAATGGATTTATGAATACCTTCGTTTTTTGCATATTGATAACCAAATGTACACATTTTTTCAATTCCATTTCCTGTGACGTTTTTCAAAGGTCTCGCTCAAAATATTTATACGAGCTGCCGCAAACCTTTGACAGTGGACAAAATACGGTTGCAAATAAAAATATGTTCCTGCAAAAGTGCTCCTGACAAATAAGACACCAGGTGTACCAAAAATAACTACTGTTTTGAATTGAATCATTCCAAAACTACCATACCTCAACGAACGAATCTATACTTATATTATAAAGCTGAAGAGTTTGTTTGTTTGTTTGAACGCGCTAATCTCAGGAACTACTGGTTCGATTTGAAAAAATATTTATTATATAAAAATATATTGCGTTGTATAGACCATTTATCGAGGAAGGCTTTAGGCTATATAACATCACGCTGCGACCAATAGGCGCAAAGATACAATGGAAAATGTGTAAAAAACGGGGGGAAACGCGGACGAAGTCGCTGGCACAGCTAGTAATTAATACATAGTAAATAGCAAAGTTGCTTTCCGCGTCTGTCAGTCTCTATCTATGCTTAAATCTTTAAAACTACACAACGGATTTTAATGCGGTTTTTAATTGATAAAGGGATTTAAGAGGAACGTTTTTATGTAAATGTAAATATACCAGAAGCGAAGCGAGGACGGGTGACTCGTAATAAATATAACACAACATTATATGTACCTATACATTTTCTGATCCCGTGGTAAGTAACTTAAGAACTTGTGTTACGGACATCAGAATCAACAGTGGACAGTCCTAGACACGAAATAAACACCGATGTTTTGCACACAAATATTCTGTCCCCGGAGGAATCGAACCCACGTCTCCTGAAACCGTATCCAGGGTTCCGTAATCACTGTTTCATCGTAGTTCGTTGAACTATAACGAAATTACTTTTAAAGCTAATTCAAAAGACAAACAGATCGATTAGATCTGTTTGAATTTGTTTTTTCATACTGATTACCTTAATGAGAAATTAGATTAATTGAGAATAGTGTTCATTCCTAATTTTATTACAAAAATATCTTCTATTTTTGTTTCCTACTATAAAGTACACCAAAATAACAATATGTCTAAACAGTAACATTAAATTATTACAAATCAATTTTAGACGTTAGTGACCGCATTAGTCATAGACTGTGTCGCAGTCACCAGCGCCCGCCTCAAAGACAGAGGTTTCAGACTTAAAATATTAGGATAAAGAAACAAAAAAGGAAAGGTTTACAACATAATTTACCTTAATTTTATAGGTGCACGAAGAAAATTATATTATCTTAAATAATTCTGTGTGTGTGTGAGTGTGTGTGTGTGGGTGTGTGTGTGTGTGTGTGTGTGTGTGTGTGTGTGTGTGTGTGTGTGTGTGTGTGTGTGGGTGTATGTGTGTGTGTGTGTGAAATATGTATGAGAGTGTTAAGTGTATCTGGGTTGATTAATTATGTTCATGCCTATAGAAAACTAATAATTGTTAAGTACTATTTCATAAGTGATTCTACATCATCGTATTCTAGATTAAATAACCATTCAGTTAAGATATTTTTACATTCAAATATGTTCATGGGATATACTTTAAAAAAAAAAACATCTTAAATTAGTTATCTACTCCAGAGTATAACAAATTAACAACATGTTTTAATGTAGAAAAGGAGAATCTGACTGACTGACATATAACGACGGATGCCTAAACGACTAAAAGTAGGCACTTGAATATTAGGACAGGGACATAGCTTAGGTAATGAACGTAAAGCTTACAACGCAAAATTGCAAAGTTCCCACGGGAACGGGAGTAATTGGGAAAACACTTTTGTATGTAAAATCCTGAACTCCACGCGAACGAAGTCGTGGGCACAGCTAGTCTCTTATAGAGTAATTGGATTATAATATTTAAGCAGTATCTCTGATTTGACAGCTAATACTCGAACTCTCGACTTTCAAATCAGAGGGGAATATAGTTTTTTTCTCAAAAGATCCAGATTAACTCAGTTACAGAAGCCGCGGGTTGAATGTAAGTTATGATAAATTCACGCACGCCGCCGAATCAACATACAACGAGAAATAAGATAAATGGCGTCTTGTCCTCGATTTTGATACGAGATATTTATTATTCTTGCGTATTTTATGTTACTATTGGATCTAGACGCGAAAGAAGATTAATTCACACTAATTTTATAAATGCGAACGTAACACTGTCGGTCTGTTTATCTATTTGTACAAAATACGCCTATACACATATTATTAACATATATTACCTAACTAAGGCATCATAATCACCACCTTATGATCTGGAATGAAATGTTACAGTGTATATATGTATAGTGTGTCATACTTACACTCCTTACACCCATACTTACACCTATTGTGTGTGTGAGTAAATATCAGTGTTTAGTGAAAATCATTTCATCTGAAACACCGGTCCACGTGACTGACCTAATGTAAGTACTCAAAGTACTGATATTTGAATGTAAAATCAAGCAGTAAAATCTACGTAGAATCATACCAATTTTAGAAATATATTAATTTATAACAATAAATAGCTTTATACGTATTTATACAAAATATGTTACAGCGCCCGAAAACTGCGCTTGACAAACACGTCAAATTTCTTTCAAATTGATTGCTCTATTAAGTACTTATTACTAAATCATTCAATAACATTACCAACTTCTAAGGTAGGTAAACTACAAACAAAACTTGAAAGTTTCAATAAATTCAGCCAATTTCGGGCGAACAAGCGTCAACGAAAGTACTTAATAGGCTGTAACTTAAACATTTGAAGTGGAGTAATAAAACATCATTGAAATACAGCGTATCGTCGATTCGGCCGATGGGCGGCCATCGAGAGGCAATCCGGCTGATTTATTGTCGCTGCGCGCTCGCCACCGGGTGGGTTGAGAGGGCGAGTCGACTCGGTCAAATGAATCGGGCGAGTCCACTTGCTTCAACATCATCAGCATCAGCATATACTCCTAATACCGCGTTGTGACACATAATGTCTACTATATAGTGTAATAGAACGTGCAAGTCTAAAACCTTACGTAATCAGCTCATAGGCTTGTCCACTTTCCTTATCTATGAATCACACGGAAGATCCGAATAAGGTCACGCAAAACACGGAAATCGCTACTTGCGATAAAATAAGGAAAAATATGCAAAAATTTTTAAAATTTTCCTGATTTCTTTATAAGAAACTAGCTTTCCGCCCGCGACTTCGTCCGCGTAAACGTTTAACTTGTAAAACATTACTTCTTTGTAGCGCAGTCGGTTAAAAAGTAGCCTATATCCTTTCCTAGGCTCTGGACTATATCTGTACCAAATTTCGTTTAAATCGGTTCAGTACTCTATGCGTGAAAGCGTAACAGACAGACATATAGAGTTTCGCATATATAATTTGGTAAACATTAATTTAGAAAGCGTATTATGTAATATATTATAATACTAGTGACCCGCCCTCGCTTCGCTTTGGGTATCATCATCATCATCATCATACAGTCCACTGCTGGACATAGGGTATTTTACATAAAAACATTCCTCAATAATCCCTCTATTTTAAAATTTATTAAAGAAGCCCTATCAAATCCTTTGTTTAGTTTTAAAGATTTAAACATACTTAGGGACAGACAGACGCGGGGAGCGACTTTGCTATATACTATACTATATTGTAGTAATGGAACAAATTCATACTTTATTCTTTCATTATCTTTCATCGAGATTAATGAGAAATCAAAATAAGCTGAAATGCTTTCATCAATAGAATTCACCTGAAGAAACTGTATTCTTAGTGAAGTGAAGTGAAATATTTTGCATCTGAACGGAGCACAAATTGGATGGGTGATTAAAGCGGTTGTTGAGAATTTTACATTTATTATTTATTACTGAAACAACGAAAGTATCATTATAAAATGTCAGCGTAACATCAGTTTGTTTGAAGTAAATGTTCCATATAACGCGACCGATCAAAAATGTAATAGCGTGGAGGCTTTGAATATTAATGCGTTCTAGTTTGCCAATAAATTATTAGCCGAAATTTGTAATCAAATAAACAATTCACTGGTTTGATTCCGGTATTGCGATAAGTGTGCTTGCGGTTTCCTAACAACATAGGCTGGTAACATAGACTAGTTGGTTTCAGAAACACGACGTGTCAATTGAAAATTGTCAATCTAATCGCGCAGCAAGAAAGAAGTTTTTCCTTCTTTGAATAAGATTTTTATTCGAGCTTTTATAAGAGCTTATATGAAAAGCTTTAGCTATTTTAGTAAGTCGTTTTATAGATATTAGTTCATTCATAGTCACACCATTTAAAGATGGTAAAATAAATACACGATATAGCTTTGTAGTAAAGTATCAGAGTAAAGCATTTGTACATATAAGTGCACGCTTTTGCATGATCTTTCCCACGTAATATTAAAAAATGTTTATAAATTGAAGATTACAGCTGGTAACAATTTTCGCAAATAGAAAATATAATCACAGACACTACTAATAATGTAGGTATTTGGAACGGTGAGTCAAGCTTTAAACAAATTGTATGTAACGTCCTATAACAAAGTTTTATTTTTAAAGCAACCTTATTTTGAGTGAACAGTATTTTCGAACGAAGCACAAAAGTTGCAAACGATCTCCTCACATGTTTGTATCGAAGTGACTCGAGCTCACAGGGCGTATCGGGCGTCTTCGCCGTTATTGTGTGGAAATCGTGTCGTGTATCGTTTGAACAGTTCGCAACTTAAGCCTTGCTGTTTAGAAACTACATTCAGTACATTTTCCGGGTTGATCCCGGACTTAAGGATGTAATGTGTAATATTATTTCATTTTGTAAAGCCGAGATGGCAAGAAATTCATATGATACAGCACGTAATTTAGTATCAATCATGAGCTAGTCCAAACATTCTTCGTTCCATATCTAGACACGCGGTAGCGTGTCAAGCCAAGTTCAAGAAACAGAACTGGCGAGCCGCACCGTGTGTAATATTACACGAACCATTTGGAACCACTTTTGAACCCCTCATAAATCAAAAACTATTTCATATGAACGTATCAAATTTGGCTCATATATTGTGACTCGCGAGATAAATATGTGTTTTAAATTTCATAAGCTTATCTCAAACAGTTATTTAGATATTAATGTCCAAAAATCCTCATTTTTATCATTGACTGACTGACAGATCAAAATTCTAACCCAGTTCCAAATGACCTAGAGAGTTAAAATTTGGTATGCAGATAGGTAATTACATGAATACAAAGGAAAAAATAAAAAACTGGCAATTTTTTAATACTTAGGTTTTTTTTTTATTTTTTTTTTTTTTTTAATAGAGCTAACAAGATGACCTCACTCCACCTGATGGTAAGCGGTAGTGAGATCCACATATGAGGTCGACAGGCACAATAGACCATGCTGCGGTTAGGTTCTATTATGAACGCTTAACATAAATACCTAATTAGTGCCTAATCACGCCTATATACCGGGGAAGGCGCTAAGTATATATTTAGGTATACATACTTACTTATTTACAATTAAGAGTAGGTACTTATAGTCGGTTTTCATATTTATTACTTAGGGTTATACCCCGTCAACGTAGGAAAATACAGTAACTGATTCAATTGTTTTATATTTATAAAGTCTAGTTTTAGTTTTGAATTTGTCCTTTTCAAAGGACCTACGGCGTTACGATGATATATTATATACTTTTCTACAAAAAGTAATGATATCCAATCAAAAACATAAATGTGAAATGAGAGCCAAGTTCAATATTATGACAATTGCCTTGGTTGTTGACTTCAACGACAAAAGAAGTGAGATCTAAATGGGTGCCAAGTTCAATGGTCAACCCTGAAATTTATTTATAAGTAACACTATAACATACCTATCATATCTTCTTATAACATAAGATAATGTATAGTGGTAGCCTATGAAGGTCTGTCTTGGCTAGTTTTCTTTAGTTAGTTAGTTAGTAGTCTAGTTAGTTGTCTTGGTTAGTTTGGTATTTGTCGGTATTTATTTTATAATTCCGAAAATTTGGATTGTTGGTAGAAACTAGCGAGCAAACATAATGATACGTTGGTAGGTTTATAGAAACTAGCCAAGACAGACCTTCATAGGCTACCACCATACATTATCTTATGTTATAAGAAGATATGATAGGTATGTTATAGTGTTACTTATAAATAAATTTCAGGGTTGACCATTGAACTTGGCACCCATTTAGATCTCACTTCTTTTGTCGTTGAAGTCAACAACCAAGGCAATTGTCATAATATTGAACTTGGCTCTCATTTCACATTTATGTTTTTGATTGGATTCTAACATAATGTAACGTTTTTAATCAAAAGTTGCGTAATGCGTAAAGTTGTAGTTGATATAATAATATAATCATATTAACATTGTTTATTTTTTCGAAATAATATATTAATCGTTGACTAACTAAAGTATCATAAATATTAATTAAATGATCTTCTCCAATCTTAAAAAGCAATTATGCATAAGGTCCCTATCTCACAGCCGTAAATAATAAATAAATAACAAAGCTTCCAACTAGAATTACGTTTATCACGAGCAATGGCGTAGTTAAATTCCTTGTGAAGCTAAATTGTACATAATGGGCACACGGTAAGGTATGTTTTAGAATGCACCTTAAGTGTGTGCTACAAAGTCTACTACGGAGTAGCTTAGTCCGTAGCAAGTTGCTACGATGCTACGGCGTAGCAAGTTACAGAGCTATGTAAAGGGACTTATTACTTCTTATGTTTATGATGTAGACATTAAGTGTCATGTGAATGACGATATTTAGATGGTATAGTAAATATATAATTTATTGACTTCTAGAAAAAACTTGCTAATGAAAATACTGAATGTAAATACTTTTCACGTTAACACATCACAATGTCTGCGCATGCATTCAAGAATTAAATGGTTTTAAGAAATTTTCTTGGAAATTTCATAATAACCCAGCTTGGCAAAAAAATATGGAAAAACATTTATTATTTAATCTTTGAAATAAAAGTTTATTATGGTTTCATTTTCATTATTCATTTTCAGTTAAACCGAATACTCCACATAATATTATATGAGTTTATAGTCATAAAATATAGTATGCTTTAAGCTCAATTTCTATTTTATAAGGTGTAAAGTTTCAATTACCCCGTCATATACTTTTATAACTGCATAGTAAACATAAAGTGCAAAAATGAGCAATTTGCGAAAGATATTACGGTTTATTTTGGCTTGGTGGCATTTTGACAAGCGACTGATTGCACCCCACAAGGACGCAAGAGATTGCTTTGATACCAGTCGCATTTGACTCACGTTGAATTGAAATATAATTCAGTTCGATTTTCAATCGTATGCCGTAGGGGTTAAGGTCGAAAAGTGTTGCCTTTAGACGTTTGAGAGCGTTCAAAGGAGTATCAGACGAACGATCAAATGTGTGAGGTTCGTATGGTAGTTGAGTTTGGTTCTGAAAAAGCAAATAAGGTTTCTTTCAACATTCACGAGATAGTATTTGGCAATTTCCTAGGTATATAAATAACTAGCGACTTTATTCACGTGGACTATAGGATTTTAAATACGAAAGTTTTTTCCCGTTAAATTCCGCTCCCGTGGGAATTTTTCAATATACTAAGGTATCTGCGTGCCAAATTTCAAGCGTCTAACTTTAGCGGTCTAATATTTTTTTATATAAAAGTATTGTCTCGCTAATTTCCGTTCCCGTGTGAATTTTGGGAATTCCTTTCTTAATGCACCTCTACACTACCTAAGCTACATCTCTTCCTAATTTCAAGTGCCTACGTTTATCCGTAGGCTGTTTGTTATAATGTCAGTCAGTTTCTCCTTTTGTATTTTTAGATAATCATTTTCCGATCTGAAAAAATCCAACTGCAACTTTTTAGTGTTCATCGGGTTTTCAATTTTAAGTGTTCTTTCCTGCTGGACTTCACAAGTTCTAATCTAATTACAATTCAAAATGATTGTGTTCAAACGTAAATTCAATCGATTCCAAAAAAAAATCGATTTCCACAAATTGACTCACTAAGAACTAACCATGTTACTCAATAGGTTTTAGTAAGTCTTAGACTAATGTGATATCTGAGAAATATCATCGATTCTGCATCAAATTTGACGATCACCTGATACGCGTACTTCGTAGATTCGATACTGCACATTTTCACGACCAGCATTTAATGGTATCACATTCACTCCAATTTCGAATCGTATTACGTTGAGTTAGGGCTCAATATTAAGTGGAGTTTACGCCAGTTGCTGTCGGGAGCAATATCAGATGTCCGTGGTTCTCCCGATTGTTGCAACGGTTCTGGAAAGCAAATAAGCTGTCTTGTTCGATGTTAAAGTATCGTTTGCGTTTGTTACGTAGCTAGCAGCTGATAATAGCTCTATCTTGTAAGGTAATCTTGAATAAGGGGCCAATGAAATCTATAATATCTTTTATCGGTCCTGGTTAGGTTAGTAAGTTAGTAGGGCCTAGTTGAGAATCATAGTACTATGTCTTTTCGTCTGGTACTTACTCAGAACATCGCCCTGATGTATCTAGTTAATAAGATTCAGCCACAGTTAACTGCCTCAATAGTTTATTGGTAGCAAGTGCTGCGTTAGGACCAAGAGGTTCCCGGTTGCAGTCCGGTTTGGCAAAATTTGTGTGAGTTTTTTTACGAAAGCACTTTAAACCGGTGGTCCTGCGCCTCATCTCACTGTAATATGTCCTGCGCAGTTGGCTGATCTCCGTTGAGATAGTCCGCCATAGCCGGAATTAGTCAGACGCCTCATTTTATAGTTATTACTTATTAAAAAGAGAACATTTATATCTTGCGCACTTCTAATATGTTTTCTATTAACAATACAATCTAAACTTCCACAAACTACCATGTAAAAACCATCGATACGAAAGAACACATATTTTTTCCCCCGTAATCCGTATCCGAAATCAGATAGACCCGATATTTCGTATTTCATTTAACTACTTCCAGTCTCATAAATCGCTCTTAAATTACGCTTCAAAACACAACCCCAAGGAATTTATGGCGTTACAGCTTTATAAAGACGCGTTTACATGTTATCGCGATCGTAATGCGCCTTTACGGGTGCTAAACACGTATCGATGTGCTGTGTGTACGGCGGTTAAATGACTTTGGGCGGTCGGGAATGTTATTTAAACACTGATATCACACGCGAGGTGCTATAAATTTTGTTTAGTACGGATATAGTTTTCGAGGTGAGTGATGGCGGTTGCTGTTAGTTTAGTTTATGATCGACGTCTTATTTTAATTTTAATTAAATGTACTGAAGAACAATTTTTTTCTTTAAGATTAAGACATTTCATTTTTCTAAAATCACCTTTTAGAAAATGTATAACAATACATAGTTATGCAAATTAGATGTACAGTTAAATATGATTGGGTTTTGGATTTGCCATTAGAGTTAGTTAAGTTTCCTCACGATTTTTTCCATCACCGTTAAAACGTCGAATAACCATACATATGGTGGTACATGGCGGGGTTAGAACTGGCGACCTCTCGCATGGCAAGCAAACATTTTAATAACTCGGCCATTGACGCTTTATTACATTACATTCACAGGCAGTCAAAAGTGCCTCAAAAGCCGTGAATTTAAGAATTGTTTCATCTTTCACTAGACTACTAAACCAGCTGGTTCAATCTACGAAACCAGTCACAGTACAGCACATTACATAACAGCGCACAATATATTTTTACAACACTCCCGTTCGTCTCGGCGCGTTTTATATCTTTTCCCAAAGGTCACTGTGACGGACGATCTCATAAAACATAACCGAAAAGTCCACTGCCCCACGGCTCGAGTCCTCAGGGAGCAAGTGGGCTGCAACTGTGTTGCCAGTATGTTCTATTTCTTTAAAAAAAGAAACTTGGACTGGTATATCATAGAATTATAGTCAGGTTGTTCCCTGTAATATATTTGACCTACATATACATAAGTTAATGCAAGTTAAAGAGATTTCAACTCTTCAATTTTGAAATGGGCAGAATGGGTGGTCAATCATTTTTAAATGTATTTTGCTGTATCATTTCGCCAACAATTCAAGTTCCGATTTCATTAATAATATTGATTTACTTAAATATTACTGCTAATCATAAAAATAGCATGCGCAACAGCCACAGTCAATTAACTTTTTGACTATGTACATTCTGACAAAACATCACTTACATTGAGTTTTCGTTAACATAATGAATGATATGAAAATTATATGTTAAGAAAATACCTCAAACAACAAAAAGGTATGTTTTATCAAAGCACAGAAATGTTAGTGATTCTTTTTTCATTCTATTCTACGTTGCCTTTTAAAGTTATTCCTATTCTCAAAACTATGTCGTAGATTTTTCAATTCCTTTCCTAAGGCAAGCTATATAACATGGCAACACTATCCACCAAATCCTCTTACTACACCGGAAAGAGACAATTTCTTCGCCTTCGCGAGGTCGAATCACTCCAGATTTTCTAGATGTGCACTTAATAAAAATGCTTTGAGAGATGTAAGTGTGTCGCGAAAATTGTCTCTACATTTTCATATGTTGGTCGTAACGGGGACATGCGAAAGTACTGTTCAGCGGCTCTTATGTAGATTCTACTGAAATATTTATACTAAACCTTTAATGGTATGCTGTTCAAGGGGTGGGAAATAGTTTTGTAAGAGAAATATCTCTCATTGGATACATACGAGAACTTCTGTTGTGTGTTTTAACAGCTTATACCAAATCATTAATTGAATTTCTAAGTAGTTGGGCAATAAATTAAAACATTGTAAGGTACTAATTGTTACTTTATGCTTAAAATAAGCAATTCCAATAATAGCGATAAATGGATACATGCTAGGGGTACTTTACTGTATTTTAAAATTCTCGTGATACTCTTTACTTGTACAGTATATAAGGTGCACGACTACGGCGACCGATCTCAATAGAAATTAGCCAACTGCTCAGGACATATTACAGTGCACAAATGTATGCCCAAACACAAGTGCACTCTCTGTTCCCTTACCCTCATAGTCCGGTGAGACGGGAATTCGACATTACCGATAAAAGATCAGGCGCAGGACCAACGGCTTAACGAACTTTCCGAGACACGGGCGTGCATTTGCCAACTTCCTGACTCCAGGCTGAGTAATTGCTTAACAAAAAAAACTCACACAAATATTGCCCGACTCCGGACTTGAACTGGTGACCTATCCTAACGCAGCACCTGCTACCAATAGACCAACGAGGCAGTAATATATTTTTAACGGGTTTTTGCGTATATCGAATACATCAAACGTGCCCGCCAATACCAAACCGCAGTTCGCGAAACTTATCTTTCAAAACTCTAAAAGCAAATAAAGGCAATAAAATCAAACCAAAAGAAGCCCTGCGGGCCATCTGTGGGCATTCCGCCTTTTATATTCAATACAAGAAACACCTGATTCTTGCGCCCATTGAAATAAGGTTCAAAATGTTGTTTCTTACGTTTGCTTGCAAGTCCAGTCACGTACAGAGTGTTCGAAAAACGCCCGTCAGCGGCAAAGCGTTTTTTATGTGTTCATTTAGGCCCAGATAAGATCCGCCTTTATGGGATAGATTACTGGGCTGTTAAATTGGCTAATAGGCGTGCGATGTGTTTGGGGATACCTTAGCGCTATGTGACTGGAAAACGAAATACTGTAAACATCACCACCTAAGGCTTTACGTGGCTTAGGTTTGACCTACTTTCGTTGTTAAGCTGATAGCAACCACCTTTATGCCTTCCTTGTTATAGTTTTATTGTCTCTTGCTTGTGGCAGGTCAAATTAGAAAATAAATATTTAAAAAAAAATGGATGAGCCAAATCGCTTTATCTTTCTACCTCAGATTTGGACACCTAAATTAAAATATAGGATTAGTCTTATTATCGTGGTCATCGTACTACACATTATGAAACTTACTACTGAATCAAGCGTCCACAATAAGCAGTTTTACAATTGTTGAGAGATGGCGCTTATATCAAGTATATCGTAAGAAGTATTAAACTATAAATAATTTATTTTATCTCTTAAACGTGTTTTCTTTCATCACGAGTAAACGGTAAAAGTAAATATAATGAACATTATCGTAATTAAGTAAATATAAACATCTCAAAGAACACTTTAAATGCTTTGCAAATATTTATGATTGTTTGATCCGAAACATAATTTACGTATTCATGCAATCAAAAACCAAAATGGCGGAATTAATTGAATAAGCAATTTAAATAAAATGCGTAAGCCGCATTTCATCAGACACTTTTTATTAAAGCATCGTTAAAATATTTCAAAATGAGGAAAAGATTAACCATAAAAAGATATAAATTAATGATAAAATGATACAGGCCTGCAAAAACGCTCCGACCTCTGAAAGTAAACAAAGTATGCCAGTGGAGAGTTTCTCATGATTAAACCTTCCACAAAAACATTCAACTTTGTTTGTTCTTCTTAATTTGATAGTACGGGCGGTGACGTTAATTTTTTGCGTAAAGGTAAAAAATATATAAATAACAGTGATAGTATGACACTGGCGTGTGTTAAATACCAGCGATAAGAATGGTAGTAAGAACTGTTACATTTTTTGATTATTAACTACAAAGATTTTGCGTGAACAGGCTATAACACTGTTTAAGAAGTCAAAATTTAAGGTTAATTATTTTGTAGTAGTAAAATGTACAAATTTTAAATGATTGTGTACTATTATAGTGACAATGAAAATAAGTAGTTTTGATATTATCTGAAAGTACTCTTAGAAAACTGTAACTGTTCGGGATATTTACCATGTTGTTTTGTTTTAATGAGCTCCCGATATTTCGGCACTGTTGCAAGCGCCATGATCACGGATCATACGTGATCACGGATCATCCGTGATCATGGCGCTTGCAACAGTGCCGAAATATCGGGAGCTCATTAAAACAAAACAACATGGTAAATATCCCGGACAGTCAGTTTTCAGCTAAGCATGACAGTTAAAAATTATATTTTGAAAGTACTCTTGTTTGAAAGTACCTCAAAAGGAGAACCACCATTTTGGGCCCAACGTTACAGGATTAAATTATATATCAAAAAATCGGTCTATTTTTGTAAGTTAACTTATAGAAATCTTAGCCAAAACAGCAATGGCCAACAGGGAAAAAAGCAGATTTTTTTTATTTTCCTTATGTTACTGGTTTTGTAATCGTTCATTTATATTATTTATTAATAACGTAGCTATCTTCACAAACGTGATACAGAAATCTATCCATAGAGTATAGTAAACAGAATCTACTTATGACATTGATCAATTTGATTGATGTCGATTAATAATTAAAATGTTTTATTATTTATCATATTTATTTAGATCGTATCTGAAATACTATCATTCGGAGACGTACCGGAGTCACGGACATTACATCGATTGTGACGAAGTTGAAGTGGAGACGGGCCGGACATATGTGCAGAAGAGAGGATGGCAGATGGGCACGCAGAATTGCCGAATGGAGACCTAGACTCGGACGGAGAAACGTTGGGAAACCACCTATGCGCTGGGCCGACGATATCACAAAAATATTGGGCAAGACCTGGATGCGAGCAGCAAAAGACCGGGTCAAATGGAAAGCACATGAAGAGGCCTATACCCAACAATGGGTGATACAGGGCTGAAGAAGAAGAAGAAGACGCACAGTTTTTAGATGCTATTTTTTTTTAGATGTATTATGATGATAAGGATGAATAAAATAATTTATTATTATTTTGTAATGACCTGCTTTTGTTACATTTATTTTTTTTATACTGAACTGCTCTGTCCAGCCATAAGCAAATATGCATTTAGAGTTACCTAGTTCATTATTCACTTTAATGAAATATCTAATAAATTGGTTTTATAGTTGTCTGGCTCGATGGAGCAGTTGCTAGTGAATTCTGGCTTCTAAACCAAGGGTTCGAATCCCACCCAGGATAAATGAGGAGGAGACTGACACCCAGGAGAATGTCTAAGACATAAGACTTTGACTTCATAAGTCGAATGATTGCAATATCCATAGATTTATTCTCATTACCTACTATGTAGCGTGCTTGCGTGTGTGCGCGGTGCAGTGGGGCGCAGGGTTGACCGGGCATTGCGCCGTCAACGACGCTTGGGAATATATGTTGTTAATATTCTGTTATTAATATTCAGAATTACCCAACAACTTAACAAATCACAAAATCATATTTCACGGACACATGTAAGGTTCCCTGACCGATATAGATGACATATAGCCTATGTCTTGATACCATTTTACCACTTTATCTGTACTGTTGGATAGCTTGTATACAATCTGTAATGCAAAACTTAAAAATAAAAACACCCTACAAGCTTTCTTTCATAATAGAAAAACAGATAACCTCAAAAATATTCACTGTATTTTTAGTGATTTGGCCATTGCGGATCAACATGAAAATTCGTCTCATGGAAACCTTTTATATGCTTTCTCTGATGGCCAACTTTCAGCTTTGTAACGTTGGGCCCAAGTTTGTATGGAATCGGGTGTTCTCCTTTGTAGAAGTTCACCTCTTGTACTATTTATAACAAAACTGAAGTATAAAGTAAACAATATTCGCCCAGGTAAGTAAAGTGATTTGGGCGACAGTTGATTATATAATTATTTAAAGTATATTGTTTTATGAATTTTAATTCGACCTCGCAAACGTTACGCTGCCTTCCTCATTAATATTCATATTAGGGTTCTGTAGGAATATTTTTGTTCTCGCGCTTCGCATTCGTGCCGTGAATAGAGTTGTTAACCGGATTTACAAATATGAAATAATTATCTATTATACATGGTATTACATGACATTACTATCATGTAAGTCCGAGTACTAAAATGACGATTAAATTGATTGATGAAATGTCTTTTATATGAGAGGACTAGTGAACCACTCTCGCTTAGCTCGCTTATAATATACATGAAAACCTTCCTCTTACATCCCACTATCTATAGAATAAAACCGCGTCAAAATCCGTCAGTTTTAAGTCAAAGTTTTTATTACAAACTAAGTGTACATTATAGGTCTTACAGTAATATGAACTTAATAACTTAGCATTCATTATTTTATACCATTGTATTTTTTTTTATTTCTTCATCCAAAAACAGACGGAAAAAATGAATATCAAAAAGTCCTTTAAGTATAAAGTAGCCATTTTAGAAAAACCTTCATACGAAAAAGCCTTGGAAAACCTCTTTTCTAAAAGCAACCTACACTTGCCCGCTATTATCGTAATTACAAAGGTCCACAGGCCAGCGGGGGGCCAAAATTTATTATTTATGAAGTGCCCGATATGAATTTTTTGAGGGAATTACCCGTAATAATGAAACATCAAGTTAAATTAGACGTAAAGTGAAATTTTATCGCGCGAATGCGGATGATACGGCAACTTACGAAGTTAAAAGACGTGTACTATTAAGTGGGAAAGCTGAATAAAACGTTGTTCCATTTGTGTTGTGAAAGTAGTTGCTTAATTGTTTTAATGGGTTTTTATTCAAAATTTACTTATGTGTTACTGCATAAAGAAATTAATTAATAATGAAATGTCAAATAAATCATCAAATTGTTTTACTTCCTTAACATGATCTCTTAATGATATTATACAATGATATTATAATTAAGTTCACAATTTGAGTTATTGCTACTGATTTTATTTATTATTGAAGTAGCTCTGAAATTAAGTGAATAAATAAATAAATATTTCACAATTACAACATCACATACATTGATCTGATCCCGTGGTAAGTAGCTTAAGCACTTGTGTTACGGAAATCAGAAACGACTGTGGGTACACAAATATACTTAAATATATTTAATAACACACCCAGACACGGAACAAACACCGATGTTTGTCACACAAATATTTGTCCCGAGTGGGAATCGAACCCACGACTCTTGGAACCGTAGATAGTGAACCTGGGTCACTAACCACTGTTCCACTGAGCCAGTCAAGTAATTTACAATCAATGAATATTAATTTCATTCCTTACTCAGCGGTCAGTCACCATGTTCAATGACGCAGAGAAAACTTTTAACTTATCATAATTTCATTACCATTTCAATACGGCGCTCTTGAAAGTTTCTACGTGTAACGGAATTTACAATGAAACTTTTGAGGATCGTTGAGACCCTGATTGTTCCACTACGATACCTTTACAAGGAAAAGGAAGAAAAAAAAACATTTATTGATCATAAAGATAAAAATACAAAGCAAAATAAAACAAACACACAATTACATAAGTTGATCAAAAGGTTCTGCCTCTGCATGTGCCGTAGCAGCCGCAAGGACGCGACGGCGGTGATATTCTGGCAGAACAGAAGAAGTAAAGAAAGATGAATGCAATTGAATAAATAGAAAATCAAAACAAATCATTGCATAATTCTTCTTCTTCTTATCGTATGGTTGATGAAAAACCTGGTGTCAGAGTTTTTAAACCGCCCGTAGGCTTCTAACATGGCTTCACACACCGTTGAAAAATTTCTCAGGTGTGCTGATTTCCTCACGATGTTTTCCTTCACCGTTAAAGCGTCGAATGATGGTACATATGAATTTCAAATTTGAAAAACACATTGGTACCTGGCGGGGTTTGAACTGGCGACCTCTCGCATGGCAAGCAACGACCTTAACCACTCGGCCATCGACACTTTTTGTACTGCACAATTTAAATATACCTATTTTTTTATTTAATTATGAGGTATAATGTACGTACATCCAAGTGAACTAATTTATTTCTGTCTAAAGTGTTAAAATGTTAAAACAGTCGTTTTTCAATTATATGCATATTTGTATTCAAAAATTGGTGTGCATTTTTACAGATTCGATTTCGCATTTGGTAGTGCCTCTAGCCCATACGCCAGGAGGTCGTAGGTTTGTTTCCCACCGATACTACTATATTTTGTGATGTTTATTTGTATATCCTTCTTATCTGGGTGTGTCGATTTATCTATTTATTTAGTTTTACTTTACATCACTTTTACAAAACTGAAACTGTCCGGGATATTTACCATGTTGTTTTGTTTTAATGAGCTTCCGATATTTCATGATCATGGCGCTTGCAACAGTGCCGAAATATCGGGAGCTCATTAAAACAAAACAACATGGTAAATATCCCGGACAGTTTCAGTTTTCTAATGTGTGTAACCCTGACAGTTTCAAATTATCACTTTTGTTCTTGATATCGGTAAAACAAGTGCTTAAGCAGCCAAACTTTCAAAGAAGTTGAGTGTGCTATTTAATTTAGATATAACAACCATTTAATCAAACTTTTTATAATATATTTTTATGTCTCTGTTTCTGAGAGTTAGTAAGAAATAGAGACATAACGATAGAGTCCAATAGCTGAGAGTGGCCTGCGCTACCGCTGAGTGTATTAGCCACATTATTATACAGTTATTCGCTAACGAGACTACGAGCTGCAGGCGCTCTATTATTTAATAATAACAAAACCATTTCGTATTATTACTGACTGGCTCGGAACAGTGGTTAGTGACACAGGTTTACTACCTACTGTTCCACAAGTCCTGGATTCGATTTTCACCTGCGACAAATATTTGTGTGACGACCATCGGAGTTTGTTCCGTGACTGGGTGTGATATTAAGTATATTTAAAATGTATGTATCTTTTGTTGATTCTGTTATATGTAACATAAGTGCTAAAGCTACCTAGCTTACTACGGGATCAGATCAATGTTAATGATGTTCTGTAAAGTTTATATTTATTTATTTATTACAACTCGCACGTTCAGTAGGACACCGCAAGTACCATATATTTTTCGCGGGGCTATATGCTAGATGCCATTAGTATTTTAATTAAAGTCTCACCAACAACATATAAATTTAAATTTCACAAAAGGATTACATAATACATAATCGTGATAAAACATACAGTCACATCTGAGAACCTCATTGGAGTTCATTACAAACATTTCTAATGTATAGGTGTGGATATAAACGCGCACAGCAGTATCAATTTCAACTCAATAGAGATCGATACAGGTGTAATCTCAGTGAGACGGTAATCCGACATAACCATCTAAGAGCAGGTGCAGGACCAAAAACTAATACTACTATTTCAATACCCTCTCAACTGTGCCCTTAGCGAAGCTCTTGTAAAATGTTAAAACATTTCCTTGATATTTTCGTGTCGTTCTAAATTCATTTCGCAGAAATGTTAGCAATCAAAGCGCTACGCGAAAACAGTCGCCAGATTTGCACGTAAAATGCTGAATATGTGACTTTCGTTATTTTGAGCTCGCATCGGATCAGTGGCTAAAGCAATATTTGAGGAAATAGATTGAACACGGAAATACTCTGAACAGTGCTTGCTGAAAATTTTCTACCGCATACTTTGGTAGTTTACAACTTTGACAAAATGGTAATGTCATACAATTATTTTAATACACTAAATTGTATTAGTCTTTGAGTCTACACGCGATATAAGTGGTAACAAATACATAGTACTGCCCGCAGCTGCTTAGGGCAGTAAGTATCTATGTATTTTCTATTCCTAATATCTCGTGTAGACCCATAAAGACTTTAGTGTAATGGAACGTGAAAGTCTAGAATCTGAATACATTTTTTATTTACTGCTTCCATACATACAACCAGAAATTTTGGCGGTAGTACACTTTTCAAACAGATTTCTTTAAACGCCATTAGCCCCGCCCACTGGCCAATAGAAGAGCACTTAAAGAAAATCTGTCATAATCCAAGCAAAATCGTTCCAATAGTAGGAGGGCTAGCAAGAATTTTTTGGTAGGTATTTGAGGCAAGCTGAAAACTTATCCTGTACCACTCCTATTATATCCCAGTACGAAACTGCAGACCTGGCTGGTGAGTAGCGGGGCTAAAGCAAACCCCCAAAAATATTTTTCATATTTTTATTTATAACTAAAAAATAAGACTCACTAAGACAAATTATTTCGATGGAACTTCTACCTGTCAGGTGAACTGATAAATTATATTTTTTTGGACTATAAAATATATTTTTAAATAAAAAAAATTGGGGGTTTGGTTTAGCCCCGGTACTCAGCCAGGTCTGCGGGTTTGTGTTGGGATATAATAGGAGAGGTACAGGACAAGTTTTCAGCATGCCTCAAATATCTACCAAAAAATAATCGCCAGCTACCAGCAACTAATTTGTTTATAGAGATGCCTCGAATATTTATTGTGATTAATCTAGACACGCGGTAGCGTGTCAAGCTAAGTTCAAGAAACAGAACTGGCGAGCCGCACCGTGTGTAATATTACACGAACCATTTGGAACCACTTTAGAACCCCTCATAAATCAAAAACTATTTCACATAAACGTATCAAATTTGGCTCATATATTGTGACTTGCGAGATAAATATGTGTTCTAAATTTCATAAGCTTATCTCAAACAGTTATTTAGATATTAATGTCCAAAAATCCTCATTTTTATCATTGACTGACTGACAGATCAAAATTCTAACCCAGTTCCAAATGACCTAGAGAGTTAAAATTTGGTATGCAGATAGGTAATTACATGAATACAAAGGAATAAATAAAAAACTGGCAATTTTTTACTAATTAGTTTAGGTTCTATTATGAACGCTTAACATAAATACCTAATTAGTGCCTAATCACGCCTATATACCGGGGAAGGCATAGCACTAAGTATATATTTAGGTATACTTACTTATTTACAATTAAGAGTAGGTACTTATAGTCGGTTTTCATATTTATTACTTAGGGTAGGTACCTACATAAAGTCTAGTTTTAGTTTTGAATTTGTCCTTTTCAAAGGACTCACGGCGTTACGATGATATATACTTTTCTACAAAAAGTAATGATATCCAATCAAAAACATAAATGTGAAATAAGAGCCAAGTTCAATATTATGATAATTGCCTTGGTTGTTGACTTCAACGACAAAAGAAGTGAGATCTAAATGGGTGCCAAGTTTTATGGTCAACCCAGAAATTTATTTATAAGTAACACTATAATATACCTATCATATCTTCTTATAACATAAGATAATGTATGGTGGTAGCCTATGAAGGTCTGTCTTGGCTAGTTTTCATACATGAATTATAGCCGACGCAAGTTCTAAGCCTACAAGTATTTGTCGGTTTTTATTTTATAATTCCGAAAATTTGGATTGTTGGTAGAAACTAGCGAGCGAACATAATAATACGTTGGTAGGTTTATAGAAACTAGCCAAGACAGACCTTCATAGGCTACCACCATACATTATCTTATGTTATAAGAAGATATGATAGGTATGTTATAGTGTTACTTATAAATAAATTTCTGGGTTGACCATAAAACTTGGCACCCATTTAGATCTCACTTCTTTTGTCGTTGAAGTCAACAACCAAGGCAATTATCATAATATTGAACTTGGCTCTTATTTCACATTTATGTTTTTGATTGGATTACTTTTTCAGCAAGTAAACAAGTAGGCAGAAATTTGTTTCTATCCTTAATTGATTTTAAATCTTTCTCGTTGTTAAATTAATTCATTAAAAGCTTTACTTAAGTACTCTTAAAAAAGCTTTTATGCGAGATCCACACTAAGAGAATTGACAATGCCTTAGCATCTAAATATTGCGTTAATTATTTAGGCGACATAATTAAGTGAGTACATTTTAACGTTAAACGTAAATCTCTTGTTGGACTGTTACTTAAGTTATACATAAGTCAGAAGGCAAAGTAAATTACGTTCTATTATATACATTATTAACATGAATACCACATTAGATATGACCGTTTTTACAGACAACTGTTATGTTGATTTCCCATGACAAACTCTGTAAAGAACTCGAAACGTCTGGGGTATTAAGTCATTAGTTTTATATGCCAGTTTTATCCGTAAAATTAGTGATTTCCGTTGCCAAAAGAACGTGTTAAGTCGCAGCTACAGGTGCAATCTCAGTGAGACGGTAATCCGACATAACGATCTATGAACAGGTGCAGGACCAAAAACTAACGCTTATGTAATACCCTCTCAACTGTGCCCTTAGCCAAACTCTTGCAAAATGTTAAAATTAGTGAATTCCGTTGCCAAATTAACGTGTTAAGTCCCAGCTACACCTATATTAAACGGTATTTTCCGTTAGTTTGTCCCTAACATTTGAAATAAACACGTTGTGTACCCGCAACCGTGGAATGCCGAAGAACAAAACACCATCTGCATAAAACACGAAAACAAAAAGCATCATTATTGGAATGTCCCACCTCAGGCGTGCTCCGGGGCGGAAATAGAAACGGAGCCTTCGCCCCCGTCGGAGAGCGCGGTGGGGCCACGAAAGCGGCGGATAGAAGATAAGGTGTAGATCACACAAATATTTCGGCGGTGACTAAATTCAGAGTCAGGAATATACATGCAAAGTTTTTTGGTGATTATTCTAATAAAAAAAATATATATGATCACCAAAAACTAGTTTCAATTGGTCAAAACATCTCTAAACACATGTATTAGCTTATTTTATTTCATTGGTTTTCAATATACAAAGAGTTAGAGTTCTATTTATGTACATACAATAACATTTGGAAATAGTTTTTATTAAAAGGTATTAATAAGAATGGATCAAACCTTTTAAACGTGATATAATTATCAGTCCCGCTCACAGAGAGCTTATTTTTCGATAAAAATTGTCATTATTATTTAGTTTGAGTTGTTAAAAATGTAATTATTTTATACTTTAAATCTTTGATGCGGTTAATACAATGTTGGTGTGGGCGATGCCTTAATCGAGTGAGTTACAAACGGATTCCGAGTTGAAAGTTAGTTTAATTAGCTCTGTTGACTAAATGCGAATGTTTAAAAATGTTTTAAATTTTCGCGCACGTGGAATGACACAATTCGGGTTGTATAAAGTCAAAACATAATTGCGCACGTATGAAAATGCTGCCAGTTTTTGATTGATATTAAATTAAATTTGTTATTAAACTTATTTCAAAGCCTTGAAAGAGCAATATCGCTTGGCAGCATGTTTGGAAAAATAATGAGTAATTGTTTATACGTACATTTTATGGTACATAGGTGCTATAGTATAAACATATTACGTATAATACTTAGCAAATCAAATGGACTGAACATAAGAATGTTTATATAGAAATGTTAAATTTCACATGCATCGTGACTATCAAACGGTTTTCTAGTGCTCAATTTTATGAGTCCTGTACCATGCAACAGTTTGTGCAATTTTTTGTAAACTCATTACCCAGTTGAATCAAACTGTTGACGTGAAATAGAGAACACTGAATCTATTAAAAAAAGCAAATTTACCCAGTCTCCTCTGTCTCTTGGATTTCGGGACAAATTGTCGTCTCGCAATCTAAGCATGTTAATTTTAACGCGTCGATTTCCTGGCCGCACCCGGCAGCGCCGCGGTAATGCGGACGGCAGCGATGAAGTTCTTTGTGGCGTAGACCGAGGTGCATGCAAGGGATCGATGCGCCGATTAGTGCGAGTTGTTTATGACAGGATCGAGGAATGGGGAATTGGGGAGTATTTACTAGATGCTGGCCGAGACTTTGTTCGTGGAGAAGGTTTTCATTGTTAAAATTTTCAACTCAAATCATCAATCATACAACGTCATTTTGTTCGATTAAAATTAACACCTACTCACGATCTTAATTTTTGTACAAAGTAAAAAAAAGTGATAAAAATGGCATAAGTTTGTTTAAAATCTAAATATTCAATTTGCATTATGAATATTGTTCCTAACTTTGTTTAATACAAAACTAACTTCATTATTAAATATACGTCAATTGTTAAAACATAAACACAGTTAAAAATATAATATTTTAAGATCGAATTGAGTAACCCCTTTTGTAGTCGGTTAAAAATAATATTGTAGTTCGTAAAAGAACGTTCGCTTTGGCATGGTGACAAATCCCCGCACATGTCACGGCCCCACAGCGGGTCCAAGACTGCACTAATGCATCGCAACTTGAGTGATTGTGTTCTTTATTTTTAATCTTTAATGGCGGCGCTTTTATGGTGTGCCTGCTACGATCTTGAGTTTAAATGAAATGGAGTTTTAGCGGAACTTTGAGCTTCTGACTTATAATGATGATTTAGCTTAATGAGGAACGATATTATTATTTGACAAAATGTGCGAATATTTAATTGTACTCAGAATAAGTGCCAAAAACTCTACCGAATTATTTTTCTTTGGATCCAGATTACCATTTGTTTAACAGAAGGTTCCTAAATACTCTAAAACCGTTTAAAAAGAAGTGGTTTATTCGAGTCGGTAGTACATTATGAATGTTACATAAATAATCGTGTTTTGATCTCTGAATAAATAATTGTATGTCTATTTTTGTTAAAAATTGGTTTCGATTTTTTTATACTATGCTGATAAGATGACCTCTTGATAAGATGATAAGATGACCTCATGGCGACAGGCACAATAGACCATAGGTACTCGTAATAAGTCTGTCGCACTCACACACACTGAAGGCGTGATTAATAAATTAGTTTTTGACACAATATTTTTGTTACGCGTTTTTACAAAAACAATTATTGTGTGCTTGTGTCTTTAGTTCATTCTAATAGTCTTTATTTCAAGTATAGTTAAATAAAAAATCTCTTTCCACGTGTAGATTACTTATTCAAAGGTACTTTAATATGAAGGTATCAGATAGGTACCTATTATAAAGATGGATTTCCAACCTTACTCAGAGCTACCTCGCTCAAATGACAGGCAGTCTCAAGTTTCTCACTCAGCCAAACTCATTCTGGCAACCTGTGCGATAATTTTCCCTCTAGAGCGTGACACACGCATTTGCACTCTTTAAGTGCGACAAAGACATCAATATTCACCCCGTTGCGCCTTGAAAGGCAATCTCGTTAAGGGTGTATTTACAGAGCTAAGACGCTTCGAGATACGTATGCCGAGGCAAACACGTGGAAACTATTTAAGTTTATATGAAAACATTTTCAGCAAATATACATCGCTGTAAATATACATCGCTGTAAATATACATCGCTGTAAATATACATCGCTGTAAATATACATCGCTGTAAATTTGGAGCGCTTTGAAGATACCAAGCCCCTTTTAGATAATACGAGTACGCTGAGTGATTTCGCAAATAGCTGTGTGATGAAATTTTGATTTGCCGATTTGTTATGGTAGGAATATAGTAAGGTTGATTTAGATTACAGTAATATACTCGTAGATTTTGTTCAATTATTAGAGCTTTGAGTGGTTTTACGTTAAAGCTAAACAATCTAGTCATATACGACCGAAAAGACATGATAGAGGCATTTATGTATCGGCAATTTTAAGGGTCTAAACATAAGTTATCTTATATACAAACACTAATGTCCTGCCCTGGCTTCGCAACGGGTTTATTACATGATATAAACTTTCCTCTTGAATCCCTCTATCTATTAAAAAAACCGCATCCAAATCCGTCGAGTAGTTTTAAATATTTAAGTATACATAGGGAAAGACAGATGCGGAAAGCGACTTTGCTTTCTACTATGTAGTAATACGTACGTACAGGCCAACATATACACATACATTTAATTATGTATTTCTTTGACTGGGTGTGTTTTTTTTACTATTTTTACTGTTATTTCTGATGGGACGCTCGTCCTTAGCTAAGTTCCCTTCTAAGGAAGTTCCCTTAAGTTCAAGATCTACTACTACTACGTTAGATGTTCGTATACTTGTCTGACTTATGAGAATCCAAGTCTGATTATTTGATGAATTATGAGAGTAAGGGAATAGAGAGTGCACTTGTGTTTGCGCGTACACTTGTGCACTATAATATGTCCTGCGCACTTGGCTGATCTCAATTGAGATTAGCGCCCATGGCTGAAATCGGTCGGACGCCTTATTACTTGTCTGAAGTGTATCTCTCTTGTCCACAGGCCTAGGCCTCCCGGGGGCAGGCAGCGGGGAGGGCCTGAGGCCCGAGAGGCCGTACTTTGACGACGTGTCTCCTCGCAATGTGTCAGCGGTTGTCGGCCAGGCCGCGGTGCTACGATGCCGAGCGAAGCACATAGGAAACAGAACTGTGAGTAACTGTCTTGATAAGTATGTTTAGTTGATAAGTCCTTTTTTTCTTTTTTTTTTTTATAAAAGGCTAACAAGATGACCTCACTCCACCTGATGGTAAGCGGTAGTGAGATCCAAATATGAGGTCGACAGGCACAATAGATCGTATTGAGCCTGTCGCACTCACCCTGAAGGCCTGCTTAAATGCCGTTTCACGCCCGGCCTGAAGAGCCCGGGATCATAGGAGGGAGGGAAAACATGAGTCCTTGTATAGAGCTGTGTTTAGCGTAGCGTATTCATCATCAGTCATCATCAGCCCATATTATGTCCCCACTGCTGGGGCTCGGGATTACTCTAAACTAGGGCAGTTAGGCCTTAGTCAACCACGTTGGCCAAGTGCGGGTTGGTTGCCTACACAACCTAAGAATTTCTTCGTAAGGTTTCCTGACAATGTTATCCTTCACCGTTAAAGCGTCTACTAATTGTACATGTAAATTTTTAAATTTGAATATACACAGTAATACTCGGGCGCTACTCCATGATATCATCATCAGCCCATATTATGTCCCCACTGCTGGGGCTCGGGATTACCCTAAACTAGGGCAGTTAGGCTTTAGTCAACCACGCTGGCCAAGTGCGGGTTGGTTGCTTACACAACCTAAGAATTTCTTCGTAAGTATACAGGTTTCCTGACAATGTTATCCTTCACCGTTAAAGCGTCTACTAATTGTACATGTAAATTTTTAAATTTGAATATACACAGTAATACTCGGGCGCTACTCCATGATATCATCATAGTCAATTAGGAAAAAAGTATGTATTGAGCAGTGGCGCATTGGATCCCTGTCTCATGCGCCAAGAGTTCTAGGTTCAATTGCCATTCATGTGAACATGGGTGGTAGTACCGTATCGTGTTATCTGTTCTAAGTTTTGATTTTGATAAAATTTTTCTTGTTCAATTCTTAATCATGTTTCAATAATCATTGACTGGCTCGGTGGAACAGTGGTTAGTGACCTTGGCTGGCAGTTCCAAAAGTCATGGGTTTTATTCCCACTTGGCACAAATATTTGTGTGATGAACATCAGTACGTTTTCTGTGTCCGGGTGTGATTATATATTTAAAAACAATATTATATCAGTTTCTGACGCCCATAGTATAAGCACTGCTTAGTTTGGGGTCAGATAACCATGTGTGGGAACGTCACAGATATTTATTATTTATTTATCAAAATTTTAAGCTAAATATGTATGAATGTATTCAATGTTTATCATACCTATTGCCTACTCAATTTAACTTTAATAATGAAGTAGAGCGCCGAATATGTTCGCAGCATATAATTATTTAACTTTGATAGAATATCTATCAAATAATTTATGATGGATGAAATTGAAATAGGTCTTTTATGATTAGACTTCAGCGCTGCCTGATGTTAATAGCAAAGCCTTAAATGATTTGAAGGGATTTTAATAAGCACATTGATTTGTATCAATGGAGCTTTTAAATATAATATCAATGTTCATCAAAATGGTAATGGTTTACAAAGCAAGTATTATGAATCAATTCAAAACTTATTCCATTTTGAGAGATAATTTAAATAATTTTATTGGCACCATTGTAACTTGGGTTTCTTTCAAGACCAAAAGAAAGTTGTTTATCATAAATGGCGAATTTTTATGAGTTCCGTCTTCGTATTTGGCTACAGAACCCTTAAATATTCATCATCATCAGCCCATTTCTGTCCACTGCTGGTAAGCCTCTCCAAATGCACGCCACTTGTCTCTCTCCTCGGCCACTCGCATCCAGCTCCTACCAGCCGTTCTGCGCAGATAGTCACTCCACCTGGCCTGAGGGCGTCCTACACTACGTTTGACGAGACGCGGTCTTCACTCCAGAACTCTTTTATATTAGTGTATTAGAAAAAAATACCGTCAAATTATGTATTTTTGGCTCCATCTACAATAATAATAATCACATAACACATAGCGCTTTGATAAATACGCTTAGTTTTTAACAGTTAAAGAACTAGTTCCAAACAAGTAAGGCGTTCGACCGATTTCAGCCGCAATGGTCCATGGAGATCAGCTAACTTCGCAGGACATTATTATAGTGTACAAGTTTGCGCGCAAACACAAGTGCACTTTCTGCTTCCTTACTTTCATGGTTCGGCAAGACGACAATGAGACATGACAGTATAGAGGATCGGGCCCAGGATGACTGGCTTAACGTGTTTCCGAGGCACCGCGCGTGCATCCAATTTTCGGACTCCAACGAATTTATAAATTTTTAACAAAAAACTCACAAAAATGTTTCCCAACTCGAACCGGGCCTCTCGGTCCTTACGTTTGCTACCAAAAGACCAACGAGGCAGTCAAACCAATATGGGATAACGGTATGTACTATGTGGTCTATAGTCCATGTTTTGCCACGCCAGTGAGCGCTAACACCCATATCTGCCGTGCCCACCGCGGCTGTTTATCTACGATGTAATCCGCCTCGACTAATGCCGCCTCATCGGCTATTGTGCCTTGATAATTATAATGTATGAGCTGGTTAGCTTGATTGACTTGCGTATTATGTGAACTGGAAAATGGGGACGGTGAAACTGTAAAACGCGTGATTATGTTACACTCGCGAGCAAAAGTATGGAATAATTTACTTGGAATTGATTCCGTGCGATCCTGAGTAAGTACTAAATAACTACTTAACAATTATAACAATCGACCTAATAAAAGTGTTTAATAATAAAAATGGTACTATTTTATAGATAGTTAGTATTCAAGATCGCGCGGAATCGATTCCAACAAAGTGATTCGAAACTTCTGCTCGGGAGTGTATATTTTTAAAGGTGTACTAGAAAGATACATAAATATGCTTTCATGCTTTAAAGAATCACATAGTTTACTATAAACTAATACAAACTTTAGTATCGCCCGTAAAGTTAAAACCGCATCACAATTATTTAGAGATCCGACGTTCCATGGAGTTACCAAATATAGGACAATTTATCAGTCAGATCTTATTACGTATCGTTGTTTGCAATGCCTTTCACCATCATCCAAAATTAGAATGTCTGAAATAATCTATATTTTCTAATTAACTGCAAAGTTAGACGCTTATCCACTTCAATCATTCAGCTTGCTATACTGTAAACTATAGGAAACATGCCATGTTCGAACAAGCGGTGGGATGTTGAGCTGCACTAATAGTTTAATTCAATTTAAAATTTCACCAGTTTAGCTTGCGAAGTAAACAAAATAATAATTATTTTACAGGCAAAGTTAGCTTATAACAGCAGTCATCCTTACTAATATTATAAATGCGAAAGTAACTCTGTCTGTTACGCTTTCACGCATAGAATACTGAACCAATCTAAATTAAATTTGATACAGATTTTATAGTCCAGAACTGAAAAAGGACATAGGCTACTTTTTACCCGACTACGCTATAAAAAAGTAAGGTTTTACCCGTTAAACGTCTCTACGCGGACGGAGTCGCGGGCAGAAAGCTAGTTAGCTTATTAATACTTAAAATACCTACTGCTATAAAAGTAAATGTTAACTTCAACGCATTAGCTTATAAATTATATGGAATGGTTTCGTTTAAATATACTATACAAAGTAATTATTCATTGAGTGAGATTATATTTAACATCAAAATAATCAACCGTTCTACAATATTTGCCAGCACTTATTAAATATTCATTTGTTTAATCCTTTCAGTCACAATAAATTCATGCATCCATAAAATGATCCAACAATAAAAATATAAATAGATAAAACTTACAAACGGCACTAGTAGCGCTACCATCAGTTCAAAAGTGACCGACTCGTTATCGCCTATGTAAAAATGTCAATAAATAAATGTACAGCGCCCCTAGCGGTAACGCTAAGAACTAGTAATAAATAAAATAAATATTACACAACATCACATACATTGATCTGATCCCGTGGTAAGTGGCTCAAGCACTTGTGTTACAGAAATCAGGATCAACAGTGGATACACAAATAAACTTAAATATATTTAATAATACACCCAGACATGGATCAAACACCGATGTTCATCACACAAGTATTTGTCCAGAGTGGGAATCGAACCTACGATTCTTGGTCCCGTAGGTTTTGAACCAGAGTCACTAACCACTGTTCCACCGAGCCAGTCGTAATTTTTTCGTACAAACTAAAATCGTTTTCTAACGTACGTAAGTTTTTGATAGCTAACTCGTGGTAGCGCTACAGTCGTCTTGTATTGTCCGTCAGTTCATATTTCTTATCTGTCGCACCACCTGTTTAACATCATTTTTCAACGTCGAACTCCTCATACGGCCCTCGATATCCTTCTCAGCCACGGTCCCCTGACCGCCATATTAATGGAAGAGGACCCCACAACCCATTCCTGAAAATAAATAGCCCTCTGACGTGTCCCACGATGCATTATAATATATTGTTCGCAAGGAATTATCTTACGTCATTTCCCTCAAAAAAGGTCGTACGCGTTAGGATTCGGGGATAGGCACTTTGCACGGTCGGCGGAGTTGTAAGATGTTCATTGTCATTATAGGCTACGATCTGTACAGGAAACAATAGAGTACATACATTATTATTAAGTACCTACAATCACAATATGCTCATAATTGTAGACAGAAATGATTATTATTAATAATAATGTTTGATTAAATACACGTACGCACTGTATTTCGGAATGTTTTATTTTAATCTTGCTGGTTTTGAAATATCATCAATTCACAGCTGTAATTTAATAAATCGCCAGACGGTTTTTAATCATTAACGCTTTATACTAATGCAACAAAATTGAGTTAGCCAATTCATCAAAATTATGTTATTTATGGCAATAAACTAGAACTAGACTCCACTTCAACATGAAAATAACTCAAGTATACTAATACAGTACCTCCCAAGAGATATTAAAAAACTAATGTCTTCCAAAAAAAAAACCAATTCTTTTGCCCTCTACCATTTCTGAGAACACCTCTAAGATAGCCCGGCGTTTGATTAAAATTACACCAGCTATAAACGTTTGAATTATATTTTTAATTCGAGCGACCCGAGCCTGAGAAATTAGAGGATAAATTCGCCTCTTTTGTTGAGTTTTTGTTTTTGTGTGTAATTAGAGCGAGTGGGCTGCAATTAAGCGAGATGAGGCGACCGGCTTCAGAATATACCTATTAATTCTTGCAATGCGTATTCCGAATCAACTAAAATCCTTTAAATATTGTTGATGATTTGAAGAAAAGCAAATCAAATTGTTGCATTTTTTATTTGATTTAGGGCCAATTTTTCAATGGCTAGATAAAACTTAACGGAGGAATAAACTATAAGCCGGCAAAAATAAGGACGTGTCACTACTGACACTCACACTTAGAAACAAAACGCCCATAATTTGCTCTTCTTATAATTTACCTCACCTATTAGTTTTATCTGACCATTGAAAAATCGGCCCTTAATCTACGTTACTTTTGGTAATAAAATAATATTATTGACCGAAATTGAATTGAACGCGAATAAACAGCAACGAAAACCTAAAGTAACTATGCGTACGTAAGTTAATAGCTTTCTAAATGTAAAAAGTAAAGTAAAGTATAGTTTCACGCTAAAAAATATGTCATCAAATTCATGAATCGTATTATATCCTTAATGGAATTATAAAATATGTTTGTTTCATTTACATATAATTTCTACGAAGCTTATAAATACAGTCAAATAATGGAACGAAGCTGTACAAATACAAAGAAAAAAAGGGTTGTTTTCGGTAATGGAATGTTGAAGATTTTATTGTCGTGTTCATTTACGGCGAAGCGGCAAAATATTTTGCCGCTTGTACACATGTATATACGTATATATACACGTGTTTCATCGCCTACGCAATCAATTATCCAATAAACCGGCAGAAGCTTTATATCGTACGGATGAAACGTTACGTACTACGGCTACGGAAAAGGTAGCGTATGTCGCTGCCTAAATATAAACATAATGGACTTATCGTGTAGTTACCTAGAATAAAGTGTCAAAAATATATACTCTGCCTAAAGTGTACCCCGAATAAACCAGATGTTTATTAAGTGTACCTAATAGAACACGAACATTTTAAGTTATTGTAGTAGCATTAAGACCTCAACCATTATTGAACAGACGATTGTTGAAAGTTTATCAAATTATTAACTTCGTGTAATTTATTTAACAAATTGGACGAAGTTCGCTACCTTGAAGGAGTACAGGTGAACCAGGAAAAGAGCAATAATATCTTATTTACCGACACACTATTGAATAACTATCCATTAAGTAACAGGAAAATAATTTATAAGGGGACACCTGATATTTGCACGTGAGGTAATTTACTCTGTAAGAATTACGTGGTCCACCTTATCAAATGCGTTATCAAGATCGTGATATAATATTTCAAAACAAATTACACAACCTTCTTACTTATTTACGACCTAATAATTTACAAAATTACATAATTTATACTTTAGAATCTTGTAAAATTTTAGACTTTCGCGTTCCATTATACTAAAATTAGTCTTTATGGGTCAACACACGATATTAGGAGTAGGCAAAAATTGTATGCCTTTTAATAAATTCATATAATGTAAAGGAGACGGGCGAATCTGGGCCTAGCGTGTACACAAATAAAATATTTATCAATAGTTTTTTCTTAATTTTTAATTTTTAATCACGAAATATTAAGCCATTTTACCATGGGATATTAAATACAATATTTAATCATAATATTATTGACTTTCGTTACTTCCAAGCTTTACTGTCATTTTTTTGACAATGTTGCCAAATGAAATAAAGTAATGATATAAATAAAGAAATGATATAAAATAGAAAATAAAAGCAATGAAAGTGAATAAAGTATGTTTGTCTTTAGATTATGTTTTAAAAATACGTTTTAAATCATTATTTATATAACAACGTTTATAAAAACATTGTAAAAATAAATTGATCAACTGGTTTATTTTTTTCTAGTACTGGCAACAAAGTTACATCAAAGTCAAACGTCAAACTAAAAAATCATCATTGGCTGGAACTTACTATAGCGGATATTTCGTTTTGTTGTGTTTTCGTGTGCTTTTATTATTCAATTAGTATTATTTTGCGACGATAGATTCTGATGGTTATTACGAGAATACAATGACTGATCAACGACTTCATTGTATCAATTGCGGCATAGCTAGCTGGCGGCGGATTACATCAAAATAGAAGAGGAAAGCATAATATTATTGTTCTTGCTTGGTAGGAAAAAGAAATGTGGGTTGCTGTTGTCACATAATGTCCATAATATTTAATACCACTTGCACAGTTTTAGGACGATATTTTAATTGTTTCTGATGAAATAGATGATCAATAAATAATTGTTATGAGAGAAATGTGTTCTTCATTCATACCCATCTACTTACACTAATATTATAAAGAGGAAATACTTGTATTTCTGTGTTTATTTGTATGTTTGTAATGTATAAACTCAAAAACTACTGCGCCGATTTCAAAACTTCTTTCACCATTCGATTCACCCTGAGTAACATAGGCTATATTTCATCCAGATACGGGAAGAAGTTGCCCCGGGACGCGGGTGAAACCGCGGGAAACAGCTAGTATTTTACAATAATCTTAGAAACCGCAGTGTTTTAATGTGCTAAAATACAATCTGATAAAATCTAGTCAGTAGTAGTCTTTATACAACGTGAGAGCACTGAGAGTTTGTTAGAATAACTCATTACGAAGCAAATTATAACACCCTATATCTTTTTTCTCCCGTGTAGCAGTTGTAAAAAAGTTTATTTATTTTAAATGGCAGTAATATCAGAATTAAATAGTGTAGTAATTGTTGCTGTACAGTCAGGCCCAATTTTGTATGGACGTTCGCCCGTCTCCTTTAAAATTTGAAAAAATAAATTCATATAATGTAATTAAGCAATCTACGACTTGATACTCCATCAGTAACTTTGAGTGCAAGTGCTAGTGCCTGTGTATACGTAAATATATTGTTATAAATATGTCTCAATGGTGCATTTTGTAGGGTTCGATTCTTACTCGATACAAATATTTGTGTAATGAAAATCGGTGTTTCTTCTGTTGATGTATTTTTTGTAACACATTAACAATATTAAGCGTATATTTATAGCACTCCTATTTCAGACGTAAAACAGATCAGATCAAAATATTATTATATGATTATTACCTTGCATTGTTATACTAATATTTTTTGAAATAATAAAGTAGAATTAAGTAAAACTTAGACAATAAGAGTTTATAAGCTTATCGACCTAGTATAGGATAGGCTTGTGCCCCTCGGTAGGGACATAGCTAATGATGATAACCTTAACCATTTACCTGCCTTCAACTTCAGCTTCAGACTTAAAATATGTCTTCCTCCCCAGGTATCATGGATGAGGAAACGCGACCTGCACATCCTCACTTCCCACATCTTCACGTACACGGGTGACGCTCGGTTCAGCGTGCTCCATCCAGAGCCTTCTGATGACTGGGATCTGAAGATCGACTACGTCCAGCCGAGAGACGCCGGAGTCTACGAGTGCCAGATCAACACAGAGCCGAAGTTGAACATGGCTGTGATGCTGCATGTTGAAGGTGAGAGATGAGGCTTTATGAAAGGCGTTGGTAGGAATGTCTTTTGTTTTCCCGGATACACCTATTCGCTAAGAGTTGCTAAGAGTTAACCTCGAGAACAGCTGCGCTGATTCTTTTTTTTTATTTTGCTCGTTACCTTTGGGAGCAGGTCCGATAGTCAAAAAATGGGGAAATTGAGAACGTGCTACATGAAATTGGTAGAGAGCACTAGTTTGAAATTAAACTGATTTACATGGAAGAGCCGTGACAAAGAGCCCTGTTAAGGGCTCACCTTTGAAACCGTGATGCTGACAAGGACTCCAAGCTCTCATATATTTATTAGGCGTAAAAAACAACTGTAACGATTTTATCTTCTCTTCAGTCGATATTAAGTAGAGTATGCGTATAAACTAGTTTGGTTTAAACTTGCTTCGTCGGGGACGAAGACATTAATTTGCCGTTATGTATAATTTAGTAAAAAAATTGCATGAACTCGTCGGGGTGAAAACTATATACAAACTAAATTCAAAACAAATTGCTAAAGGGGTTAACATGATGCTATACATTTTCGTAATTTTAGTAATGGATCTTGTCTTTAAGACGACACGTAGTTTGATCAAAATTCATTTTGATTTGATTCAATAAAATTGGAAGAGCTAAGCAACGCTCTAACGTAAAAGCTTTGGTGTCATGTTTTTATTTAGTTGGAATTATTCATAAAATTATTTTTCGCACGTACTCCGCTAAGTCTCAAAAACAAAGAATATCAAAAGATTCTCAAATATCTAATTTGAATACATTTGATAAGATTGTCAAACAAAATGTACCCAAAGAGAAAATTGAGTTGAACCATTTAGGTACTGTAAATATAAATACTAAAATTGGATCTCTTATTCAATCGTCAGAATAAACACGCTTCTATTTTTTATGAATCTGTAAAATAATTTGTTTTGGACCAAAATTTCTTGACAAATCTAAAATCGTTACCGACTAGCTCATAATAGATCCATAGGTATAATTTTAAACTTTCATGGTTACACACATTAGAAAACTGAAAATGTTCGGGATATTTACCATGATGTATTGTTTTAATGAGCTCCCGATATTTCGGCACTGTTGCAAGCGCCATAATCACAGGTGAACCCGTGAGTTCAGTTTCCAAATGATCCATAGGTACTTTCTGATTAATAAAATCCTGTCGACACATAAAAGACGAACTTAATCCAGCACCAGCGAAAATGTAACAATATTTACTAAGTTAAAGTGGCGCGTGACGTCATAATACAGTAAACCCATTCGTCAAAGGTCCAGTGTCGTAACAGCGAGGCGTGCACTCCGACGCGAACAGATGCGTTCCGCTTTGTATCCGCTAGCTTCGCTCCTATTATGACCCGAGATTGATGCCAGATTACGCGTCTCAGCTTATTTTGTCTTGACGCTTTCTTTCGTATTTATTGACTTACGTCATCTTGTTATGAAATCTTTAATTTAGTCAATTTTTTATGTAGGTGATGAATAGAACCTTACTTTGACTGGATCGGTGGAACAGTGGTTTGCGACTCAGGTTCACCACCAACTGTTCCAAGAGTCGTGGGTTCGATTCCCACCCTTGTCAAATATATGTGTGACGAACATTGGTGTTTGTTCCGTGTCTGGGTGTGTTATTATAAAATATGTTTCGGATATCCGTATTAAAAGTGCTTAAGCTACTTACCACGGGACCAGATCAAAGTATCTGATGTTGTTTAATATTAATTTAACTGTAGGTCCTGAAGTAGGTATCCAACAATTTACACACAATATTATAAAATGCAGATCACAACCGTTTCATATCATAAATGGTTGTGATCTGCATTATTTACTGATAGAATTGTCAGACTATGTATTTTATTACTGTACATATAAGTATCTTTACAAATAGAGTTAGCTTAAATAAATAACACAATTACCTAATGAGTGAATATTGAGAAATTTATTATTAAACGAAATATCGTTGCCTTCTGCAATGTGTCGTACATATTCATTCTTTCGACTGTAATGTATAGTCATATCACACATGGCAATTCAAAAACAACACATTGAAAGACACTTTGTAAGCTACGCTTGGTGAAGTTTAAATTCAGCAAACGCAAACACACGACCCCCGTATCACGGCACTTTGTATCAGTTAAGAGTGAACTGAGAAAGTATTTCATTACAATCGGCCATAAATCTGGAATGAGCTAAGAATTTCTGAGACTTACATATATCTAGCTGGCTTTTATACGTTTTACTTTACAAGTTTTATCTGGCAAGATGGCTTGGTTTTTAAAAAAATGGTTTTATCAGTGGATAATCCCGTTTTCCTTCATATATGAAATTGCCAATTACCTAGCTACTACGGTTTAGTAATAAATTTCAAGTCATGTTGCCAATAGCTAACGCCAAACATTATAAGAAGTTGTGAATGCTCCAGCCAACTAAGCACATTTTCATAGAATTTTTAGTTTTTGGTTTAACGTGTGATTTTAAAAACATCAAGATAAGATTCACGTTTTTTTCACTGGAAACTGTGACTAGGATATACATAAATCCACTACAATGCAAAAAGTATTTTTAAAGTATATTATGAAAAATCATAGTCGATTCATCAAAAGGTTTATTCACTCAGTCTTCTTCCAAACTTCCTTTTCATGAAGCCAGTCCACTGAAAACAACTTAAAGCGGCGGCAACAAGAAAAACTTAAGCGCAATAACGCAACGCGCGCTGACGCAGACAGATGCGTTCACTTTGTATCGCCGCATTAGCCCCACTTCTAATATGACGAGAGATGAATGCGAGATTACGGCTCCGTCACTTTTCATGTTCACGGAGAGGGGAGGCTGATGTACGCGCCCGGTCGCTCCTGTATGAACTAATTTGTTACAAAAAGCCGTCGTGGGCGTATTCCTGTCGCCTGTTTTGGGAGTGCACGCTGTGTGATGAGGCGTGCTCTAAGTGTTTGAGTTGCAATAAAGCATGGAGTGGCAATTTAACTTTGTGTTTTAAGGAGGGAACGGAATGGAATAATGGGAGATAGAGCGTGCACTTTTAGACGTTTGTATGAGCAACTTTTATGGCTACTCATTTCCTAGTATAACTGAACAAATTTGTTTGTATTATGAATATATTAGTACATAGTTCGTTTTTTTCGTATTGAATTATAATAAAATCTTAACTGTTTTTTAATCTCACAACCAAGACATTATGTGAATTCTGGATCTAATAACTAAGAACTTCTAATATATTTTATAGTAAATCAATTACTCCAATCTTTAAGTAATTAAATATCAAATCGCAGCAGAAACCTTTCATAGCTCAGAAATTAAATAGAGCACGCACTAGTTCAACTATAGTTTAATTTAATTACTACTCCAAAATAACATGTTTACTCAAACATCTACCAACCAGCACGCTGAACAAAATAACTGAAAATTACGTTTTTATGGGATGCGTGTAAAACGCTTAATATTAATGAGAATTCTCAACATTTTAAACCGTCCCCATGAATTTTAATAAAACCATTACGAGCCCTTTTAATGTACTATTTTGGCGTGTCCATTAATGTTTTACTAAAACAGGCACCGTGTAGGCCTTCGGCGTTGTGCAAAAATACAAAACAAATTTATGTACGAAACGGAATTTATAATGAAACATTGAAATTGTTTGTGAATATTTTATAAACAAGAAATAGCTTCACCGCTGACCTGGGCGTAGCTTATCACGTCCGAAATCCGCGGTATAATCTCAACTATAACGCTTGCTTTGAAAATGTAAAAAGGATTTGCGAAAAAATGCGGCGCTGAAAAAAAAGGTGGCAAACGTAAGTGACAAAAAGGAATGTGCGCCTTAATTTAAATTGTAGTTTGTTTTGAATATGAAACTCACAACTGGAACAGCTCGGTCTTGTGTGACCGTGTTTTTGTTAAAGATTTCAGCTCTTTATGTTTGAGAGAAAATAAATATTCAAAAACTTTATTTCGTTTTGGGTAGATAGTGAAGTTGACTATCCGTTTTCAGTACGTTTTACCAATTTATAGCGACAAATACAAAACATGATTCATTTTCAACGTTTATTGTTTCCAGGTCAACATGCTTATTTAATTATTCTACATATGTATTTAATATATGGTTAAGAATCTTAACATTTTTTTAAGTACAGAATTTAATAAATTTCTCTCTTACATAAAGCATAAATTATTTTAATTTCAATTAAAAATATTTTAAATTACCAAATTGATACTCCAAAAGCTTGCAGCCGTTATTAAACCCGTTACGATCAAGCCAGATATTTTAGACGTAATCAAAAATTGATTAACCCATTGAAATCAAAGGTTTCGCTTAATGAAAGATCAAACGCCCTGTAAAACATTGATAATTATACTTAAATATAGATATTCTCGAAGAGGTCAGCAGACGCTTAATTTGACGTATAATTTATTGTGCAAAAGACTGAGTGGGATAATCAGCTTATTAGAAAATAAGTAGGTATTTATTTACTTCTTAATATACGTACTTTGATGTCCGAGACGAAAAGCCACTTCGGATCGCTGAGTCAGCAAAGTAAGTAGGTAATATGCGATACTATGTCTATCATATCACAATGTAATCACATTATGGCTAGACTAGAAATTTACTGGCTATAGTTATTAACAGTAAATCTACCTTGTATATATTTTTTTTCTCGTTTCTACTGTGACATACTCAAACTGTATGACATGGAATTTTTTTTTTAACAAGGTTATGTAACTATCGGTTAAAAAGAGTAACTATCGAGTTTCTTGCCGGTGTCTTCTCGATAGAATCAGCTTTCCGAACCGATGGTAGAATCACTTATTTTTAACTTTTCTATTTACTATAATGACGATTTCTAATTGCGTGTAAATGCCTATATAAATAAAGGAATTTTGACTTTTGATTTTTTATAATTTAAGTTTTAAAACAGTAAAAATATTCATAACCAAATATAAAACTGACCGTTGCCAATTACTTCTTATCTTAATTCAGAATGCCTCTATTTACTCCGAAACTTATTTAACCCTTAACTACCCAGTAAGCTTTTGTAACGTAACTGACCAGTAGTGTCCAACAGACACATTTGATAAATATAAGGTGTGATGAGTGAATAACAAGTTATTTAAATTAAACAAATATTAGAATGTACTTTAGTAATGTATTTTTGCACTTGTGGAGTTACAGATGTTAATTTATTCAAAATTTGTAGCAGTCATATGATTGCACTAATCAAAGCACTTGATAGAAACGCTGTTAATATCGAAGAGTAAACTAACAACGCTTTATCCTTTTCACAGCAGATTCAGATAATTGGTCATCACCATCAGTATGGTCAGCTTCTACATGGTTCATGGCTGCTAAGTGCTTACTTGATGGACTTTCCTTATTTAGTCTCCGTGTATGAGGTGTTACCAATACTGTTGCAATTTCACGCATAAATAGTTTTTTTATGTTTTTTATTTTGCGTGTGTTCTAATACAATAACATATCATCATCATCAACATCATCAGCCCATTTCTGTCCACTGCTGGACACAAGCCTCCCCAAATGCACTTTTCTCTCTCGTTGGCCACTCGCACCCAGTTCCTACCGTCCTAGCCGTCCTGCGCAGATCGTCACACCACCTGGCCTGCGGGCGTCTTACAATACGTTACATAATAACATCTAATATAAATATATTTTGAATTTGCTAGGTACCTATTCGTTTTATACTGAACTCTACTACCTACACTCATCATAATCATCACCCTCACTCCAAGAATTATAACTATAATTCTTTCATTACCGTTTACAGTTGCTGGTTCTGTCGCATTTTCTTCAATCTCCAATCAGTATGCACAAAACTATTTTCATCGTTACTGTAAACATGTTCAACTTGACGTTTACGTCTTATTGGTTGCCCTTTATCTATTTATCTGAATAATACTGAATAAGAGGACTATTATGTGGTGTCTTGTGTGTCTAATCACTGATATGCGAGACGAAAACAAAGACGAAAATTATAACACAAAAAAGTGGTGTCAGATTATTATGGCTATAAAATATTAATCGTTATGACCCACCCAAAATCATAAGATTATACGTTAATATAAATAAAAAACAATCTATGTTCACATTCTCAAACAAAATGTTATTGTGTCTATTGGACACTTGTGGGTTGATGAAGTACTATTTTTGTATATTTAAAATATCTAATAAATCTTACAAGTTATAAATATTCTAAAACCACTTTTAGAATCTTAAAACATTGGAGATCAAATAGATAAAAGGCCGATTCATAAAATTGAATACTTTAGTTTTTATCAAAACTTAAACGCAAAAATGTGTCCGCGAGACACTTGTGGGTTGTTAAGGGTTAAATATCGTTTCTAAAATGTAGATGATAATCCCGTGTTACTTAGAATTAATGAATTACTTACTCTAAAGAGCCAATTTACACCCAAAATGAAGATTGCTGTTGAAATGAAAACGTCTGAAATCTGCTTTTCTTTTAATCTCCGAAAGTGATATCCGCTAATGAAAATGATTTCTGTTAGTAATTTAGCTCTACACTACAAGTTATTTGTGAACGATTTAACGGTCTATTTCACCGCAGATAAAGATAATATTATTTTAAGTCAGCGCAAGTACAAAGAAAGCAATCAATCTTGATAAATATTAATCCTGTGTGCACAAAATAAATTCAAAATGTTATTACGAGCAGACAGTATAATAAACTTCGATGGAACAAAGAAACGTTATTTCATTATCTGCAATATACGAAAAAATAATATGGCACTTGTCTTTCATCATTTGTATAAGACACGAAAAAACTTTTTGACGTACATATTTATTTAGTTTTCTTTGTATCTCTTGCTATATTTAACTTAATTTCTATCAAAGGCATTGTTTCTTTCGCTGACGAACTATGAAATATTTCATTATTGCTATTAGTATTGTACACACAGAGTAAAGAAAGCTCATGATTTTCCAGAAGGTCAAACAATTCAGTCGACCTTTTAGAGTTATAGACAGAAAGATATACATGTGTTATTGCACTTCAAACAAAACTATTTACAGAGATACCACAATAACATAATTATTTCAATTTATATTGCCGCTGATTTGGCAAATGCAGGCGGGATTAATATGTAGTGGTACATAAGAGCTGTTTGCTAACTCGTATAATGCACAAATGTATGAGGCAAATGCCTGAATTAATAAAGTAAAATAGCAGTGGGTTTGGTATTATCTATAATAATATTACAAAGCTGAAGTTTTTTGTTTGAACGCGCTAATCTCAGGAACTACTGGCCCCAATTGAAATTATTTTTATGTCGAATGTACCATTTATCGAGGAAGGCTTTATAACATCACGCTGCAACCAATAAGAGCAAAGAAACAATGGAAAATGTTTAAAAAAAACGGGGAAAAAGTAGCTGGCACAGCTAGTCATTTATAAGTATGTAAGTAAGTAAGTAAAATAAGCAATAAGGCGTCCGACCGATTTCGACTATGGCGGCCGATCTCAATGGAGATCAACCAAATGCGCAGGACATATTATGGTGCACAAGTGTACGCGCAAACACAAGTGCACTCTCTGTTCCCTTACTCTCATAGTTCGGTGAGACGGCAATCCGACATGACCGATGAGAGATCGGACGCAGGACCACCGGCTTAACGTGCTTTTCGAGGCACGGGCGTGCAACCACTAACTTCCTGACTCCATGCTGAGTAATTTCTTTACAGAAAACTCACACAAATTTTGGCCGAGCTCGGACTCGAACCGGGGACCTCTCGGTCCTAACGCAGCGCTACCAATAGACCAACGAGGCAGTTAGTAATGTACTGTGTAATGTGTTAGTAGGTACTTATACGAATAAACACATAATTAGAGTTCACACAACATGTTTCCTACAAGTTAATGAACTCGCCGGCACACGGCAAAAGTCGTCACACCAGTCTACCAATTACCCGTCTCCAGAGTACCGAGAATAAATTAGTTAATCACATTTTCGACAGCTGCTTCAAAGGAGAAGATTAATGGGCGAATCGTGTAAATGTTAATTATGAAGGTTACCTGTTGACCTGGTTAAATGTAATCACATAATATTAGGAACAGAACCGAGAAGCGTTACGTTTGTACCGACCAATTATTTTAACTTTAAACGTATGTAAATGTTTGGTTTTTACGTTTGAAGATTGTATTAACTTGCCGAAATCCTTTTCATCAAAATATAATCCCGGGCTCTTCAAGCGGGCAGTGAAACGGCATCTAAGCAGGCCTTCAGGGTGAAGTCGATAGGCTCAATAAGGTATATTTTACCTGTCGACCTCATTTAAGGACCTCATGACTTCTTTTCATCAGGTGGAGTGAGGTCATCTAAAAATCTTTTTATAAAATAAAACCTTATTATAAGCGCATGAAAAAAAGAAATCAAAATAAAGACTCCAACGAAAGGCTTTTTCTTTCCGTTTGTAATATTACAAACACATTTATACCGGAATTATTTTCTTCACCTATCTGGGGATCGCTAATTATGATAAAATCGCGTAAATTGTACTATTATAATTATTAAACTGGTTTGTTTTAATATAGAATATCTATCTACAAACAGAAAGTAGCGGATATGAAAAATAACCTACCATCACGATTTCGAATAAACCGAGACTGCACCAAATTACTTTTCCAACTTCATTTTATACAAATTGGACTTCATTTAACAGCGTTTTCAAGTCACGCGCGCTATACGCTCGTGTTGTATTAAAACTATTTTTTTTTATTGCAGCAACTCATTTGTCAGTGCACGGTCGACTAGGAGATATATGACGGACCTCTCAAATTCAGTGTAGCCAATTACATAGCTTGTTATTGTTGAAAAATGTTCGACGGACCTCCGGAGCATATTTTCATGATACAAATTGTGCAGATTTTTTCAACTTTTGCGAAATCCATCAGAGCGCTTTCAGAGCAAACGGTCTGATCAGGAATTTGTGTGGGAATCGTTTGTTCAAAATACTAGTTTGAACGGTGAATGGGATGGAATGTCTGTATATTTCCAAAACGTTTTTTCTTTGTACTTTTTTTTTCGTGTACAAGTTAAGTTTACGTTTATGAAGTACGAACTTCATTTCCGAATAGTTCTCACAAAATTTGGATCGTGACTAGCAACATTTATTCTTCGGAATTCCACAAAGTCAAATAGTTAATAACACGAACGAGATAGTTTTATAGTTTCATCAATAATAAGCGTAAACTCCACCTGCATCGTACGTAGTCACCTGTGATTATTGGTTAGAAACTTTTGCACGAACTCAATAGCGAATAACCCTTGAACTTTCTTCATAATATCTCCTCTCAAATCACTTTGTAGTTTAACAAACTTGTCTATACCGAGGTCATAACTTAAGTTTCCCCGCTTGCACCTAGCACAGAATTTAATACCGGCCTTAAGTTTACCAATGCATCTTGAAGGTCATATGCTGTTTCGTATTCCCCCCACTACCCCCTCCTAAGCTTTTGTCTTGCATTCCAGATGACTCCCTCACCCCGGTGACCTCAGCTCCACCCCGATCCTCAGGTACAATTTCGATTCCTTCAATACTTCATTTACAACCGCGAACTTCATTTGTTACCGCGAACTTCATTTGTTACCGCGTACTTCATTTGTGACGTACTTCATTTTAATTTTGACGCGCTTCCTTTCATAATGACACACTTCATTTTGATATGACGTGCTTCGTTTTACTGTGTGGTGTAATTTTCTGTGATATGACTCATTAAAATGATTAATTTATTCGACGGTCTGTGTTTCTGCCTCATTTGCGATTACATTTTTTTTCTATAGCATGATGTTTAGTAGTGGTGGTTTTTAGTTTTTCAACTGTATTGTCTTTTTGGGAAATAATCCTAATATCACGATATTATGCGCTTCAATATAATAAATGTTCATTGAAGAACTAATAATAACTGTTTACAGCTTCCACTGTTTTATTATAAAAGTGTTATTTATATGTTTTACATGTGAATAATAATTATTCCTCTGAAATTGTATTTCATTCAAATATTACAATGGGAAAATATTGACACTGATTACAAGTTATTTTTAAAGGGTAATAATGTACAATATAAATTTAAAAAAAATAAGCAGTATTTCTCGATTTTTCGAGTCCGTTGAAGTCAGAATCCAGCTATAGTGAAACCGGGTTGAAAATTCAACTCGAACCAGCGCTGAAAGATGCAACGTCCATCGGATTAGATCACTTTATGCGCTTAAGCCGCTCGCATTCAAAGCAACATTAACGGTTAATGGAATAGCGTTGTTGGTGCTCTCGTGTTAAGGTTTGTTTTTGTTTGTTGTAGCGGCGGCGGCGACCATCTGGGGCTCTCAGGATGTGTACGTGAAGAAAGGCAGCACGATATCGCTGACGTGCTCAGTGAATGTGCACTCCTCACCGCCGTCCAGTGCTTCGGTGCTATGGTAAGTTAGTCTAGTCTATTGTATGGTAAGTTAGTCTAGGCTACATTACTGGCCTACGCGAAGACTTTCATTTGTTTCTCTGTAAGGTCAAGAACTCACGGCGCAGTTTAGAAGATTGAGGGCATGACCTAATTAGGATTTTGGTGAGTGAATGCCAGTTTGCGGCTATTTTTTTGTCGATTTGTTCTGTATGTGTCTGATACGCAACGTCTGAGCCGCTCGATCTAAAATGTATAGGATGGTAAACCGGAAGCCGCTCGCTGTAGGGATAGTGGTTTTTTTTTATCGGGATTTTTTTAAATTGGACCTTATTTGATGGAAAAGTCAGCGATCAAATATTTAAATTATATTTTCAGTATTCGATCTTAGGTGTTGTAGAAGTGGATGGTAATACGAATATCGCTGAAAAAAGCATAAATACGGTCGAATAGAGAAACCTTCTCAAATAGCTATTTATAGACTTGTTACAAGTATTTAAAATCGTTACGTATAGAAAGCAACATTACTAGCTTTTATAGCCGCAGCATTATAAACGGTTCGTTGCAATGCAAATGCTGAGGTTTGCACAAAGGAACTGTCAGTGATTAATACAATACCTAATTTAAGTTACTCATCTGTAAAAGGTTTGGTCCATAATGAGAACTGCTGCTGCATATAATTTATGATATCTGCTATTTGTGGTACTATTAGGTAATAATAGTAAAATAACAATTGCATATTTTATAAAAGCTAATAGTCTTCAATTCTTTCACTTGTATTGAAAGGTATTTTATACCTAAGTCAGCTAATTAATCATAAAGTAAATAAAACTTAAGTTTTTAATACGCCAAGAAAATATCAAATGAATTCATTAAAAAATAACATTATCTAAATTTAAGAAGACTCAAGATTTCAACACTCAGAGAGAATAAAAAAGGCGAAGGTAATCATTCTTACTGGGCGCCAGAGAAATATTCTAATTTCTAAGCCTAAAGGGTGAAATTAAGTTGAGGAAATTTCATCATTACTGCCAAACTTCTGAGAGAACTCTTGACCTAATTAGAAAATAAATTAAATCGTTGTAGGTTTTTGAACTCTAGCAGAATTAGAAAACTGAAAGTGTCCGGGATATTTACCATGTTGTTTTGTTTTAATGAGCTCCCGATATTTCGGCACTGTTGCAAGCGCCATGATCACGGGTGAACGGGTGTTCACGGGTGAACGGGTGTTCACCCGTGATCATGGCGCTTGCAAGAGTGCCGAAATATCGGGAGCTCATTAAAATAAAACAACATGGTAAATATCCCGAACAGTTACAGTTTTCTAGCAGAATTCTAAAGTTTATTTCGCATCTCAGCGAGGAAACGGCTAGTTCGACGCACTACTCATTTAAGAGTACTAGTCATGTCTTTCAAAGTGTGTATCAATAGAGGCCAACCAATTTTCGGCTAAAGCATCCGTCATATTGACGGATGCGTCCGACCGATTTCAGTAATGGCGGCCGATTTCATTTGAGATCAGCCAAATGCGCAAGATATTCATAGTGCACAAGTGTGCGCGCAAACACAAGTGCACTCTCTGTCCCTTTACTCTCATAGTCCGGTGAGATGGCAATCAGATATGACCAATGAGAGATCTGGAGCAGGACCACCGGCTTAACGTGCTTTGCGAGGCACGGTACGTGCATCCGCCAACATCCTAACTCCGGGCTGAGTAATTTCTTTACAGAAAAACTCACACAAATTTTGCCCGACCCCGGACTCAAAGCGGGGACAGGACCGATGTCCTTACGCAGCGCTTGCTACAATAGACCAACGAGGCAGATAAAAATTATTCGTCAATAGAGATCAGTGCTGCAGGACATTAAAGTGCACATGTGGGCATAGCTCAGAGAGCTTTTGTTATAATTATTAGTTTGGTGAGATGAAAATTCGACATGACCGAGAATAATTCCTGCAATTATGTAAGCCAGCGGCTTAATAATAATTATTCTAATGAAATATTAGTGTTCATGATTTATTACATAAAATTAATGAACAGAATGCATTAACGAAATTTGTTTTCATACGAAATCCGTTTATTTTACATAACCTTAATATATAGGCGTTGGCGGTGGGCTTATGCTGGTTTTATTATTATGTCAGAGTGTGGTAACACTCAATATTGGCAGTGTTGCTTTGTGGCGTGACGTGACGTCATTTGTTGCGGCCGCCAGATAAATTAACTCTATGTGTAAGCGTGAAACGGGAGGCTTATCCGCTTTCAATATTCGGGTCCACTTCCCTTATTAGGTGTAATTTTTAACCCAAATAATTTGTTGGTGCTGTTTTCAGTATTTATTTTTCTCTATATATTAAAATAAAAACATGAAATATAATATTATGATGTTGATTTAACTCTACCTAAAATTTATGTATGTTATGACCGAATACTGAAACAATAGAACAATGACTATTGTATGCCTATTTTAAATATAATTTCTTACCTATTTAATATATCATTTAAGCATCTATCAGTAAAGTATTAATATTAAAGTTATCTTAAGCAATATTTTCTTTGGTAAGTCCAGACCGACAATGTATGGTCTGAAATTTCTACCATCTAACGCACCGATAACGATATGAAACACAGAACAAGTCGGCCATTTTGCTACCGTCGAATGCTAACGATGCTAAAGACAACGCTTCTGCAAAGTTACGATACTACCCCCATCTACAGGTACCACGGCAACGCGGTGGTAGACTTCGACTCCCCACGGGGCGGCATCAGCCTCGAGACTGAAAAGACCGAGGGTGGCACCACCAGCAAGCTCCTGGTCACCAAAGCAGCACTCACTGACTCCGGGAACTACACGTGCGTGCCGAACAACGCGCACCCTGCTTCCGTGTCCGTGCACGTGCTCAACGGTAAGTGTGTGACAAGCTAGTTTGAATAGCAATCAACAGATGGCGCTATTAAGGAAGTTCTATACTGATATCAGTAAAAGTATGCGAAGCTACATCGCGCAGACAATAACAGCCTTCTCTGTATTTGTTGGTTGTAGATAGAATTACGATCCATCTACCACGTTAAAAAACCTTTAAGTTTTATAAAGCTTCTAAGATTTGGTTATAATATAATTCCTAATTGAAAAAAAAATTCAACAAGCAAAGAAATTTTTAAAAGATAGATATTACTTCACAATGCCAAGCTAATTCAAAGTCATAGATAGCTCCTCAATTTTCCAGTTTTTCACCCCATCTCCCAGTCAAAGGTTCCAATCAAGCGAATTTGAACCGTGCCGGATCCGAAAATACTTTTGTTCGTATACGTATAAGCCTTTAAAATCGTTTGAGCGGTTTGCTAGAAAACTTCCAACTTCCGATCGATTAGCGTTCAGAACTCTGAGCTGTGCTGGAAGTTGCGCTGACTTTAATCTGCTTCAATGGCTGAGTTTACCTCGGGTTGGTTCGTTAGCTCTATTATCTGGATTTGATGGCACATCTTGGTTATTATGAGAATTAACTATTGGAAGCCCGTTCATTATGAAGTTATAAAAGTCACTTTAAATCTCGTCGGGATTGAATTTCTGGCAGTTAACGGTTTCTTCGTATCGGGTTAATAAACGAGTTATTTAGATTGTAAGATTTCGAACAGATTTAAAGTAAAATTTGTATATTCAATACTAGGCCAATAAATAAAGTACTGTAACAAAATTCAAGGTCAAAAAATAGAGAGATCATTTGACTTACAATAAAAATGTATTTGCATTTTCTCCACTTATTTATGTATTCAAAATAGACTATATTTTTATTATTTTCTGGATATTTTTATCTTTTATTTGCAGTATTCTTAGACTTTTGCGTAGATTGTGCTTGATTGTGCTATATTTACACCATTAGTTATGAGACTCCTACTTAGTCATGATATTAATGTAACATACCATCACATACATTGAAATGATCTCGTGGTAAGTACTTTTACGGACTTACGCTAGGCATATCAGAAAAACAACAGAAATTAACTGAGATGAAACATGAAACATGGGTTTGAATCTCCCATCTAAAATCTCAGTTCCAGGAGTCTGGGACTCTTGGCGCTTGATACCGAGGGGGGGGGGGGCAACTATCTAATGCTGAAACTAACCTATACCTTTGTTACCAGGGGAGCATCCAGCGGCAATGCAGACCAGCAACCGAGCCTCCTCATACCTGACCTCCCAGCTCAGCTGTGCAGCGGTCACCTACCTGCTCTCCTCGATGGCTTGCAGATGATCGCCCTGAGCGGACCTGGCCGGAGTGGGACTTTTGTGATTACACTTTTGTTTCTGTAGGGTAAGGATGTTCTTTTGTTTCACTCTTTGATGAACCAACTGAGTATCAGAGCGGGTTCCCTACAGGATCTGGACCTTATGGTAACGAGATTCTGTTGGTTTTCTCTTGTAGAGCAAAAAAACATTAGACGATCTGTACCACAATTCGGAAACGCTGCAAATATGGGGGTTCATCAAAAATGCTATGCTTCGACACTGTCAATCGACTTGGGTAAGAAAGACAGCATAGTTCTCAATCATTTGTGAATAAGGGGACAGATCATTGGAAGGTCAACAAGAAATGGACCCGGTATGGGTAATTAAAAATTGTAGTAATTAACGTTTTTGATTTTAACGTTTCTCTGGGGACTTTTGGCATGACTCTACTCTACATTACTAGTATAGTAATATAATTTATATTAATTATTAACATTCCTCTGAAAGACAATTAGTTTTCAATATATCACTGGTTTGATCGCAATTTCCTAACAAACATTGTACACATTCCAGGAAAATGTATTACCGTTGACTTTATCAAATTGTATTACATAAATCAAAGTTATGTTGTTCAATTATTTTCACAGCACAATATTGTGATTGACGATCCTGTTATTTATAGGTTGTGAGAAATTGTGGATATTTTGATTTCAAATACTTAGTGTACAACACAAATGCTCCCACCTCCCTAATTAATAAAATTAGAATAAATATAAATCTTAACTAAAATGAAGTTAATGGGTTGTTATAAAATAAGAGACGCAAAGTGTGATCCACTAAAGAAATGATTGAACGAACGTTAATGTAAGGTATTCGTCTTTTAATGTACGCTTAACGTAATTTATATGTTTTAATTAAAAATTAATTTCTTGTGAAGTTAATTTAAATTCTTACGTTGCCATGTCTCAACCATTTTACTTATCTTTAAAGATCTTTTTGACTTGTGTTGTCTTCATTATTTGTCATTATTCTTGCTCTATAACTGAATGTTTATGTATTATTATTTACTATAGATGTATCAGAACAAAACAACTGCATTCTTGAAATTTTAAGACCTTAAAAACACTCCAGCTATGAAATACTTAACTAGGTACTAACAAGAGGTAAACATAATGTTAAGAACTGGTAGAAAAGGTATCACATGGTTGCAAACGAAATATAATGCAGTTTCCTTAACTTTTTTACAATTGATAATGAAAAAGCTGTAAAGATAATAAACAAGATGATGAACTTAGAAAATTTATCATAGACATGACTAATGTTTGTGCTCATTGAATAACAATAATAAAACATAAAATGAATGTATGTATACATAGATATGTATAATATACATTAATAGGAACATGGTTTCAAACCATCTCATAATTCCAACGTAAACATACCTTTATCCATTTAGTTAAACTTATGTAACGACGTATTAAATTGCTCATTATAAGTTTATTGTGATATTTTGTTATGAACCCTTAGTATAATTTTAAAATTAAGATAAGAATCCATTGTTTACTCGAAAAAAAACAAAGTAAGGTTAGAAATTTTCACGCAACGTAGATGTAAATTGTAACGTAATTTTGTACATAACAATATAATTATACGTAAATGTAGAATAAAAAGTTTATATCAAAAGCATTGTAAATATTTCGAATTGTTGTAAATAAAGACCGAGTTTATTGTGTAAGGATTAATCTAGTAGCTAATTACACCATTTGTGTGGTGACTAAAATGTTTTGATTTATGTTCTTAGAACAAGATGTTTGAATCCATACTCTTTCTGCCAATCAATATACTAATACATTCCATTAGTTTTGCTTTAATTGTATTTATATTTCTTGAATTATAACCTTAAAAGCCTACATAAAAAAATAAAATGAATCAATGTCTAACATTGTAGGTACAGTTTTAAAAAAACGTGTAAGTATTTTACTAAAAGTTCACAACATTCCATTGATAGCGATAATCTCAAACTCACATCGAAAGAACATCAAAACATAATGAAAGTAAAGCATAGCGCACACGCGCGGAACTTTCCCTGATAATTTCCGGCAAGATAAACTGGGCCGACGGCGGCGGCGTAACTTCGCCCACAGCCTAATACGCGATTCACATGTTTGCCTTGCAGTGTCAAATAAGTTCGTGCAGGTAAAACTGCCAACTAAGAACAAGTCCGCACAAGTGGGAAACTCCGCGGAGTTCCGCGCGTGACAACTACCGCAACTAAAACATCTGTAATAACCGCAATTATGGATGTGGCAAACGTAATGCCGCGTCGGAGATTCGGATGTGGGGTTAGCAAAGTTATAGGGATTAAGACGTGTTTGATTGTCATGAAGTTTAGATCGTGTTTTGTCTGCAATGATTTTGAGTTTTCATAGCAGGAGATTCAGTCAAACATTTCCACATTTAAAAAATCACAACTTATTACTTGTATCCCAAGTGATAGGAAGTTTTTGATCATGGCTTGTTTATCTACGTTTTTAGGATAAATATAAGGATTTTAAAAATATTACCTCAGCTAACTCTGAGCTAACAAGAAGAAAGAGTTTGGATTCACTAATTAGGTAATTACGACAAATAAATGAAATTAAAAATAAAAATCTATCGACTGTTTTCCATTACTCTGTTACGCTGAACAGAATCGCGTCGCAATTTTTAGAGTTTAATTTAATTGTTACTTCGGGTTCTCACTCACTGATTTTATCAATCTCACCAATCTAAAAAATAAAAAATACTTGTAATAAAATTAAAATAAATGTCAAAGCACCTCAGCTAGACAGTTAACTAACGAAGATAATAAAGGAAGAAGTAAAATTCTGTGTTTTCATGTATCGAAAAACAAGAAACTATGAGTTGTTATTTATTTCCAAGTAAAAGCTTGCACTAGCTGTTTGAATATTTTGGAAAACGGAAAAAACTCGAGGTCTTTTTTGGAGACCAAGTTATTTCCAAGGTTATTTACGTTTCAAATCTATAAAATCAGTGAGTGTACAACTGGTCTTGCCTCCAACTGTTGACTCTCAATCTCTTGTAAACTTGTAAAGTAGTTTATACTGATATAAATAATAGTACGGTAGCTGAACTATAACTAGCTATGTTCCTTAATAATACGTAGATCATGTTATGAGTGTTTGGTGAAATTATTTGTACGTTTCAAGTCGGCACGATATCCGGTTCACCGGAGATTAACTACGAACGTTTCCTTTTGTTTTTGTATTTTGTAAATAAATTGTAACGCGAGAGAAGGGAGTATTAATAAATATTATAAAAAAGTAGCAGGTCTTTTATTGTTTACCCGTGTAAAGGAGCGAAGGAGTTACGGAAATCTTTTTGAATATTCGTATTGTAAACAAATGCATACGTTAATCAAGATTTAAAATAGATATTCTAATTATCTAAAAAATCTTTAAAGATAGATTTAATTGAAAAGATAGAAATTATAATTTTCCCAGAAAATGATATTTTATAACTACCTTAAAATAATTCATATTACTTATTATTGGAGCACGTATTAACTTGGATTAGGAACAACGATTTAGTACCATTTTTTACTTCACAATTTATTACATTACTTACGACTACCTATGCCCGCAACTTCGTCTACGTGAAAAAGTAACTTTCACAGGTTTTTTATGTGATTTAAAAAAAGTGTTTTGACTATAATACACTAAACTTTTTTTCATTTTACTTTAATCATACTATCGAAACAATAATCAATAACCTAAAAACGCGACACAGCCGCCCCGCCACAACTCCATCTCCAAAAAACGCTTCAAGCAGACACGACGCCGCACAATGCACGATCCCCATTTCCAATCTCGCGTACAAAAGAAGCGTATTACATACAACATATGACAATTCACATACACGCCCCGAAATGATAAAAGCACATCTCGAAAAAGTGTTGTACACAAATAGAAACGCCGGATATGTTTCTGCCGGAATCATTTCAGTTTCATACTAATATCATATTAACCTGATCGCTACATGTGGGCCTGATAGACCGGAACGGAAACGTACAATATAGCGTACGTTATTAAGTTTGACAGACGATACGTTTATTTTTGGTGAGTTAATATTGTTATGAATCCTACACACTATCCAGTACTAGGTAGTCAAGTCAGCAGTCAGTAACGTGTATTACTGTAGAACGACCTGCGTATAGTACGTATAAAGTATTGTAATAAGTGTAATCTACACTTATGTTAACTATATCCGTTTTTACAAAAAAAATATTGCCTCGCAAAATATTTCATTCAGATATATGTTTTTACTGTGTTTATACAAAATCATTTTTTTTTTAAACAGTTGTCCTGTACTTTAAAAACAGTATTTTTCTTTTATTTTATGATTACAGTTATATTTTGAGCTACAAAATTAATAATTCTATGTTAAAATTTTCATGGTTTGCTATATAAAAGAGGGAGTGTGCTACCTCTTTTGAGTTACCTTAATTTAAAAAGAAATACTTATTCCACGTTGCTAAAATACCTCCGATTTCATAAACATCGTTACAAACGTGGTCTCAGAGACCGATCTGGTGTGCGATTAAAATTTATTTCCGTCCGCATTTACAGCTTAATCCTTGCAGCGAAAGCGATTTTTGCTGAAGGAATAAAATATAAAAACCTTACTCTTTTGAAGTGGCACCAGTCTGGAAATTATATTTCCCCAGTAATCCGAGTGACACAATATTTCCTTTGCTAGGGATAAAAGCTAAAATGTACGAGTTAGATTAAGCCGGTCGAACATGATACTGACGACAAGTGTTCGTGTGAAAGCGCCATTAATTCAAGATTTAGCTTTTACCAGAAAGCTGGGCTTCGTTGGCGAATGCAGAGAAGTCTTGGGTTCAAACCGAAGTAGTTCGGACGAACGTTTGAGTTTGAGTTCCGGAATCAGTAACTGTCTAGATCTTATTGACTTGTAATATTGAGGTATTTGCTATTAGAATATTGGACTAATCTGTACATTACTTCTTATCTTCGAGATTTTTTATTAAATCTTAATAATAAGTAATTCCCGATAGTCCTAGTCTAGGGTAGACTCGTGTCCCAGCAATGGGGACGCATATGGGCTGATGATGAATAATACCGAGACATTTGGTGTGACGATCTGGTCCATGAATCAAAGAACTGGCAAGTTCTAGCCTTGGATACAGAGCAGTGGATGGGTTTGGAGGAGACCTTTGCCCCATATGATAGTGGGATGATTAAGGTTTTAATGAAGTAAGTATTAAAACTTAAAGTACATTTATAAGTAATAAGGCGTCCGACCGATTTCAGCCATGGCGGCCGATTTCAACTGAGATCGGCCAAGTGCGCAGGACATAATTATTATAGTGCACAAGTGTAAGCGCAAACACAAATGCACTCTCTATTCCCTCACTCTCATAATTCGGTGAGACGGCAATCCGACATGACCGATGAGAGATCAGGCGCAGGACCACCGGTATAACGAGCTTTCCGAAACACGGGCGTTCCTAACTCTGGGCTGAGTAATTTAATCACAGAAAAACTAACACAAATTTTGCCCGACCCCGAACTCGAACCGGGGACCCCTTGGTTCTTACATAGCGCTTGCTACTATACCAACGAGGCAGTTCATTTATTTTTGTATTCAATCGCAGCATTTCAGTTTTGAGTTATAGATTTCTGTTAAAACCAAAGATGTGCATTTTACTGATATCACATTGCAATGATATCGCAGTTAGGAGTCAGTAACCACATTCGGTACATTCCAGTCAGTAATAAGGTAATCGCAACTACCGAGTTGACTAATTAAAACCATAGTTAGTGACAAGCATGGAGACATCGGAATAATTAGATCAACAAGAGGCACTAACGAATGGAACTTTGAGTTGGTCTAGTTTGCGAGCGACTAATCGGGCCGACTAATGAGATACCGCTTGTTCGCATTTAAAACTATTCGAGTAGTGAACTAGACAAGTTAAAAAGCAATTTGCTTTAAACTGGTCGCTTGGAAGTCGCGAGCATAGTTTTTCTTAGATTAAATCTCTACTTATATGGATACTACGAGTAAAAGAACCGCCTTTATTTGCCCGAGCACTAAATATTTTAAAGAAAAGGAAAAAAAATACAGAAGAAATGCGTATGATAATAATTTGTTTATCTTAAAACTAGTTGTGCCAGCGATTACGTCCGCGTTTATCACGTTATTATCAATTTTTCCACTGATTATTTCCTCCTATTGTTCGCTCCGCGGTTTCATATATTCCAAAGCCTTCCTCGACAATAAATGGTCTATCCAACATAAATATATTATTTCGATTCAAACCACTACTTCCTCAAATTAACGCGTTCAAACAAACAGTCTCTTCAGCTTTATATTATATATTATATATTATATAATATAAAGCTGAAGAGTTTGTTTGTTTGTTTGTTTGAACGCGCTAATCTCAGGAACTACTGGTTCGATTTGAAAAAATCTTTTTGCGTTGTATAGCCCATTTATCGAGAAAGGCATTAGGCTATATAACATCACGCTGCGACCAATAGAGCAAAGATACAATGGAAAATGTGTAAAAAACGGGGGAAACGCGAACGAAGTCGCTGGAACAGCTAGTTAATAGATATATGCTCGTAATAATAAGATGCTTGACACAATTATTTCAAATATAGATTAAATTTATACATATAATATACTCATAAAAGTTATGGATACGATTGAATAATAATATGCTGAACACAATTATTTTAAATATATATTAACTTATAGAATATACTCATAAAAGTTTTAGAACTATTTGTAGATAGTACGAACCTCACAAGAAGCAACTATGATATTGATATCACACAAAATTGTTTTTAATGGTAATTTTACCAACACAAATCAATTCTTTCACAAATCATACAGCCAGCGTACATTAAGTACAACCAGTTACACACCACAAAGTGACATAATTCGAATAATATCTTCACATTCAGTTGATGGCGTGACTTAAATAAATTTTTTCTTTGTTAAAATCAAATTATGTAAAAAAAACAATTCTTATTAAAGCCAACTAGCAAGAGAACAATACCACTTAGCCTTGGACAATCAAATGCATACGGTGAATGGAATCAGCTTCGATGAAGAGGAATGCCGGCCACTTTGAGCTCATGCCTGGTCCAAATTTCTAGCGATTAAGCTTGCATCTAATGTTGCAGATCTAGTATGAATTCGGTAATTTCTCGAATGGATAGGATAATTGAATATAGTAGCAGTTAGGGGACTGAAAACTGGCTTTTAAAATTGATCAAAAAGCTCACTTATTGGTTATGGCAGGATTTGACAGAAAAAAAAGAGATTTTTTTTTCAGTCCTTTATTTAGTTAAAGAGAAAACCGTATTAAATTTGGGGTAGTGTATTTATTCATGAAAGCAATCACTTATTTGACGTACAGTTAACGAGTCAAAACTCCCAGTTACCAGCACAAATCAATAAAGTGTGTACACAGTGTACATATTTACGAGTACCAGTGATATAACATACAAATCCACTTGGGTATTACTGGAAAAAAATGTTTGAAGAAAGATTTCGCGATGACGCCGCTCGATCGACGGAATTGTTTCGTTAACGCCCTGTGATGGATTTCGGATGGCTTGCTCCGCTATCTCTTTACCACAATGGAATAAATAAGAGTTGCGTGAACGTGATGTGACCTTGGAAGTGCGTACTTTAGTAGTATCGTGATGGCGTAGGACAAAGTCTTGGAGGCGTAAATGTAAGTACTGGCTTGGTTTACTTCGATACCCATAGTATGTAGGTGGGATTGTATGATTAGATTATTAATATGTATTGTTAGAACATAAGTCATAACGAATTCAAAATATAAAACGCGTATTTTATAAAAAAAAAACCACTTTACTCTTTTATGTCATTAACACTGGGTGCACAACAAAAACAATTTATTAAAAAACGTAGAAAAATCACGAAAATTAGAATAAAACAGTTAATACCAGTTCGTGAACTGGCGTGATATTTATAAAATTTCCAACTAACAAATTATTAATTAACTTTGTTTCAATTCGAACTAGTGATGGGTAACGCTGTGCTGCATCAAATTCTTTATTTAATTTCAAAACGAGTCAACATCTGGCGAAATTTTATAAACCAGTGCCCATAATATTCACAAACCATATGTTGAAATACTTTAGAGCACAATCAATTCAAATATGTACATAATATTATATCTCTGAAATGTCATACAAGTCAGTCCCGTAGTTAAAGAGCGTATTTTAAAAGTAATAAACGAAAAAAAAATTAATAAAGAAAAAAAATTATGGATGACGTGACATAAATTGACTATTATTATCGTAAGAGCTCGAAAAATCGTTACGATGCAACATATGACTAATTACAGCAGCGATTGTTGCATGATTAACAGAGTGTTTATAAGTATCTTTTTTTGTAGTAGTAGTCGCAGTAGCCGAAAACGATTTAGAGTCATCATCATCATCATAAGTATCTGATTCCAAAATTCGAGGCTAGTCAGTGCTGACTTATCGAGTAAAAACGCAAAATAAATTTACTGACTCCAAATCAAAGTTACCCCGTAAAAATACGTGAGCTATTGCTTGAGTTAACTTACAAAACTATAGTGCCTTACCCATCTCTAACACAAACAAATGGAAAATAGTTGGATCAGTTTTCCAAACAAACGCAGCTTTCAATATTGCCGATTTATTGTGTTTATTTTGACACTGACTGGATTATCGGATAAACACTAAAACAACATTTTATATTTTATGTTTCTGCACTCGAAACATTTATTATTACACAAACAAATTGTCTGCTATCACCCGTAATCGATGCGGGATGGGCTAAATTCATAGAGCGAGTTAGGTTGTCGCCTATTTAGATTTAAAAATGCTTAATATTGATTAAGTAATAAAGAGACGGGCTAGCTATAAACCACATTTGACGCCAAATCTAACTAATTTTCTTATTTTCTACCAATATCGATAGTCGTAGTCAAAGTGAAGATAAATATATAATTACTTTCTAAACAGCTGATGGTGAGCGGTAATAAGATCGAAATATGAGGTCGACTGGGAGGACTTTATTTCTTGAAACTGTCAAGGATGCACAAATTTGAAACTTTCAATAAAAAAAAAAACAATCAAAATGTTGTTTTTAAAACAAGGTACAAAGTTAATTAACATGCTGCACTAAAAATAAAATATTAAATTCGACGATAAAAGTAACCTTACCTCAGACAAAGGCAATCCCACTAGTTCAATTACCTAAACCTAATACCAACTAGACACCAATCGATAAAATAATACAAAACTCCATAAAACAAGAAGGAGAATAAGTATGATAGAGACACGACATCCATTACGACGGCATAAAGTTTTTACAACCACCGGACACTTTACGAGGGAGAGGGCAGCACTATCTCTACCGTGCACTAATAGTGGACTCGGTTTATGGACCACCGAGATTCGACCCCCACTTACATAGTTAATAAGTCGCCGTGACTGCCTTGTTGGAGACATTTATTTATTTATTTTTATTTATGTAGACTATCCAACATCTGTTTACAATGTTACACAGTTGCGGAAATAAACATTAAATCAATTACAAGCTAATTGTAACAGGCAATTAAAGGTTAGCTCTGCATGCGTCAACAGCGTACAAAGTTGAAAGAAACTACCAACCAACAACAATTTATAGGTAAAAAAAAAATATATTTAACAACAGAAAATATAACTAAGAATTTAAAGTACCTACTAACTAGTACTTCAATCGCAAGCAATCTATAACATTCACAAAATGTGGTGTACCTGTCGGGGTGCATATCGACACAATCACTAAAGTAGTTATAATCTCTACTAAGTCTTGCAACAGGGGAGTTCTATCCCAGCTCAGTTCTTCTTGAACATCAACATCGTCTTTGCAAGAAGAGGGATAGTTCAAAAATGGTTGTGTTTGCTGGATAGACCAGGTGGAAAAGAATCGACTTGAACGTGCCCGACCGGTGCTAAAAACAGACCAGCAAACTCTTGTGTAGGAGGCTTGATCCACCTCAGTTATTTTTTTTTATAATAGGCTAACAAGATGACCCCACTCCACCTGATGGTAAGCAGTAGTGAGATCCAAATATGAGGTCGACAAGCACAATAGATCATGTTGAGCCTATCGCACTCACCCTGAAGGCCTGCTTAAATGCTGACAATGCCGTTTCACGCCCCGCCTGAAGAGCACGGGATCGGGGGAGGGGAATTATCGCATCCTTTATTGTTCCGATACCGAAGTACTTGTATTACGCATATCTGATACAACAGTGATACCTATACAAAAACTTAAATATAATATAAATAACACACCCAGACATTGAAATATAACCGATATTCATCACACAAATATTTGTGTGATGGGAATCAAACCCACACTCTCAGGAGCACTATCTCAGAGCCGCAATTAAATCAATAACGTAGCTTTGTTAACGATAAATTACTGCTAAACATTCAAATTATATTTATTTATCAAAATAACATAAAAACGAAGACATCTCAAATGAATCATCACATGCTAAAAATAGTATTGATCTTTGGGTATGACGTCAAAGGCGTCTGACGACTTACGAGATTTGATTTGACAACGAATTGATATTGACAGAGAAAGAATAGGCAAAGCACAATAGCAACTAACAATAGATAGGCATACAATAGCCTCGCCATTAAAATACCACGATATATAGTAGAAAAAGGTACTAATAAGTAAAAATTATATAAACCGACCAGTCAAACCATAAATAGAGTAAGAAAACCTTATGAAAGCCATAATAATGCTGTTTATGAAGAAAACGGTAAAGTCGCATCTAAAAAAGCTATACATTAAACGTTTATGGTGCCGGCATTATCATACTGTGTTGTTCTGCCGAGAAAACTTCACAAAGAAAAACACGGTATAAGTACCGCATAATAAATATTTGATGCCATTGTTTTACTGCCATAAGTGTCGATAGAGCACTGTGATTGTACTGATGGTGGTTGATGGGCGATTTTCAGCCTTATTCCATTCGGGTAAGGGCGAATGGTTTACGATTATTGATATTGTCGTGATCTAAGTGAATTTCCCGGAGTGTATGGTTATTTTATCGGGATTTAAAACTTTACTTCGGTAGGTGTAAGGTTTTATTTTTGTTGGTAGTATCTAGAGTATTTGGTCTTCTCATAAAAGTGGATAGGTATATTAAGTAAGTAGTGTCTATCTATTACATTATTAACGCTTACAGTAATTTTATGATATGCGGCCAATATAACATTTTAATTAGAATACTGAAACTGTCCGGGATATTGATAATAATTTAATAATTTCATTTATTTTCTTTCACAATATAGCTTAAACTGTTGGGGTACATATAATGAAGTTTAATATCATCAGCATACATTGTGAGAGACTGGTATCTGTACTAGGAAAACCTGTCTTACAGATTACCAGGCTCCAGCCTCAAGGATTTTGTACACTATATTTACCATGTTGTTTTGTTTTAATGAGCTCCCTATATTTCGGCACTATTGCAAGCGCCATGATCATGAATGAGTTCGCCCGTGATCAAACAACAAAACAACATGGTAAATATCCCGGACAGTTCCAGTTTTCTAGTGTGTAACCATGACAGTTAAAAATTAAGATTTTAATGATTACATACATACATACACATACATAAGACCCCTTTTTCCAGACGGGTAGGCAGATATCACTTTATGTCATGTGCTACGTCATCAATCTCTTTATGCATGCTCGTCAATTGCGGGTACTTTTAACGATTATCTTTATATAAATCAAAAAAAGAATAACTTAAAAAAAATTTTGAAAAATTGGGTTACCTGGCTACACGATTTTCGCTATATAATTATTCTTACATTGTACGGCGACCAATAATTACGAAGTCAAAACTCATACACCATTACTAGAAGTTCACAATCGAAAATCACACCCGGGCCAATTATGGCAACTAAGTACAGTATTTCACGTAACAGGTCGTCACAGGAGGCGTGACACGTGACGATTAGCGGACAACGGCGGAGCAGATTGGGGTATCGCGTGACTGGGGCAGCGTCAGGGCCCAGACGTGTTAATGATAGTGTTGTGCTTTGATATCGGTGTTACTTTTTGCAGTGATGTAACAATTTTCTTGAACTTACATAGTTCGAAGAGATTAAAAATGAAATAATATTTTTACATTTGTTTTGAGGAAAGCGGAACGTGTTCAAGTATTTCTTTTAACTTTAAATATGCTGCTTTTTTAATGTGTCCTGTTTTGTAACAAATGAAATATAATTTCTTGGCGCTAGAGAAGGAATTTCATAAAATATTATGATATAGTCAACATCATTATCATCAGCCCCTATCCGTCAACTCTGCGGGGGCACGGGTATACCCTAAACTAGGGCGATAAGTCCTTAGTCAACCACGGATGGACTTGGACGCCTACATCGTAAGTACGACACACTAAGAATGTCGTCGTAGGTAGTGCAGGTTTCCTCATGATGTTTTTCTTCACCGTTAAAGTGTCGAAGAATCGTACTTATAAATTCAATTTTGGAAAACACAGTGGTACGTGGCGAGAACTGGCAACCTCTCGCATGGCAAGCAGCGACCATAACCACTCGGCCACCGACGCTTTTTTATTACGATAAAGTAAGTATGAAATATTTTATAGTTACTATGTGAAACACTCGGCCAACTTTAAATTTCCTCGTCTAAAGCATATTTTGTAACTACAAAATCAAACGTATAGTGCCAACTTTATTGACTCATTCTCGTGTATGCTCGCAAAAGCGCCGCGTGGCTACGCGGGATAGACTCGGCAAATATTGCCTCCCTTCGTGACGTCATACAATGTAAACGCTCTAATACGAGACGGATTAAACACAGACAGACGAGCCACTTGGCCTCCTAAGTCATTTGTTTGTTAAGTGTGGGGATGAAACTTAACAGCATTTATGAGAATATGAAAAACTTGAATATGATAATAGCATCGATGACGTCGGATCAGAGTTTGCCTTGATACTTTGACAAAAATGTGCTTTAGTATCATACTGAATCAAATTAAATGAAAAAAAACGTAATTCAATATCTGCATCATCATCAGCCCATATACTCCCCACTGCTTGTGCATGGGCCACTTTAAACTAGGGTTATTGGGCCTAAGACAACCACACTGGCCAAGTGCGGAATTGTCGTCTTCACAACCTTAGAGTTTCTTCGCAGATGTGCAGGTTTCCTCACGATATTATATTCCTTCACCATTACAGCGTCTAATACACAATACACGTCCAATATTATCTGCATGTTGTCTGAAATTTCAGGTAGCCAGCTTTTATCCACAAAAAGGTTTGATGACTTATCCCCTGATCGGGGATTAAAAATTGACTGATTTTCTGAAAGTTGGAAAACTTAAAGTGTCCGGTATATTTACCATGTTGTTTTGTTTTAACCATGACAGTTTAAAATTATATATTCTGAAAGTTGGTACGCCTATGCCATTTTTTCACTAAATGTACTCAAATATTGTGAGACCCTTCTGTATTCATCATTAGTTACTGTCGTAGGTCTCTAAGTTCGATCAAACAATCCTTTCAGCGATTATGCCTAGCTCTACACGAAAATTATTTGAAACGCTGACGACAAAATATACGGGGAGAACAATAGAAATCAGTTTGGATTTCATTAAAGTTTCATTAAAAGCTGCTGAGTTTTACTCTTGTAGTACAATTAGTATATAAAACTAATTCTGTACCTTAATATTTGTCCATATGGGTGTCCCAAAGCTGCGTATGCCTTTTGAAGGATTAGGATTAAAATATTAGTTTAATATTTCGTTTTTTTAAGGCTTACACAAGTTCTTTTAAAGTATTCTTGATGTGTTTGATAAAAAATTATGATTAAGTTAGTGTAAACACGGTTACGTATCAAAATAACTAAAGTTGTTTCAACTACTGCCGATTCAACTATGCTCGACTCACCTAATGTTTGAAATACCTAATGATCGCTTCACATAATTTCATAATAACTAATGCACGCAATCCCTAATGGACAATTCGCCTACGCTCGACTCACCTAACCTTTTTTCGTCTACGCTTTATTCAATATCTGTTTCATCATAATCATCAGCCCATATACTCCCCGCTTCTTGTGCATGGGCCTACTTTAACCTAGGGTTATTGGGCCTAAGACAACCACACTGGCCAAGTGCGGGATTGTCGACTTCACAACCTTAGAATTTCTTCGCAGATGTGCAGGTTTCCTCACGATATATTCCTTCACCATTAAAGCGTCTAATACACAATACACGTACAATATTATCTGCATGTTGTCTGAAATTTCAGGTAGCTAGCTTTATTCCACAAAAAGGTTTGATAACTTACCTCCTGATGGGGGGTTAAAAATTTACTGAACTTCTGAAAGTTGGAAAACTGAAAGTGTCCGGGATATTTACCATGTTGTTTTGTTTTAACTATGACAGTATAAAATTATTTATTCTGAAAGTTGGTACGCCTATGCCATTTTTTCACTAAATGTACTCAAATATTGTGAGACCCTTCTGTATTCATCATTAGTTAACGTCGTAGGTCTCTAGGTTCGATCAAACAATCCTTTCAGCGATTATGCCTAGCTTTACACGAAAATTATTTGAAACGCTGACGACAAAATATAGGGGGAGAACAATAGAAATCAGTTTGGATTTCATTAAAGTTTCACTAAAAGCTGCTGAGTTTTACCCTTGTAGTAGGGTATACCATTAGTATATAAAACTAATTCTGTACTTTACTATTGTCCATATGGGTGTCCCAAAGCTGCGTATGCCTTTTGAAGGATTAGGATTAAAATATTAGTTTAATATTTCGTTTTTTTAAGGCTAACACAAGTTCTTTCAAAGTATTCTTGATATGTTTGATAAAAAATATATGATTTTTATGTTAGTGTAAACACGGTTACGTATCAAAATAACTAAAGTTGTTTCGACTACTGCCGATTCAACTATGCTCGACTCACCTAATGTTTGAAATACCTAATGATCGTTTCACATAATTTCATAATAACTAATGCACGCAATCCCTAATGGACAATTCGCCTACGCTCGACTCACCTAACCTTTTTCGTCTACGCTTTATTCATCTACGCTTTATTCCCCTAACGCTTTACTCACCTAAGAGCGAATTCACCTACGGCCTATACTTTGGTATTTGGTATCTGCCACGTTGAACTATTGGCAGCAAGCACTGCGTAAGGATCGAGAGGTCCCAGGTTCGAGTCCGGGGTCAGACAAAATTTGTGTTGAGTTTTTCTGCAATGAAATTACTCAGCCCGAAGTTCAGAAGTTGGCGGTTTAACGTTTCCCTTATTTATTTATTTCTAACTTACTCTCATAATTCGGTAAGGGAATAGTGAGTGCACTTGTGTTTGCGCGGACACTTGTGCACTATAATATGGCCTGCGCACTTGGCTGATCTATATTGAAGCTGCGAAACCATTCTGCGACGATAAGCTTGCGTGGGACCGCCGGAGCCCCGCAACGCCAGAGCCGTGATCGAGCCCAAACCGCGTGGCGCGCAGTAATGATAAATAGTAGGCGAGTTGTTGATTAGGTATTTCAAACATATTCGAATCATGTATTATGTAAAAAAAGCATTAGATTAAAAAAGCATTAGATTAATTGGTCCTTAGTGCAAACAATTTTAGTTTAAACAAAAATATGATGTAAGCAATAGGTGAGTCGAGCATTGTTTAATCGGCAGTAGTTGAAACAACTTTAGTTATTTTGATTCGTAACCGTAAACGCCTATATAAATAAAGGAATTTCGACATTGACATGACTTTGACATTATGAACTTTTAAATAAGACAAGACAAGTGTAAGACAGCTGTATATTGTTAATGCCTGTCTCTCCGTCCATATTTCTACTGCAAAGGTTGAAAAACCGTTGAATGACCGACGAATTTATAAACTTCCAGTACCAATTGTTAAAACTAGTTTTGCAAAGAGATTCTCACGCTATTGTCAAGTCTCAGTTTACAATCGTGTATCTAGGAGATGTTGCATGAAAGATTGCTCTTTAAGGGAAGTAAAAATCAAAGTTGAGCAGCTTTTGTCCCCCCTTGACTATGATGAAACAGAAGCACTAATTCCATAAAGATAGTCACAAACAAACACAACACACACATACACTCACTTACACACACACACACACATACACACACACATGAATTCCTACAGCCAAACACACTTCTTGTGCTAATGTAGTATTTCCTTTTGTTTTATTTAATTTCTGTGTATCAAATTGTATATGGTTCCCAAGATACAAGCTAAGCTTAGTTTGGGCAACCCCTGGAAACAATGAGAGCTCTATTTAAAATGTATAAACTATGTTAGATTGTAAGTTTCTTTAAAGTATAATAAACACATTTTTATTTTTTTTTATTTTTTTTTTTTTTAAATCAGTCCTCCTTATAGGTTAATAAACTATTTTTCTTTATCCTCAAAAAGGAACCCTAGTAGTGTTATTGAGAAGTTGATGTTAAATTATTGTTATAGCAAACAACACAACCTATTACCACATACCACATTGGTAAACAGTCACATTTGAAAGTCAAAGCAGGTAATCAAATCAGTTACAAAAACATATGAACATAATTTAATTAAATTGGCCATAAAATAACGCTACTCAAAAACAAAATTATCTGCGAATACAAAAGTTCATAATTGATTTAATCCCAAGCCCGTGTCTGGACAAGGAAGGAACTTGATAAAGCCAATTTGAAACCGCATTTTCAAGCAAAAATTAAAAAAGTAACAAGCGGATCGTGAAAAAAGGAAATGCAGTAAGTTCAGCCATTGAGGTGGGCACCTAAATGAAAACTCAGATGTTGACGCCACGAGGTCAGAGAAAACGGGGTAGCTGAATTTTTAAATAAGACAAAACACATTTGTTAAATTAATACACCCAGGATTTTGCTATTTTTTTCCCTAAATGACGTACGATGATTGGAGTAGCCGTGTCATCATCACCGGTCTTGCAGGGGAGCGGATGGCTCTCATCCCTAAGCATTATGCGATTCCATATATATTTCAAAACCATACGTGTCCGTGATAGTTTCAAGTAATATGAAAAGCAAGTATTAGATTACTTTGTCAATTCGATTGTAGACAAATAGCAAATGTTTCCATACCCCGTCAAATTATGTTAAATGAAAAACAAGTTTTAAGAGAGAAAATGAACACCTGTATTACAATTTAAAGATTCGAACTATGTTTTATATCTAATTCATATAGCCAACATAAAGCGAAATTGACAATACACATTCTAAGCACATGGAAAAGTGCTAGGAAGATTTATATATCCTAACTTCCTGTTCGTGAAATATCAGGAGATATTTTCATTAAATTTTCCTTTTCTACCTTTTCAGTCAAGTCCTAAATGAAGATAATTCCAGCCCAAATTAACCTAAGGGAGTTCCCATTCAGTGCTTAAATATTAAATCCGTCTCGTTAGGTAAAAGTATACCTCAGGAATACTTACGTAAATAGGAAAGAAGGGACTTTGTTCCACGGACTAAATTACACTTTGGTTACTTTGGTATCGCAGAATAATGTGCCCACTGTTGAACAAATGAAAAAAATCATTTAAATTCGCACTATACATAGAATATTTTGATGGAATGGGTACGGGTCATCTGCAGAAATTATCACATAACTAGATATTAGGTAATAGATTATTTGATGTTTCCGACTTTCTTGACTATGTAATGAATATATTGCGGATAATATAAAATATTAATTTATTTACTGTAGGTAATCTCTAAATCTGATATGCAAGCTATGTTTTTTTGTGAAGTATCATTCAAATTCAATAAGTAGTTTTTGGGTTAAAGAGCAACAGACTTACATACACCCTCACAAACTTTCGCGCTAATAACATTCAGTTTGCTCGCGACTTTTACTAATGTAACCCGATCGAAACGTCGAACAGAACGTAGCTATGTTATTGCTACTCCTGAAATTGCGTGTAGACCCATAACACATTTTTTTTTAAAAAAGGCTATCAAGTTGACCTCACTCCACCTGATGGGAAGCAGTAGTGAGATTCACATATGAGGTTGCCAGGCACAATAAACCATATTGAGCCTATCGCACTCACCCTGAAGGCCTGCTTAAACGCCGTTTCATGCACCGCCTGAAGAACTCAGGATCATAGGAGGGAGGTAAAACATGAGCTGGGAGGGCATTCCATGCCTCAATGACACTTGGAAGAAAAGAGGAACTAAACCTCTAAAATATTAGCTGGAATTGAATGAACAAAGTGTACAACAACGTGTGTAGTACAACAATTATTCCTTGTCTACCGACACGATTGAAAACCGAACCGGTGAAACTAATGAGACACCATTCCCGTGGTATCTGTTCTGTACAATAAGGCACTGAGCTACGCCCAAGAAACTAAAAGGTTCTTATCAGTTGAAGAAACGAGTATTAAACACGCAATGCAGTTGCCTGGCCAATTACTCTCGCGAGTTCGCGTGCTTATGAAATTAACCAGTCCATGTTCTGACTTGCTTTCAACTTGGTTCATTTAGTGGTTATTTGGTTATATTATGATTGAATGGAGGGTACAAAACAAGCAAAAGCAAAGTTGGGAAGAAAGCAAAATCCGATTTCAAGTCTTAATTACTATTGACACATAATAATAATAATAATAATAATAATAATAATAATAATAATAATATTTTTTTATTCAGACAACTAAATGATCCAATTTTGTTAGTAACAATTTTTCATAGAATATATGTTAGTAGACAGACACAAAAAGCAAAAAACAAAACATTCAGTAACCACTAGCTAGGACTGACAAGACAAGACAAGACAAGACAAGAATACAGTTAAATTAACAGCCCTAGCCAGTGTTGCACGAAAGGAGAGTCAGGTCTCTCAGCAAACACCCTCAGAATGCCGTTGGTGCTGCCTCGAAGTCTCGTTAGCAGAGATGCAGAATTTTTGCGCATGATAGCGTAAAAATCGTCCGTGCGTGCTTCTGCAAACATGCCGGACGCGCTACAGAAACGAGGCAACCCCAAAAGCACCCTGAAGATGTTGTTATATTGCACACGTAAGGCATTGTACGACTTCTGAGTAAAGTTAATCCACAGGCTGCTAGAGTAAAATGACTGGCAGTATGCCTTAAATAATGTGATTTTAGCTCCCTGTGAACAACGAGCAAACCTGCGGGCCAACATATTACCCCTTACCGCCAAAGCCCTACGCTCCCTTTCTAAATCCCTGTCATCGGACATACTCTCAGATACAATATGCCCAAGATACTTGAACTGTCTCTGTCTTTTAAGCGGTATTCCACATAAGTTGATTGGTGGCAATTTTTCAGAGAGCTTGTTTTTAGATTGAAAAATTACAAACTCGCTTTTTTTGGTGTTGTATATCAGTCCATGATCTCGGGCATACTGCTCACATCTCTCCAACAGCTGACGCATGGAACTGATTGACGGTGCCAGCAGGACCATATCGTCCGCATAGCTCAAGTTATTCATGCATTTGCCGTCAATGTAGCATCCGACATGCTCACTACTGAGACCGTCAATCAGTCCATTGACATACAGGTTAAAGAGCCTGGGCGAGGTCAAACCCCCCTGCGTCACCCCGCACTCCAATCTGTAAGATGCATAATAATGAAGATGCATAAGCACTATAAAATTATGGCGCAGGCCTGGAATTAAATTTGACGAGCAATCCAATTATCCAAGAAGTACAATAATAACAATACATTTTGATAATAAATCTTTACAATAATTTCAGTGATATCGTTGATATCAAGGAATTATTTGAATTGACCTGAAATTGTACTCCATTTCATGTTAATTTAAAATATGAAATTGGCCTGCGTTACGGTTTAATAAAACAACAAATAAAATATCATAAGAATCTCATATGAAAGCATATTTCTATCAAAGAGCAAACCCAATTTGTTAAACTCTCGTAATATCGTTGCGAAACCCTAGACACCAGAACTTCATTTCGCATTTCCTCGTCACAAACATAAAGGTTGGTTACTTCTGATTTAGTCTCAGGAGTCGCGAAGTAATAGATGCACTTTTAAATTCACTTCAAGATTCCTTACATCGTATTTGTGAGGTTTCTTACGTAGTCGTTTAATGGGGTATATTATCGTGGATCGCATTTGGAGCTATCTAGCGGTCGTTTGGGAATGTGATCAGTGGCCCGCGTTAGAGCACTTTAGTTTATAGTGTAAATGGAAAGATAACAGTTTTGAATGAACGTCGGTCATTTGCGTTGTTGTGGTTTCCTGTCTCTTGGACCATAATTGTGAGGCTTTTATCTGACGAAGGGTCAATGTAAATAAATGACTAAAGTCTCGTCATCATCATCAATCCATATACGTCCCCGCTGGGGCACGGGCCACCCTAAATAAGGGCGATAAGGCCTTAGTCAACCACGCTGGCCAAGTGCGGCTATGAATTTCAAATTTGAAAAACACAGTGGTACGTGGCGGGGTTTGAACTGGCGATCTCTCGCATCGCAAGCAACGAACTTAACCATTCGGCCATCGACGCTTTTAAGTCACATAACATGGAAAAAATGCACCTAAATAGTAAAAACCTGTATTATAACTCGCTTTTTTGTTGAACAACAGAATGCCCTTTCAGCTCATGTTTTCCCTCCCTACTATGATCCCGGGCTCTTCAGGCAGGGCGTGAAACGGCATTTAAGCAGGTCTTCAGGGTGAGTGCGACAGGCTCAATATGGTCTATTGTGCCTGATGACCTCATATGTGGATCTCACTACCGCTAATCATCAGGTGAAGTGATGTTATCTTATTAGCCTTTTATAAAAAAATTACCCCTAAAATGCCTATAGCAACATATACCAATTTCTAACACACTACCGTTAGTTCGTAGCGTCTAGTTCGTAGTCAGTTGGCAGTCGTTATCTTGTCTAATGGGCTCTATTATCGCTCGTCCGAGCGCGATGCTATCTGGGACCAGGTATATGTGAACCGCTAGAGCAGGTCTGAGGTGGCCTGGAGATGTTCCACCTAGATAGGTCGAATGAATGGACGGAAGTTAACGCTAGATGCTGAAGCAATATACGCCACATTTTAGAGCATAATTAATTGAAAGGTTAGGAACTGAGTCATATTTAACTTTTAATCTGGCCTAGAAGTGTTTTAACAAGATAGGCTAAATTGCAGCAATATATGCCACATTTTAATAGTGTCATAACTGGGTACCTTTGAAACTAAGCAATATCTAGTCTATTTAATAGAAAATTTTGAACTTTAAAGTGACAGACTCCATATTGCCTATGTAAATATGTCTATGAAAAATTTGTAGTAAATTTAAGAACTAAAAAGTATGAAAAAAAACAATTCGATAGGTTTTTAACGTACGTAAATTTTCGATGGCTAACTCATGATATCACTACAGGTGTCGTAAGTTCGATACTTACCAGAGACAAATATGTTATTACAACAAACTAAACTAGCCGCTTTTTACCACAGCCGTATTTTTTACCCTCATATATTAGTGGGTACCTAAGCCACATTGCATTTCTCCGATGTGATTATGTATTTAAGTTTGTATTTATAAATATAATGTTTGTATGTATAATATCTGTCTTTGACGCCCGTAGTACAAGCTCTGCTTAGTTTGGGGTCAAATTGACCGTATGTGGAAATGTCCCAGATAGTTTTGATATCATTTTAACCAGATTAGGACAATCTGGGATAGTTTTATTTATTTATTTATTATTTATTTATTTGGACAACCAACAAGATCATACACCTTAATAGCTATCTCTTAATATATATTTTATGCCATCTTAGATTTTTAATTTCCTTACTGTTCCTCTCCAAGCTATATCATCGTCCACAAATCTTTAAATTGAACCCACGTACCGATACAGAAGGATCGCCGCTCGCCTCATGAGTTATTCATATCAGTATTTGGTGTTTGTCTAAATTTGACGTGCGATAGCTCATCGCGGATTGAAGTTTTGCCAAAAAAACTTGTGTTTTCTTCCGCCCTGTGTTGTGAACGGGGATTGCTGTGGCGACCTTGGAGAGATGTTGGGGAGACTGATTTTGTGGTAAGATTGAATGATAACATGTTTGTGCGTTCCTTTGACTTCGCTCGTCATAGCATTTGCAAACGTAAAAATTATAATAGTATAATAATAGTATACATCATCATCATCAGCCCATATACGTCCCCACGGCTGTTAGACTTGGCTACCCTAATCTAGGGGGATAAGGCCTTAGTAAGAATGTCTTACGTAGTTACTAAGAATTTCTTCGTTAAATGTTTAAATATAGTATACGTCATACTCAATTTAACTATTTTTCTGGGAATAAGTAATAACGTAAATAATTTTGTACGTGTTATTTATGACTTTCATTTTAAAATTATCGTTTTAGTTAACGTACACAGACTCATATTAAAAATCCACCATCAAAATTGAACATAATGAAATTAGTAAGTAAAGATCCGAATCAAATTGGACGCTTTGTTACAAATACAGTATTAAATAGTGCAGTCCATTCTTCTGATAAAATTGAACGTGCCATTTCGCGAAAAACACCGGTAAAACAAACGAGTCACTTTAATCCGCGCCTAACAAGCGCATCACTGATGGATTAAACGATGCGTTCCGAGTATTAACCGTATTAATCGGACGGGTATTACGCGATCGCATCACTAACCGATTTATATCGAATTGACGCGTATTTATTTCACTTATCTCGCTCGGGTGACATTACTCGTTCCCTCTGCGAAAGTGAATTTTGATGCGGCCCGTTTTATGTTCGAAGGCTGTTTACAGATGACGAGACGATTGGTAGAGACCTAGAGTTTACTATAACTTAAGTAAACTCTAGGTTATAATTTGAACATTACTCAAAGATGATAGAGTGTAATATCTATTTACATAGAGTAAACCAAGACCTAAACAAATTCCCTTCAATATGCTTTCAGACGGACAGAATTTAGTACATAAATTTGATTACGTAAGGTTTCGGGGTTAAACGAAATAGCATCGACTTTTCTAATATTTACACTATCAGTGACGTAGTGATGAACATTCGGTAGGAAAGTGACTTGAGCTTTTTTTTTTTTTTTTATAAAAGGCTAACAAGATGACCTCACTCCACCTGATGGTAAGCGGTAGTGAGATCCAAATATGAGGTCGACAGGCACAATAGACCATATTGAGCCTGTCGCACTCACCCTGAAAGCCGTGAAAAAGGAGACCACTGCTGCGGCAACAACGAGACAAGGCGTGGAGTCTCGCATTGGTATTGAGCTGTGCGGGTCGGAGTTGGCCAGTCCGCCGGACGGAAGGGCCCCCGTGTCTACGGGTCTCCCTGGCCGGCGGGCTGACCCGCTCCGCCCGCACAACACCGCCGCTAAGACTCCACTGGTCCGGCGCTTGCCGCAACAATGGTCCCCCCTGGCTCCGGTTCGTACAGTGCTGATCCCGGAACGCGACCTGACCAAGAGAGGTCAGAGTCACTTGGCGGGTTTTACACAACTGTATGGTGGTAACAGCAACCGGTCGACAAAATGTCTCCCACCTGAAAAATTGATGTTGATAGATCTCCCACCTGTCGTTAAATTGATGCGTCCAAAACGTATACATAGATTTTGTAAGAAGTCTGTCAAATAGATTTATGAGCTTCCTATCCTAACTCCATGATTACACATTTGTACCGTCATCAACATCATCATCTCAGCGCTTTCCCGGTTGCATCCTTGCGGAGCCCGGGGTCCGCTTTCCTGCTCTTATCTCTCCACTTCGCACGGTCTTCGGCATCCTTCCGAGTTTATTGGCACGCATGTCATCCACTACGACGTCAAGCCAGGCTCTATGGTTACACATTTGTACCGGATAGGCAAATATGCCACGTCAGTAAGTAAACGTTGTAAATGAATAAGTCTAAAGTCGTCGGCGCGTCGCTCCTTCTAAACCGTCCCTTTATGTGTTTCAATGAAACGTTTACAGTTTTTTCTCCCTCTTTTGTCTCAGTGTTTTCCTCCGAAGCGTTTCTTAAATCATGGGTTATTTCTGCGGAATTGGATCTTTGTGTGCTGGTGTTTGGTTGCGGTTTTCTCGGGAATTTTATAATATTCCTTAGACGCTTTTACTTTCATAACGGTCGATGTTTGCTACTACTTTTACGAGGCTCTATTCGAGTTCGGAATGCTTGATATTATTACGATATTTTTATTAGCTTTGAATAATATTTACTATGGGAAATCCCATAGTGCGATAATAAAACAGGTGCAATTTTTTATTGCCCGAGGATTCAACCGGATAAAACTTGTTAATTTTTAATTAAAATTTTTTTTTTTAATTTTGATCAAAATAGACTGCTCGCGCAAATAAAAGACTACTAATTAGGGAGTAGGTAGGTAAATATGTCAAAATGGTAAAATGTTAGTAAAATCATTATCAGTAATAATTTCACAATTTACAACAGTTTGATGAAATTCGAAATTTAGGGTTTAAAAACTATATACTATGGATCTACACGCGATAAAAAGAATGTCAAATACATAGCTACTAACTAAATGATTAGGTTACTAAGCTTATTAGGATTCAGAACATTTATTCCAAATTCTGTCTCGGTTTTTTGTCAAAATGTTTCACAGCTGTGCACTCCTATCTATACGTGCTACTACAGCTAATAAAGAGGGTTTTACAAATACATTCCGCCGTTTACTTCTCCAATCAGTGAGCTTTACATCGATAAAACGAACCGGCTTAATCAACTTCTTATTCATAAGCGGATTCAATCCGATTTCAATATGTATCCGAGGAATCGTCACTATTTGGGTCACGTCTCCGCCGGAGTGGTCGCGCCGCATCCGAATGCAAAGGAACCATTTGTTTTCATCGGCTAAGGCTTCGTTGTAGGCATTGTTCTTCGGTGCGTTCTGTAAAAGTGCTCAACTGTGAATTGATGGATGCGCGACAGACGCGGACGTAGTGACTACGGGTGGGTTGAATCCTCATAGAGTGGATTGATGTTCTAAATGTATATAAATCATCTCCGATGTCAAATCTATCGCGGACTTGCCTCTTAAAAGTTGAATTCCAATACATCGTATGTTTTCATCGACAGTCAGCTAATTTATAAACTTGTTGTGTTCTTTTCCGTATTTAATAATAAGTGTACTAAAAATAAAAAATTAACGATGATGAATCCACCAACATCATTACCAAAAATACGAATATTCCATTGTCCAATTTGTTAATTATTTTATGCATTTTATACATTTTAGATATGTAGTTAATTATAAGTACCATACTAACTGATTATTTATAATTTTACAATACACGGATAATGAACGATTTATACGATTGAATTTAAAATCATACCAATGAGAATCATTTTAGTTCTCTCAATTTCTGATTTTGGTTAGGAAGCACTAAAATTATTCATCAAAACACACTGAATCAACTCGAAAACAGCACATAAACTTTGCTGAATTAGGATTTCGAAATGCTTTCCAATTCATATTTCATTTTAAGTCTAAAATATAGATAAAAATGAACTGAGCAGAAACGAATGTTGATTCGAAATATTAAATCTAAAATAAGACCTGCTAGTACGTTCCAAGGTTTAATCAATCGAGATAGTAATTCGTTTGACTGCAGCAGCTGATATTGAATTTCTATTTGAAATAAATTCCATCTTGTAGTCTGCTGTGTTGTGAAAATCCTTAAGACCTTGCCTTGAATTACGTTGTTCGCTTAGAAATAACTTGAGTTCCTTCCACCTTGAGTTCGTGCCAATCTATATCTTTTTATTTTTATAACAATTACCACATCGTTTTATTACATCATAATCATCTTCATATTTATTATTATTTTTAACAGTCCTACGCTGTTTTTACGACATTAATAATAAGCTTTTCTTCATTATTTCAATTGTTTTGTTATTTCAAATAAGAAGGGCTAACTTTCTAAAACTTGTGTGTTCAAACTGTTTTAATCTAAAAATCCAATTTACATAATTAAAACAAATAAAAAAAACATATAAATTATTTTCTCCATTTCCTTCTAGCGGCAGGACGAGTCGGCGCGCACAAAGCGCGGCGGTCTCTTTGATCTGTGCTTTGTAGCGTCGACAGACGTGACTTTTTCCGTCATCGAGTGATTTAATGGGTTGCCTTGATGAAGCGGTTAGTTTGCTCGCTGAAAGAGGGGAGAGGAACGTCATTTGCATTTTGTTGCTCTAACATGTCTATGGTATATTCTGTACTAGATCTATTAGTCTATGTTGTGCCTTGTTGGTCTATTGGTAGCAAATGCTGCGTTAGGACCGCGAGGCCCCGGTTCAGGCCTGGGGTCGAGCTTAATTTTTGTGAGTTATTCTGTTAAGAAATTACTCAGCCCGGAGTCAGAAAGGTAGCGGATACACGCCATGCCCGGGAAAATACGTTAACCCGGTGGTCCTACGCCTGATCACTCATCATGTTTGATTGCCATCTCACCGAACGATGGGGTAAGGGAACATAAAGTGCACTTGTGTTTGCGCGTACATTTGTGCACAATAATATGTCCTGCGCAGTAAGTTATCTGATCTCCATTGAGATTGGCTGCCAAAACGCTTTATTAATATTATTATGGTATATTCCGCACGAAACAGAGGGTCTTTAATAAGTGTGCACTATGATTTTTAACTATCCCCTGACGTCATAACTCCTATATGACAGCCTACAAGTGTATAATTAAGGCATCACTTTAGCATTGTTATAAAACTAAGCGTTTAAATTATGTTATCTATAAGTGTATGTTTTGTTGGCTGTCCTGAAATAAATAAAAAAAAAATCTTTAATAGACATGACCTACAAGTATCGTGTTTCCATGCAAACTTTGTACAGGACAGTTTTTTTGCGCAACACCAAATTAACTGGAAAATCACCAATTATTCCCCCATTTTGTAATCGAACTTTCGGCCCAGATCAAACGGCTATCCAATAAATCCTAATCCCACTAACGCCAGGTCAATTAAGTCCACATTATATCGATCGCATTTACAAGTGCGCCAGATTAATGTGTTAATTATTAACGCCTGCTAAGGCCCTTTGAAACCTATTAAGTGGATGTAGGCTCTGGTCTAAGTTGGGAAGATTGAATATAGAAATCATTTACAAAATTTTCTCTATGATGTAGCGACATCGAATCAAAAAGTTTGATTATTAACATTAAGTCAGATTAAAATATTTTTGGGCAGACTTATATTTTTCTACGTCTTTTTAAAATTTGTATTAATAAGTTTATTTCCTGGATGTTTCAAGCGTTAGGATCATTTTATAGCCCTTACTTCTTCATTCTAAGAAAGTAACTCTTGTCTATCTGTCGGTTGCAATTTCGCACTTAAATTACTGAACCTAAAACATTGGACACATCTCGTTGACTGGATTGGTCGAACAGTGGTTAGTGACCTAGAGTTTACTATCAACGGTTCCAAGAGTCGTTTGTTCGATTCCCACTTATGAAAAATATTTTTGTGTTGAAAAACATTAAACATTGGTGTTTGTTCCGTGTCTGGGTGTGTTATTAAATATATTACAGTGAAACCTGGTTAAGTAGGACATCCAGGGACCAGCAATATTGTTTCACTTATAGAGGTATTCCACTTACCCAGTGTCTCAGATATCCAGGTGTAAATAAATATCTGTCTCAATAACAGAGGGTTCCATTAACAGAGGTCAGAAAGCAGGTTATTTCAGATATAGAGGTGCGATTATTAAAAAAATGTTTTACGTTAACATTCTAAATCAACTTTAATCATCATCGGTCTACTTATCGGAACGTTTATGTTACGAACATGCTTAACTCAAGCTAGCAAACACTGTTCAAGTTCAAAATATTCTGATGAACGTAATCGTTTCAGTTTTCGTAATACTTCATAAACGGATATCTACTTCAGTGTTTCACGAAATGATAAACATTTTATTTTACGTTTTGACATTTTTCAAACAAACATCTATATATATAAAAGAAAGTTGTGTTAGTTACACCACTTATAACTCAAGAACGGCAGAACAGATTTGGCTGAAAATTGGTAGGGAGGTAGCTTAGAACCAGGAGACGGACATAGGATACTTTTTATCCCGTTCGACCCAGTTCCCGTGGGACTTGACACAAAACGTCAGTCATTGTGTCAAACATTATATAGTCCTTTTCAGCTAAGATGATCCCTGTGACACATCGATTTTGACAATTGTAGAGATGTCCTACAATTAAATAATTTCGATTATTTCTGGTAATCGATAATATTTTATATGGAAATGAAATCGATTTTATGAAACTACCAAATTTGAAAGCATGATTTGTCTTTATGTATTATAGTGAAAGTTTTTTGTTCATATATGTATGCTTTACATAGCGCTATGCGGTAAAGTGAAATAATAAGAAGAGATTAAATGTTTTCATTCAGTATTTGAAAAATCACTGTCAGAAGAATCGCTTGATGAGTCACCATCCCCGATATTTATTATAAGTTGGTCTTTCCAGTCCTCTAATATGGTACTTTTTGTCTTTTCGACTACTTTCGTCCAATCTTCACGAGTGACTGAAGCGATTTTCAAGTGATCGCCATATTGCACCCGATTATGTTAGTACCAGCTCTATGCTCTTACTACGTTCCGTTCTACGTATACGAAGGTAATTTTTAAACTTTTCTATTTCATTAAATTAAACTAAACGATACTGTTTCTCTTTTAAAAATATATTTTCTTTTTATATTTTTCCTAATGACGCCGCAATAAAATGAAAAAGTGTGCAATAAAATTCATTCATTCAAATCACAATGAAGTGTCACAGGACTCATCTTAGCTGAAAATGACTATAGTTGTCCAATCCTGTCAAATACCGTAACAACTATTCATGTGTGCGTCCAGAAATTATTTTTTGGAAAATGTCTCGAAAGTTTAGGTACCTACTGTTTTATTTGTTTGTTTTAGACATTAATTTGTGTAAGTAATTTATTTGATTTTTAATTTACGAAAATTATACCTCAGATTATTAGAAGGGTTCTGAATCGACAACATTCATCTATATTATTCAATTATTGTCTATTCCAGAGATTCTCATTTAGCAAAATAGTGACATCTAATTGACATGTTCGTTTACTGACAAATATTTCGATATCTATAGTAACCAAATTAAAGAAGGTTCTTTGACAAACATTTTTCAATCATCACGTTTTTGGTTCAAAAGAAAAGACGAGCTGATCGCACTACAATAAATACGGTTCATACCTGTACCAAACGGATAAGTAGATATTAAATCTCTTACACAAGAAATTTTGGCAAATACATTTTAAGGGCAATTCAGCAAAAGAAGTTGATCAGCGTTTGCACAACAATTTGGTGAAGATCTGTAATATTGTGGAACATCATCACACATTTTTCCGTCGACACATAGGGTAATTTCCTAAGTCTAAGTTTACGTGCGATTTCACAATTAATAGTAAGATATAGGTAAGTTAATAACATTAGTCAAATTGGAATTAAAATTTTTGACGAAATGAGACAATAATAGACATTTGAAGTTGGTTCGGAAAGTCCATTTCAAAACTGCGAAAATTCTTCAAAAATGCTATGCCATCGTATTAAATACAAAATAAGTAGTAACTTTCTCATGAAAATATATTCGTAAACGCAACATTTGATATAGCTGCTGAACAAAGTTCTTGCGTTATGCATACAGTATTACACGTTGTGACGTCATAGTGTGCTGCTACATTTGTATGAAGCGTTTTGAGCTCACCCATATGATGTGCTATTGAAACTGTAATATCTCGGGGAGTTTTCCAAATATTTAACCATTATTTTAACAGTATAAGTACCTTCTTTATACAGCTATATCAAAATTGTAATATTGGGTAGAAGAGTTACCAAAAATCAATATTATGAACTTAATGTGATCAACAAACACTTATAAGCAAACAAAAAACTTCTTCGTCTTTAAAACAAAACTGTATTAAACTTTTTGACGTAGTTTACGTCAAAAACTTTAATACAATTATTGTTGGCGCGGTTAAATTACCACAGATCACTAAATACATAAGCTATGCGAAGTTTGTATATGGGTTCTGAAATTTAACTCATAGTATTTGCCATTATCCTTATATACCTTGAAAGTAGGCCAAAAACTGTCTCGAATAAGTTTTGTTGCGCCAAATGAAGTCATTTTAAAGCAATTATTGTATTGCTGGATGTGAGTAAAAATATGAGATTAGTAAAGTTCTTCTCAGCTATGACGAGACCAGGGAAATAAGGATTACATTTTTTATATGGAGGATATAATGGATTCCAGGGCAAATTTAATAGGTACTTACTCATACCTAATATGGGACAACTGTCAGCTATAAAAAGCATATATACGGTCAAATTGAGAGACCTCCTCCTTTTTTGAAGTCGGTTGACAAAATAAAGTAGTGCATCAAAGCTACGTTAAGGCGGTACGAAGTTCGCCGGGTCAGCTAGTCTGTATGATAATAAAGCGAAACTAAAACTGGAGGTCATTGAAATTAAGAAATTTCGTCTTTAGGTGCGGAATTTGTGGGTAGAATAAGAATAACTAAGCAAACAAACAATACGATTTTATCTCAGTAACAGAGGTTTGTAGATTTCATATCTACAAACCTCTGTTACTTAGATGAGATACACTCGCTGTCTCAGTAACAGAGGCAAATAAGAAAAAATAATCGAAAGAATGAATCCCAGATATAGAGGTTTGCTTCGTCTCACTAACAGAGGTAATGCAGTGCCTAGGTGTTGGGACCCCCGATTGAGTCCTAGATATGGAGGTTTCTCACTTATCCAGGTCCCACTTAGTGAGGTTTCACTGTACTTATATATTGCTACTGCGCAGGATTATGTATGCACTGCTGATTCTGATATCCATAACACAATGTGCTCAAGCTACTTACCACGGGATTAGATCAATGTATGTGATGTTGTGTAATATATTAAAAAATGTATATTCGTATTGCATATCCGAAGATTCAACGCAACGAAAGAGCCTCCCCGAGTGACGTAGCAATTTATCCTTTACGCCCAGGCGATACCTTGGGCAATCATCGAGTCTTCTCCACGCTAGAGCAAATCTTTCTGCCACGATTGCAAATAAAATCAAAACCGGGCATTATTTTCAACTCCCTCGCTAATTCTCTTGCGCTACGCCACCGCCGCTTTTAGGTAATGTATACCGCGGCGACAAGTGAGAGCGATTACGATCGCTGTAAGAGTTATGAGCATGTTTGCTGCGCGATGGAAAATTTTATTGCCTCAATTCTAATGCTTATGAAAGGGAAACAGGTAATGTGTCTCTGTACAGATAGATAGCACAGGGTTTGTGTTCCGTGATATATTGCGGGGTGTTTGTCATATTATTTGCTTGATACGGTTATCGATAACGGTTGAGAGCAAAAATGAAGCTCCGGTTCGGTGATAGAGACAAATTTACCCGGGATTTTAACCCTGGATGCCAAACCAAACAACTGCAGATTGCTCTAGCTTAGCTATCATTAAAAATTATTAATACAAATAGAAATATTTGCATTGCTTACAAAAAAAATGCATGAATACAATATAAAATAAATAAAATAAACAAAGACACAAAATGTAAGCAAACGGGAATGGCTCATGTGTTGCTGTCGTCAGACCGAGTCCTAGAAGAGCACTGGTTTTCAGCCATTTAAAGTCACTTTAGGACTTGAACGATACTGATACTGTATACTGATAGGTAGAGTAGTAGGTTGGTAGAGTAGTATGTAGGTAGGTAGTAGGTAGGTAGTAGGTAGGTAGGTAGGTAGGTAGTAGGTAGGTAGTAAGGCGGCTAGTAGGTATATTGAAACCAAAAAGGCAAAAAGCAAAGTTGACTGGCTCGGTGGAAAAGACTCAGGTTCAAAACCTACGTTCCAAGAGTCGTGGGTTTGATTCCCACTCGGGACAAATATTTGTGTGACGAACATCGGTGTTTGTTCTGTGTCTGGATCGTGTCGTTATTAAATATATTTAAGTTTATTTGTGTATCCACTGTTAATCCTGATTTCCGTAACACAAGTGCTTAAGCTACTTACCACGGGATCAGATCAATGTATGTGATGTTTAATATTTATTTATTTATTTAAAGTATTATTAGTAAATCTTTGACTTAAATCTTATCCCGTAGCCGATACGACCGTATGAATGGTTCACTTCGACCCATTTTGTGTTAACCTTCCTCTATACACTTACTCCCTAAAGATCAAATGTATTAAAACAATCATGTCTCTAGATCTGAGGTGCCTATATTCTTCTGGCTTCGGCCATACACAGTGCCCTGAAGTCGTATAAGTTAAATTGCTTTTTATATAATTTTGAGATCAACTTTTCACAGTTTAAAGATACATTTACCTTCATCAATACCTACGTATCAGTATAATTTAACGTTTCCCGATTCCTAGATAGAAGCTAAGCCAGCGTATAGCCTAAATGTATTCTAGATCCCCCTTTCGATGCAAAGGAGCTAGTGATTGATATACGGGCGTGTATGCGGAATGGGAGGAACTGCGAGCTTCTTACAAAGTAGGTACTTTTTGCTCTCAACGGTTGAATATTTCAATGAGCATTTGCACGTACTTGAATCTATATTCTCGAACGTAAAGGTGCATGTCTAAAATTCAATAGCTTGTTGTGCTTGTGTTGGTTTACCTCATTGTTCGGGATTTTGTAGCAGTCATGCACTTTTGTAAGTTAAAATATTTGTAAGTTGAAAAAGTTTAGGATTTAAAACTACCACGTTATACACGGTATGATAATATAATCAACTGGGACAAACCGAAATCAAATTTACATAACACTATTTTATTTGTCCTTTTAATGCTGAAGTACTCATATACACAAATTCAAGCAGTTGGCGCTATTTATTGATGTTATGTAGGGATCTTACCTCTAAACTTAAGTAAAATGGCCAATGAATGCGTCTCGGAAAAAAACTTGCATTTGTGAACATTTAAACTGTTTTGCTATTACGGTTTTATAAGACATGGATAAGTTTTCAATGCAATAATGTTGAAAAAGCTGTAGATATTGGTTGAGTAAATTAATTCAATAATTAAAACTGCTTTCAGATAATATACAAATTTTGTAGGTGCCTATGTATGAACGTGTATAGTGTTTAATAATGAATTCTGACAATTATCTCAAGCAAACACTACTCTCTGCGGTGAACAAACAAACCAATTTCCAACTAGTTCATAAATATTTTATGTTCGCAATATTATTGGAAATATTAAGATTTTGTAGTTTATTTTAGTATTGTTGGGTTTATTTATTCGAGATACTCGAACTTGTTTGATAAATAAACAATTAACAATTGCGTACATTGGCCTGACTCATCAAAGATTATAAAGTAAAATAATTTTATTAATTTTAGTAAGTTAATGGTACAGAAATACGGAAAAAGATAACCTGCTATAATCATAATGTCCACGAAGACAAGAACACGATGATAGTTTTCTATTACTATGTGAAGCTACGATTTATCACAAATGACAAGTTTTCAAGGAGGCCGTTACGGAACAAGGACACACACTCACATTACAAGTTACTCAGACCCGTCCAATTTCGCCTAATAGCCCCAAATAGGTCACCTAAAACTCTACCTAAAAGGAAGCCTCCACAAATATTGTTCCGAATAGTCGTAGACACAGTTATTGAACAAACATTAGCCTCAATAACCGCTGGAGCGAACAAAAATGACCTATTAGTAGCAATAAACTTCGATTCTCCGCAACAAAATACTGTCCTAACTAAGGCTGTGACAGGGGTGAACTTTATGTATTGATATACCAGATCTAAGGAAATGTTTAAAGAGGTCTTAACTGCCTCGTTGGTCTATTGGTAGCAAGTGCTGCGTTAGGATCGAGAGGCCCCCGTTCCAGTCCGGGGTCGGGCAAAATTTGTGTGAGTTTTTCTGTAATGAAATTACTCAGCCCGGAGTTAGGAAGTTGGCGGTTGAACGCCCGTGCCTCGGAAAGCACGTTAAGCCGGTGGTCCTGCGCCCGATCTCTTATTGGTCATGTTGGATTGCCGTTTCACCGAATTATGAGAGTAAGGGAATAGAGAGTGCACTTGTGTTTGCGCGCACACTTGTGCACAATATAATATGTCCTGCGCACTTGCAACTGTATGCTCTACATTCAGTAGCAACTTTGCATGTCATAAAATATCTACCTATGTATCTATATCTTTGTATTATTGTACATAATAAACTAAACACATTTCTTCTTCACCTATTCTAACCCCTTGACTATCTCAAATGACAAATAGCGGACGTTCGTTTTATTGTTCGTATTTATCGAGAAAATGGGAGATACATAGCTGATTTCGTTTTTGATGTCACTCTTTTAAAATAGTTTACTTAGTATTGTAAATCGAGTTGAAAAGGTAACTTTGGTAACAATGCACGCTTAGTTTCTTTAAAAGATTTAGCGAATAAATTGTATAATGTTAAAACATATTTTGTAAATAATTTACTGTACTTTATAGTGCAAGAACCAATTTAGTCGAAAACAAAGGGAATTCTTATTCAATTTGTTTTGTAAGATAGAAGGAAAACTTTTATCTCTTCCATCATCTCACCAAGATGGATCAAGCTAGAGCTAGAGTAAACATTAAAAACAGGAAAAAAAAACAAAAGTTATGTGCGTCACTCGCTAAGGAGGCCGCAACATTTATTATTACTTTACTTCCTACTCAAACGCTTAATATCTCCTTAACGTGTGACCGTAGATATCCGTCCTCCAAGAGTAGATGTATCGTAGCTGATTCCAAAGCTACGGAAAGAATCACCGTAGCAGCTGCTACGAATCGCCACCTATACTCGCAGACTAAAATAACCGTCGTAGTCGACTGAATCCATTATGTCTAAGTTTGTACCGGTTGAATAAAAGCTTTTGTTTAGCTTGACTTGTATGTATGTTAACAAATCTTGCAAAGTTTAATTTGACCTACTTCCCGGTATTTTTCAAATAAGTTAAGAGGCTATTAAGGGTGGTCAATCGGGCCCTTAGGTAAATTCCCTGTATTTGGCGTAGATAAAGGTGCCCATATGAACGTAGGAGGAAATAAGCAGAAGTTTTAAAATGTTATCCAACTTTAGTATAGATTCTTAGAATTTTCAGGTACCAGGGCACAAAATTACCTTCATTTAAAATTTCCGATATGAAATTAGAGTAAAGTCAGGTTGTCAAAGGGCGTTAACTCGGCGACGGTATCGCGAAGTTAAATTGATACATTTTTAACAAGTTTTGGGTGTCTGGCTTGGTTTAAGGCAAAAGAGTATTGCAGCCATTGCATTGTTTATCTTTATCTTAAGCAACTAACTGTATAGTCAAACTAGGAGTAGGTATTGCATAACAATTTTACTGGCGTGATGTATTTTGGCTGGATGTATGATGGCTATTTCGTTGTGTATCTTATGGTAAGATTTCCAGGTCATGGGTAACCACTAATCAAAAGTTAGTTTTACAGAGAAAACCCGTAACAATAAATATATTTCAAATTTGAGAAAAATCGCATTCATGACCCCGCCTGAACGGGGACTTGAACCACCGGACCTTCCGATATCGCGTCGGATGCTCTTACCGGCTGAGCTATCCAGGCGTTGAGTCACCAATGCGATATCTTCCATCACCTTTTACCCGTTGGCCACGTGTGGCGAACTATTTTAAATTTACATTGAGCTTTAATAGCATTAAAAACAATAAATAAAAAGGCACTCGGGGACTGCCACGGTATAGCTATTGCATAGCATCGTCCGATTTCGGAGCAGCTCGTCTCGATTCGTGCGAGTTTCGTAGAGTCGTACAATACGTCTAACCGCACGCACACAAACACCGTGCCGAAGTCTACCGAACTGAAACGACGTTAGATGATTGTGAGGTTTTTTTCGTTACGGAATTTCTTGGCTCGGTCGCCGCGCTCAAAGCCTGCGATAAAAGCTATGCAATAGCTTAAAAATAAATATATTTTACCTTTTGCGAGTATTAGGTATCAATTTATCTTTATTACATACGTTTTCTTATCAAGTCGACGGTAAAATCAAGTTTTATATAAAAATATTTCAACGGTTTAATGTCTCTCTGTTTTTTACTGTTAAAGCTATTCTGTGGTTTAATAATAATCATGTCCGCATTAGAAATGCAACTTTAATTCAAAGAAATAAAGTCAAGATCACTTTGTCAAGCAACCTCTGATAGAATATCTCGCTCACACCTCTGATTCACGCCGCAAACGCCTCCAAAAGAGTTTTTTCATAAGTTTTAATCAAAATATTCTCTTCCTTTGCTTTGTGACCTCGGCTCGTTTATATTAACATAATCCCTTGAATATTTCCCAACTTATTGTTTGCCAATATCATTTCAAAGAAACTGATGAGAAGGTTCTTTGTGATATTTCAAGTTGTTTAGATAAGCTTGAATGGCAGTTTATTAAGATTATTATTAGATATTTTATTGATATTCTTTGAAGTTACTTTAAGAAAAATAATACTGTTAGGTTGCAAGCTATTTCTTCTCAAAATTATTTAAATACAAAGTTCTCAATAATTAAGACGTGCAAAATTATATCGTTATTAATTTCTGCAAATATTGAAGTAAGCTGCCTCTTTTTGGTTATTTTCAATTGGCATTTGCATTACATTTGAGATGTAACTGTATTGGCTGACAATGGAGTAGAGTTTAGTCACGTAATTATTTTATTGATCTTAGCCTAGAACTTCTGTGAAATGCGGATTAGAAAGATTCACCGAATAATTGCAAAGTGTTTCCTGTTAATTAAATCGAAGCAGTTGAAAATACCTTATGACGTGGGGTAAGTAAGACTATCAATCTTTTCGTTGGATACGCATTCGATTTTAATTTTTACAGAAAGACACTTTATTAGTAATAATCATAATGTTAACAATAAATCGACATAGACAGTCATTAATAATAAATATCTTATTATTTTGTAAAATGAAACAAATGGTATTGGTCATTAGTAAGTAAAACATTTTTAAATACCAACAATTTAATTTTTGTATTTCGTAATATCTAATCAGACCAATTAAAAGCTTGCCCAATTTACAGGTATCATAGCGAAGCAGTGGAGAAAACATCGTCGTTGATAATTAAATATTGAACTTACGCGTTTAATTTCAATCTTAATAATTCTAGTGGGTCGAAGATAACGTTGCTTGGATTCATAGCTTTAAGGTTTTTATTTTGTTTTAGTGAACTAACTCTCCATAGCTGTATAGAGTTTAGGTACGATATTGATGCAAACTATCGCAGAAATACTCAAATCTACCTGTTTCTATAAATATTTATATACATAAGTAAAATGTAAATGAACCTGTTATTACTCCTGTATCATTTACGTAGACATCGTCATGAGTGAACACAATACCCACATTATTAAAATTTCTTTTCTGCTATTTGCACTAAAAATTTATGAAATAAACACATAAATATAGATTTTTTAATCGTAAACGCAGATCAATTAGTTCAAACAATTGACGCATTCAGTGGAATCAAAATAAATTAACGCGAAAAACAATATTGACCGCGCCGAAGAATCCAAATCGGTTGTAATTCCTCAAAAATGTAACAATGGTGGGAATGTTAATGTCGCCGAGCGCGGCTAATGGGCGGTTATTAGCATAATTACATCCGGACAGCAGTAGGTATCTACAGCCATTACTTATACTCTACGGCTTTAGACATCGGAATGGATGACGGTGAACTAGGCTATGTTGCGTGGAAATTACGAGCACAAGGGAATATGGTGGTATTATATGTATCATTACTGTAATGTTCATCGTCAACCCATATACGGCACGGGCACGGGCGTACCCTAATCTAGAGCGATCAGTGGGGCTACCATGAGTTATAAACTTACGCACTCGATATCGCCTAAGTAAATATGTCTATGAAAAACTTGTAAAGCGCCGCTGGTGGTTACGCGAAGAACTAAAATCGGCCGTATGAAAAAAACAACTCGATAGGTTTTTAACGTGAGCAATACGATATATAATAACGATAACGATAGCCAACTCATGGTAGGCCCTCTGGCCTTAGTCAACCACGCTGGCCAAGTGCGGGTTGATCGACTACATAATGTTATAATTTTACATACTAAAACAGATTGAATCTCTTTTCCATTAGGCAAGTAAAAATAAATTAAAAGAAAATTTGGCAACCTCCACAAAGCCATGGTAAAAAAATATAAACATATAATATCAAGGTTACTTCCAAGAAAAAACATTACAACTTTCTTAAGATAATGATTTCACTTAGATCTCACTTTGATCACTTTATACATAAATTTAAATATGATCTGTTAAATAAATATAATATTACATAACATCACATACATTGATCTTATCCCGCGATAAGTAGCTTTATTTGTGATACGGATATCAGAATCAACAGTGGATACACAAACATACTTAAATTTAATAACACAACAAACACCGATGTTCATCACACACATATATGTCCCGGGTGGGAATCGAACCCACGACTCTTGGGACCGTAGGTAGTCAACTTTGTTCCATCGAGCCAGTCTAACACCTTTTCCTAGGTAATCTTCTTCTTCTTATAAATAAAAATTAATTGCCGTTCGTTAGTCTGACTAAAACTCGAGAACGCACGGACCGATTTAGGTAATATTGGTTTTAAAATGTCCGTCGTAGTCCAGGGAGGGTTTCAATGAGAAAATATAGAAAAATAATCAGTATTGGCGGTATGGGACCACTAGTGTGACATAAATACGTGGTAACGCTACTGCGTTACTGTGGTTTACTAACCACAGCGTCTCATAAACCTCTCAGTCCTAAGATGTACGAATATACATACACTAATTAATCTCTCTCGCCACTTATTACTAGATGTTTGATCAAAGATAGCTCTTACGTAGACAGTGTTTCCAGGAGACTGTTACTTTGATGTTAGGCGGGCTTATCCTCACTACCTATATATTATGTCAGCCTGGGAACATGGGTGTAAAATATGATGAGATAGTTAGTAACAGTCCTTAGACAGAATTTCGTAGTTGCTTTATATTAACGAGCCTACAGCCGAATACTGAAACCATGCTTAGATAATTCAATTTTAGTTCTGCGAAGACGTAAAGTAGGTATAAATTACAAACAATTCGAAATCGAGTGATATAATAAGTGTCGATTATATAAACAAACTCAAAAAAATCTTTTGATATTCGGTCAAGCCACATGAGTTAAAATTTTTTGACTAAGCTATACAAAATTGTGTAGTTAGGTATATTTCTTCTTCTTTTCGTGTCGATGGCTAAACACTTTAAATAAGTTCGGCCCAGTTTGGTGTTAGAGAGGTATTGGAGAGTTACAACTCTGCTCCACATAAGAGATAATAGAATTGAAAAACACAGTGGTACGGTTAAAGCTGGCTACCTCTCGCAATCTCTATCTACCTACGCATGAGTGTGTAAGTTACGAATAATATAATTACCCTATATAGTGGCACTGAAAGCTCAAAAGACAGAAAAAAGTTCAACTTAACTTGCTACACAATATCGTCTACAACCAAGGTTGCTCAATAGCCATGTTTATTAAGTAAGTGGCTACCTACTACCTACCTACCTTTGATGCGGACATAAGGCTCTATGTCCAGATCGTCCGTCACCGGCCCGAGCCGAAGTAATGGAGGTCATTGGAGGGATGAACTTCGGTGTTAGAGAATATTTCTTGTGTGACCGTATCGAAAATGAGATATTGTCTAGGGGAGAACATTTTGTCTTATTTTATTTTGGTGGTTTGTTAATCTTGAAGGATGAGTAAGCAGTATTTAAATATTTCACAACATCACATATATCGATCTGATTCCGTGGTAAGTAGATTAAGCACTTATGTTACGAAAATAAAAAACGACAATGGATACACAAATATATTTAATAACACACCCAGACACGGAACAAACACCGATGTTCGTCACACAAATATTTGTCCCGAGTAGAAATCGAACCCACGACTCTTGGAACCATAGGTAGTGAACCTGGGTCACTAACCTATGTTCCACCGAGACAGTCAAAAGTATTTCACTAAATACTGCTTAAATAATATTTTGACCACTGTCAAAAGATTTTGTAGGTCATGCTACTAGTCTGTTTTCTGAAAGGTGCCCGTTAAACAATCAGTTCAGGTGCTTAATATTTATTGTAACAAAGCGTCGATGGCCAAGGGGGTAAGGTCGTTGCTTGACATGCGATAGGTCGCCAGTTCAAACCCCGCCACGTACTACTGTGTTTACAAATGTGAAATTCACTAAGCCAGGGTAACCACCTTAAGCAGGGTAATAAGGCCTTAGTCAACCGACTAAGGCCTTATTACCCTACTTAAGGGACCGTACAACGTATTGGGAACGTATATGGGCTGATTGTGGATATTTATTGTTTTCTTTAAAATAAGATAATAGTGCGTAATTATGCAAATGATGAATTTCTACTTGGGTAACAATTAATACATAATGAATATTCATTTACGCTAATTACTAGCTTTAGAATTAACACCATACCAACAATCTAGACACCTAACAGTAGTATCCGTGTACCCAAACAGTATTTAGTCATAATGAGCAAAACAATGTCAGCGGCTGACCCCTTAACCCCATTCGTAACTCCAAAATCCCAGCTCAAAACAAAAGTCACCAAAGTACTGAAAAGATTTCCTAAGATCTCCAAGATTCCTCTTTATAAATTCCCTCTGAGTTAGAGGTGCGATAAATGTACGGAGCCGCGGCATCTGCAGCGTGTAAGGGGCCCTAAACCTTGAGACAGCGACGTCATAATTGGGGTAAGGGGGTATAAAACAGTTGGCGCGGTATCGTAAAGTACGAAGCGTAGGGTGACAAGATGAAACCTTTGGAAAGGACTTTCTGGAGAAATTATATAGCTGATGATGATGAAAGTGGCTGTCGCGATTGTATATTTTTTTCACATGTATCCATGTTTAAAAAATGATTCTAGGTTAATGAGACCTAGTAAAAACTAGCTCTACTTTCGATTCATAGGTACAGCTGAAGCCTTGAACCTTTAATATTCTTAAGTTGTTTTTATAAAGTTAATTTGACAATAAACTCAAATAGATTGATCATTCGTTATACCAACGACTTGCTCTATCAAACGTGTCCTCGGAGAATTGAGGTTCCCTATTTTTGATGGACTGACGTCCATTTTTACCCTTACTGGGACAATGATAAAACAATTGCCACCAGAACGGCCCTGGTTCTTACATTTTACATACAAAAGTTTTTCGAATCACTCCCGTTCCCGTGGGAATTTTGTAATATCCTGTTATAACTAAACTTAAAGTTCACTAATGTACCTGCATGCTAAATTTCAAACGTCTAACTCAAGCGGTTTAGATTTTTCATACAAAATCCCGATCCTTGGAGGGATAGGAAACGGCGTTTTTAAGCAGTCGACTTGCGTTATCGGCGCCGTAAACGTCGATTGTTGCGTTTGCATTGATGATATTAAGCGCTATCTGCGAGTCAAACGCGCGTTTAAAAAACGCCGTGTGCTTTTAGACCCTGTCCAGGTGGCGCATTTTTACTCGCGCGATGGGGAGTTACAAGAGGTTCATATAATGTTCTGTTCACATAACTGGCTCGGTGAACAGTGTTTAGTGACCCTGCCTGGCGGTTCAAAGAGTGGTGGGTTCGATTCCCGAACATCGGGGTTTGTTCCGTGTCTGGATGTGATTATGTATTTATTATTATATATGCACGTCTATCAGTCTCTGACGCCTTTACTACAAGCTCTGCTTAGTTTGGGGTCAGATGACTGTGGAAATGTCCCAGATATTTATTTATTTATACAGTCGTGCAACTTGCTAGTATTGCACAATCGCACGAGTTAAAAAACGTGCGTAAAAACGCGCCATCTGGACATGGTCTCAGTCTCAAAAGCAATATTCAACGAACACACCCTACTCCAGCAATCTCGGAGACATACCTCCAGCGAGTCGGGACTTCGCCGAGCAGACGCTCAATCGCTAACGATTTGGAAAATTCCCTGTGTATCGACTTTGCGGATTTGATGTTTGCGACTCGCGAACTAAGTTTGAACGCGAGGCTAAATGGCGCGTCTTGTTTGAGATTCTCAATTTGGGGCAATGGGGGCATTAAGTCCCTTGTTCGTTGGGAATGTACGAGATGTGGCTCGTGTGTGGATGGCTTAAGATGTCAATGGTCCATCCAGTTTATGATTGTATAAATTTGGGCTTGAATTCATCATTCAGCAATCAGCAAAATTTACAACTGATTTGACTGACCTATTTTCATATTTGAGAGAGGGCACATCCAACTATACATTAATTTAAAGTTAAAATACAGCATATTTATGAGCCAAGTGCGCAGCACATATTAAAGTGAACAAGTATGGGCGGAATTATAAGTGCACTCTCTGTTCCCTTGCTGTCATATTGTGGTAAGACAGCAATCCAACATGACTGCTGAGAGATCGGGCGCAGGCTTAATGTGCTTTCCGAGGCACGGGCGTTCAACCGCCAACTTCCTAACTCCAGGCTGAGTACATACCCGACCCTGGACTCGAACCGGGGACCTCTTGATCCATACGCAGAGCTTGCTAGCAATAGACTAAGGCAGTTATGAAACGTACTGGTCCATGAAGTCTGTTTACTGTTTTCAAAGCAATGTCATGTGTAAATATGCAAGAACTGTTTACGTTTGTACGGCAAAATTAAAAAAGTCTCACTTAACAAAATCTGTATTCCAATGTATAAAGGTTTTCCCATCTACGTCGCGAGGATATAAACCAAATTGAAAAATAGCCTTACTTCATAAAGCGAGTTTCGGAATGATCTCTGTAAACAGTCTAGCCGAGGGCTGCCGCCCGTCCACGATGTGACTGCGTCCTTAAGATGATTTGATTTGATTGAATTGTGCTTGCATTGCGAAAAGATTACACTGGCGACAGTAAAAAAGGTTTTATGGTCAGCCCAGGATTTGCTCGGCTCAGTCGAATGGCGTCTCGGAGCAATATTTTGTGAGGAATAGTTTTTTTTGCTGTCTAAGTGTAAATCTGCGTCGTAAAGTTTGGGTGGCGTGTCGTTGCTGTATTGTGCATCGGGTTCGACTAGGAAAGGGATTATGGTAATTCTGTAATCCTGATTGAGGGAGTTGTCGCGTGCAAAGCCTAGCAATTACTGTTGGCTACAACAGTGTCAACCGGGCACGAATAATGAATGTTTGTTTTAGAAACTAACAAAAACTTTTTTAATAGGGAAATGTTTATTTTAAAAATGAACTACATTTTTTCATAGTGTAATTCTAGTCTATTTTTCGTTTAAGGACGAGTTTATTTAACAGTACATAATTGAAAACTTTAATGATTAGGTACGTATAATAATATTAGAAAACTGAATATACCCGAGATATGTAGTAAAAAAAATATATCATGGTAAATGCCCCGGACATATTGAGTTTTCTATTTTGTTAACAGAACCAAAAGATTAACATAAATGTTTCTTTTTCCCAGAAGCAATATGTTAATTAATTATCTTTAGAATGTATATCTAAAGTTGAGTATAACATTGATTCGGCGAAGAACATAAAGTAAGTAGGAAAATTATTGCGAAGTGGAGCAATATTATTAATAAATTTTAAACCATAATAAAGATACAGATGAATTCCACAAAGTTATTATCATAGCAAAGATATTATTTTAAATTATTCAAATGAGAACAAAAGCCCACGAATTTTGGAAAAAATTAAAACATTATTTGTTATTTACCTAAATATCAATCATCATCAGCCCATATACATCCCCACTGCTGAGGCACGGGCCTACCCTTAATTAGGGCGATAAGGTCTTATTCAACCACCCTGGACAAGTGCGTATTGGTTGACTACACATCCTCAGAATTTCTTCTTAGGTGTGCAGGTTTCTTCACGAGATTATCCTTCACCGCTAAAGCGTCGAATATTCGTACATATGAATAAAAATCAATATAGACAAATAAAATAAAATAAAAATGTTCCCATTGCAAAGTAAAATTGCAGTGTTTTATATTAATTAAACACAACATGGGACAATCACCGATAATAATTATGTTCATCATATAAAATGTGTGAAAATGGGAATCAAATCCTCTAGAGTCGAACTCTCTTTGTAAGAGACAGGGATAGTTATGTAAATTTCACCGTAATATACATTGAGTACAGAGTAATTTAAAATGCCTCAACTTTAGGCACACTACGAAACTGCGACTTGAATAATAGGATTATAAAGTAAAAACTTGAGCCAACGTTCCTGAGTACGTAACTAGAAATATAGCCAAATACATTAAACAGTATGAAGTTCACACAACTTTTTGGGAGTACCTTTACGTCTCTACTAACATAAATCGCAATTTAAAAATAAAACAGTAAGCCAAAACTCTGCCAAGAAAGCTTTCACCACAAGCATTTCTGAACATGTTTTAAATCGCTCCTTTGAGAGTACGGCCGGGTACAAAGAAATATCGCCCGTGACATCTTTTGAGTACGGTCCAAATTCAGTTGCAGCTCATTTCCGAGGCCCGCGCGTGTAGTTCGGGGAAATATGAACTGTGTCTATCGGAGTTAGAATAAGTTTTGGGTTGCGACTGAGGGGTTTAACTTGTTCCCGCCTGTCACAGGCCCCAGCGGTGGGATTCCGCCGGCAGAACATGTCGTATAGTCAACTTGTTTATTGTCAAGAATTGCTTAAACTAGTGACATTTCGCGCACGCCTTTGATTCTCTTATATTTGATGCACAAGCTCGTCGGCTAGGAATTTAGGTACGTTCCGGAACTGTCTCCTCGCTTTCACATCGAGTTAAAGGCTTCTTTGAATGTTCAGTTTAATTCCTGAATCCATACACGGTTGGGATCGGAACGCAGGTCACTACGTTCTAGATCGCACTTAATCGATTTTCTATTGCAGGTAGTCAAGCGATTCGCCGAAGTTTGCGCTCAGATAGACATACTAATAAGCTACGGACAGAAGAGTTGTAGAGCTCGGTATAATATTATAATATAAAAAAATTATAATATAATAATTTGCCCAGCAGTGGGTCAGAACAAGCTAAATAAAAAAATATATAATGACTCAAAGATTTATGTTTTGTTCTCAACTTACTCAATTTCTTAAAAAAAAATTAAAACTTATATTTTTATAACTATAGACAAAATGACAAGAAAAAAAAACAGTAGAACAAAAAACTGTACTTTGATTATGATGCTGAAATAAATTGCGCTCGCTAAAAAACATATTATGTGAACACTAAGAACCGCAACCAAAATAACCTGCTCGGAATTTCCATTCTAACTAAAACCAGATAAACGAATTTGTAGAATTAAATAATAAACATCACAGACCACGGCGGACGTCCGTTCAGAAACATATCACGCACCGCGGACAAATGAATATTCTCGAACGCAGCGGCGAACTCAGGAAACCACCACTGGGGCCGGATGGGTTTCAGAACGGCTTTTTTGAGAAAGTTTCGGACCTAAATGTGGCGGGAAAATTGGACGTTCAAAAATTTGGAATGCGAATTTTAAATTCATTCCGATTTTGTTGTGAAGGGTACTGGCCGGTGCGAATTCTTTTCATAAAAAAAAACATATTAATATTTCTGGCTGTGAAAGCCTATTTTTTTTAACTAGGAGATTAACATTTACAAAAATTTTATTTGGATAGTACTAGCAAAATATTATATTGAAATCATAACGAATATTTTATTACAGGATATCTGCGAAAACACAAAAAAAGCTAGCATCGTATCTTATTTGCAGTGAATATTAACAAATGGACCTATAGGTACCATTCCACAGAAAAGTACTTTTATCAACTAAGGAAAACAAATGACAACACCATTACTCCCTAACATAACTCTCACTATTCAGCTTAAACTAACATTACCACTATTTCCACATAAATGTAGTCTCCCTATCCACATATAACATCCGATTACATTATCAACATTATAAGAAATACAGTGCAATCTACTAAGTCTATACAAATAGCAGCAAATTTATCCTAAAGCCGAGCTGTGTGCGTATTCCGACAACGTCTGGCAGATAGGTTTCTTTTACAAATTGCATCGCATGTAGTACATAGGTACGCTATTTGTCCAGTTAAGTCTCCCTAAATCAAACAACAAGCTAAGGGTAAATCTCCGCTCTGATATTTCGTGGTGCAAGTCATGAGAGACGTATTTTTTGTTATATTGTCTTTGTTGTTGAATTATCTGTAAGTTTAGACTTACATGTAAGTTTCGAAGGACCTTTTTTTTCTTTTTCTTTATAATAGGCTGACAAGATGACCTCTCTCCACCTGATGGTAAGCGGTAGCGAGATTCACACCCGACCTCATAGGTCGACAGGCACAATAGACCATATTGAGCCTGTCGCACTCACCCCGAAGGCCTGCTTTAATGCCGACTCACGTCCCGCCTGAATAGCCCGGCATCATAGGAAGACCTGAAACAATAAAGTTATTTTTGGGGTAAAAAATGGCACTATCACTGAGACATCGCTGTTCGAGCAGCTGAAACGGCATGTAAGCTGGCCTTCAGGGTGAGTGCGACAGGCTCTAATGGTCCATTGTGCCTGTCGACCTCAATGTGGATCTCACTACCGCTTACCATCAGATGAAGTGAGCTCATTTTGTTAGCCTAATATAAAAAATGTATGATTGGTATGATTTTTGGTATTAATTTAATATTCCGCTATCGCTTGTGCCTTCCACCGCCTCTATCGCTCCGTCGGTATCCGCAACTAACAAGGCATTAGTGCCGGAGTGCTCGATCTCACTTGCACTATTTATACCCTTTTAAATCCCTCTCCTGCGGTCACTTGATGCGAAACTCACGTCGTACAGAATACTAAAATTTCCACTATGTCGATTCCGATCCCTAAAATACCACTATTTTGGTATCTCTAGTACTTTAAGTCAAAGTCAAAGTCAAAATTTCTTTATTTATATAGGCATTCACATGCACTTATAAATCGTCATTGTATTAAATAAATAAGTAATTCTACCACCGGTTCGGAAAGCCGATTCTATCGAGAAGACAGTACAGACAGATAAGTTCTACGGAATATAATTTTATTCAAACACAAATTTGTGGCGTTTGATACAAACTTGTTGTGACATACCTTATTCCACGCCAGAGGAATAAATAAGAAGTTGGTAAGAAATAAATTATAGTACCGGACTTTGGACTGAAATGTTTGTAAGCAAACTTTATGTTTTCTTTGTTCAGCTACTTCACCATTTTGAAATGCTATAAAACAGTATCGCTACAACCTGAACAGGTTGTATAAATAACGCTTTAAAATACTGTAAACTTTCTTAAAAAAAAATAAGCCTACCCGCGGATATTCATCATTCATATTTGGTTTTGTATTTCATTTATTTTACATAATTTTTTTATCGGCTGAACTGAAACTTCTTCCAATTTTCTTTCCATTTTGCTGACGGACGGTATACTAAAAGTAAACTCCAAATCACCATGACAACAGTTCGTCATCCCTAGAAACCTTACCGAAAGCAACGTAAATATTATTCAAAGTGTAAACTACTTCTCAACACATTTTTTATCAAAGCCCCCCACAGTTGTAGCATGAAACTATTCGGCGCTACACAACGAACACCCGATTTGACGCCGAGATAGCGATATCTCGCTTCCTGCCGACGTCACGGCACGCTAAGTATGTGTGAAGTATTAATTCTTGCATGTAGCGTGTGTGATAAACTGCCTGCTTTCGACTATATGGATTAGTTTAAGTTTATCTGATTTTGTTAACGTCTCTTGTTTTACATTGCTACGTTATTGCACGGTTTGATTTTAGACTGTTAGATTATGCATCGTTGAAAACTTAATTTACAGCAGTGTTTTGTTTAGGTTAGGACTTGTAAGATATAGACGTGATGACGTCATGATAGCTCCTATTGCCTCTCAACTAGCGTTTAGATTCACAGCGCACAGAATCTTCTGCCGAGTGATCGTAATAAAATACTTAGAAAGAGGAATGAATTGTTGGAGCCTAGTTGATAATACAAGCAGGCTTAATAGGGGTCTATTGTGCTTGTCGACCTCATTTGACCTCACGACTGCTTACCATCAGCTAGAGTGAGGTCAACCTGAAAGTTCTTTTTAAAAAAAGATTCCTTATAGTATATGCATGAGTTGTTTTTTTAACTAACTTTAATATTTCCTTAAACAAATACAGCAATATGAAATCTTTTTAAAATATCTTTATCAAGTACATTTAAAGTTATGCACTTAAGCAGCTCAAAAGTTTCATATTAAACAAGAGAGGTCCAACATCAACGAACCAACTATATTTATTTTCCATAGAAAGTTATTTTTTCGTGAGAGGTATATTACATATACATATATATACCTTACATTTGCATAACATTTTATTTTATCCATTCTAAACATCAAATTGTAGTTCACAAGTCACGGCACGCTAAGTATGTGTGAAGTATTAATTCTTGCAGGTAACGTGTGTGGTAAACTGCCTCCTTTCGACTATATGGATTAGTTTGCGTTTATCAGATTTTGTTTTACATTGTTTTGTTATGAAATGATTAGATTATACATCGTTCTTAACTTCGTTCTTCGTTACTTTGCGTAGTTAAGTTAAAAGTTTTTTTAAAGTTAAATAAACGACTCGTATAGATGATATGGTAGTGAAATGAGTAGAAACAGAGCTGACGAATGATAGGCCAGAGCGGAAGAAGTACTCATGTTGAGCCGACCCCACTTAGCGTGGGACAAGGGCAGGAGAATGTTGATTGTGATGAGTTAGTTAGCTAGGTTTTCGTTTAAATTTAAGCTGTATAGATTTTTATGAAAGATTTTACAATGGAGCACATTATACTACGTAACTACTACATTTAGGTATAATATAAAACAACAAAGATACGTCATCGTCATAAAAACATACATAGACAGATAGACAAAAAGAGCTTGAACTTAAAACACTCCACTTCTTGTGTTGAGTGTTAAAAAAGTTTTAACAAGGGTGTTAAATAGGTAATAACTAAAATTTGATTTCAATGTTATATGGAATAAGGTTGTATTTAGTCTGTTCACCGTAAAGTTGCGTACCGGATCCCCGATAATGCGATATCGTGGTCGCTATCCCGTCGCGTACTAATGAAGTACGTGAGATGGTACATACCGTAATATTTAGTAAGTATTGCCATCTTTGATTGTCTTGCTGGCACATTGGATGGTCTCATACGCCAAGAGGTGTAGGTTCGATTCTCGCTTAAGGACAAATATTTGTTTGATCAACATCGATTTTGGTGGTCCCTTTCGAGTTCGCGTTTGTGTTCGCATTTGTATTCGTATTCGAATTATTATTTATTTCGATTATCAACATAAGGTGATATCTATCTTAATAATAATAAATAAATAAATACTAAATATTACACAACTTCACATGCATTCATCTGATCCTGTGGTAAGTAGCTTAAGCACTTGTGTTACAGATATCAGAATCAACAGTGGATACACAAATATGCTTTAGTATATTTAATAACATACCCAGACACGGAACAAACACCGATGTTTGTCACATAAATATTTGTCCCGGGTGGGAATCGAACCCACGACTCTATGAACAGTAGGTAGTGAACCCACTAACCACTGTTCCACAGATTCATTGTCTTTTTTTTTAATAATAGGTTAACAAGGTCACTTCACTCCACCTGATGGTAAGCAGTGGGGGGATCCAAATATGAGGTCGACAGGCACAATAGATCGTATTGAGCCTGTCGCACTCACTCTGAAGGCCTGCTGAAATGCCGTTTCACGCCCCGATCCCGATGAAGAGCCCGGGATCATAGGAGGAGGGAAAACATGAGCTGTTGTGATTCTCTCTTGGCTCTGTCATTATGATCCAATTGTTACTGTAATGACCACCACGGCTATTTCCAATGAATTTAAGTTAGCTACGTCCACAACTTTTGCCTACATAAGAATCATATACAACTCTAATCTAAAGCAATAGGTAGACAGGTAACAAGGCACATAAAGCCGAGTCTGCATGGGAGCTACTCGTAACGAACGGACCGGAAAAGCCTGTTTGGCGCTGTGAGGACCCGCCGCGGACCAATCCAGGTAAACATGGCACTCTGTGACGTCAACTGACTCGTGAAAATATATAAAGTATCTACATTTGAGATGAGATCTACGTGGAGAAATGTTCACAAGATGGAAAAGAATTTATGAAGGGCCGATTAGATGGGTAGGAGGGCATGAAAGTATTTGTTGTAGTAAATTAAAAATATAAATGTCACCTTCACTTGTCAAATTGTTAATGCTACTGAGCTGTCAAACGTTCCGTTTCAGCTCTGTTAAGTTTTTGTTTATTAAAGCCCTATTTTACAAAGTATTTCCGTTTTAATTACAACAGTATTAGACATATACGAGTATAATAATGCACTTACAATATTGTTTATTTATAGGAAATTTTTAATAGAAAAATTGCTATTTATCTAACCTCTGGCCACGTGGTTGACTAGGGTATTATCGCCCTGATTAAGGGTAGATCCGTGAACGTAGTGGGGTCGTATATGAGCTAATGACAAAACTTTCTCTTTCTAATAAAATTGCAATTTTTATTTCCTGTGAAAAAAAATTCAATCACTACATTAAATATTATGTTTATACAAATGTAGTTAAAACTCTCTGTCTATTTTTCCAAGCATTTTCTAAGCAAGCTCTTGTTTTACATAAGACAAGATATACAAGGGCGAGCAAAGAATCAATCGGCGAGGCGAAACTGTTTTCTTTTTCAATCAGCGGACCTCCCAGGGGGAGTCTTGGACACACTTGCTCTGGAACCTACACCTCTTGCCACAGAGCAGAAAAACACCCACTCAAAATCCTCCTACTGTAACTTTGGTACAAAAATTGTACAGCTGTAAATCTGGACTGTGGCTCGCAGGGATCGACTTTGTACCAGAAGCGGTAGTTAGAAAATAAATTGAATATCGGAGAGCTATACCCCCGGCTCGTATTTCGCCTCAGATTGAGTGTGGTTTTATTTTAAGTCTGAAGGTCGTAAATGTTGAATCGACGTTCCGGTTGCAAGATTTGTAAGTGAAGGTTAGTTCGGTTTGAGATGGGATAGTTGAATGTTGGGTTAAGTTCCAGCGCAAATCATGAACGGCTCTGTATAATTGAGGACAAAATAAAACCTTTGTTCATTTTTCCAAAATATGAAGTTCCATATCTGAACCTGCTACCATCCACTATCCTGTATTTGGCTTCTCCCAAGTGGACTGAATATGTCGCAATAATTATGTATGCAAAATATTAAACAAAATATTTTTTGAGTTTGGTTTTTTAATTATTATAATCCAAATCCCCACCGCGGGGATCGAGTGTGGACTTTGGGTTGATCCTAAACTTGGGTGAGACCCCAAACTGGAAAATACATTTTCAATTGGATTTGGAATCCAACAAATGGAATTTACAACGTCAATGCTCATAGGATTGTAATTCTCTCGCTTATATAATGGATTCGTAGTTACTTAGCATACGCATCTACTATTTCAGTAAGTATTAACATGTGTACTTGTAACGACGACCTGGCTTCGCAGTCAGTTTATGTCTATTGTAGCGCAACAAATGTTTGTGAAACGGGTATTTGAATAAACTTAGGATAGGATATATGTAGATTCAAGGCCAGATATATCTAACTCACCTAGATGCCCATGAGAGGAACTGGTGGATCTTGGTTGGAAATTTACAGATATGGAGTGAAAGTAAAAAAAAATTAAAATGTGTAGAGAAACAAAATTAGAAGTAGATAGTTTCAAATCAAATCAAATCATCATTTATTTGCTTACTAAGTGTACATCATACAAAGGTGGAATACAGAAAAAGGCACTTACAACTTAGTCACCGTGTAGGTATTGCAAACATTATTACATATTATTAATTAATTATAAATTATTATAAGTTTAATGAATAAAATAAGTCATCAGTAGTGTCATTGTCAGTTAGGTGGATTAAGATGAGACGATTTGAAAAACTCACCTAAGGTAGTTTATTAGAACGTAGGAAATAGGTAAGCGGGAATCCGAATATGAAGAGTTCGTTAATGCTGTACCTACACATTTTGTAAATGAACGTGCTTTCGGAAAGCATGCAAAACATCAACAAAATGTAACTCGCGACGATACAATGTTTCCCGCAGCTAGGCAATTAGCCCTCCACTATATTTTCCAGTTGCGTCATACAACGCGAAATCGGAAATGAGATGCCGGCTCTCCGAAACGTGGCTCTCTTTGTTGGGAACATCCGAACTACTATTCTGGGCGAACGTTCGCATTTCGTTGTGTATTTAACTAGTTTGTTTTACCTCTGCCCAGTTCTTGCCGGTGAGCGTCAGGATGGTTAGGGCTTTTGGATTGCTTCCTTTCATTTTGTGACGACTAGTGGTATAAATGGAACTGCCTAACTCATGAAGGGAAAGAGGCTCTATTTATTAGATAACTTTTACAAAGAATGGCAATGTAGCACAGAAGCCATGATAAGTGATGCGAGGCGAAACTGTTTTCTTTTTCAATCAGCGGACCTCCCAGGGGGAGTCTTGGATATTGGCGCGAAAACCCTGACTTTCATTTAACGTGTGGAATAGCCCCATCAAATTCTTTTTCATTACGTTTAAAGCTTCCCAAATCAATCAATGAACAAAGAAATATCATCCTAAAGTAAAATTTAGAACTGTTCGGAAGCTCAATTTATGTAATTTTTTTTATGGATAAACTTTTAGGATGACCCTGCTCCATCTGATTGTGAGCGGCTGTGAGGTTCACATGAGCCTGTCGCCCTCACCCTGAAGGTCTGCTCAGATGCCGTATCACACCCCGCCTGCAAAGCCCGGTTATAGGAGAGAGGGAAAACATGAGCTAGGAGGGTATTCCATGGCATGTGGCAGAAAAAAGTAACTAAACATATTTGACTGACTCAGTAGAATAGAGGTTAGTGTCCCTGGTTCACTACCTACAAGTGTGGTGGGTACGATCATCGGTGATGAACATCGGTGTTTATTCAGTTTTTGGGTGTGTTATTAAATATGTTTATTGTTTGTGTATCCACTGTTGATTCAGATATCCATAACACAAGTGCTTAAGCTACTTAATGGAATCAGATCAATGCATATGTGTTATGTAATCATTATTTATTATCTTGGGTTGGGCCACAATTCCTAGCACCACAGCATTGTGTAGCCTGTGTTCTTCAGGCCTGAAAAGGGGAGGTAGGAATTCGTTGTAATAACTCTTCAGAGTATTCCCCGTTATAGAAAAGATAACACTTAGACTAGCCATATTTCCAGGGTTAAGAGTTTCAGAGAGGCGTCTGAAACCCTCCACTTGATTCAATTTAAAACGTTTTCAAGTTAAAGCAGTCATATTTCCACGAAACACAAATTAGTGATCTCATAATTATATACGTTTTCTTACTGTTGATACTAATAATAATACTACATGTTCTAAGGACTGTCGCACCCTCTTTACCCAGGAGCGTACGTAGTCTTTGATCTCATTCTGTTAACTGTACCAAAATGTTCATTATACAAACGCATATCAAGAGTTCCCGGAATTAAACAAAATGGTACAATATTATTACCCGTAGCTTTCTTAGAAATTCAAGGTAATTGCTATAATATAAAGCTACTTTAGGTATTTCTTCAAAGAAATGGTGTTTACTTTTAATTTGTTGAAATTGATCCTTGTTTTGACGACCTTTCTTTATATTAATATTATTATATTAATAAAATGTTAAAAAAACATATTGATTGGGGCATTGGATAGTGTCCGAAAGTTCATTTCTCTTGCAAAACGAGTCATGGATCCGATTCCCACAGAACAGAATATGTGTATGATGAACATTGGTTTTCCTTCCGTGTCTGGTTGTTATTTATAAATTTAAGTATATTTATGTTTTCATTGTTCATACAATACGAAGAAACTACGTACTTGGAACGTTAAGATATGGTCAATCTATCTCACAGAGTGACGTGATACCTTAATTTTTTTTTTCTTGATAAAACCACTACCAAGGGCTAGTTCCTAACTAAAATATGTACACTAAAAAATTCTCACTGTAAGCCCTGACGTCCCCAAGCACACCACTCTCGCCTGTTGAATTAGCAGTTTTGCAATTAGTATCAACTCAGTTATTAAGCCGGCGTCATGAATACGAGTGAATCCTAATTAATTGAGACGTGGAATTAACTTCAACTTGCAACCTTTATGAAGGAAAGAGTTTGCGAAGAGTTGAGATGCTGTGTTTTGAATCTGCGCGATGTTTCGTGTCGAAATGGAAAAGTAAAACTATCTTGTCCATTCCGGTAATTGTGTCCTTTGCAGTATTCTTAGTAAGTTTTTCCTGGTTCTCTGATTTTTTTTTATGTGTTTTAAAATACTGAACTAAAGTGTGTCGCAAAAATATTTTCTGTTTTGATGATTTATATAGACATACCGTCTATGTCTTTCAAAAAAATAAGAAAACTATAAAAATTGTCTATTTCTTGTTTTTGATGAATAAAATAAAAAAAACAAACAAACAACAATCTTCTTATAAATAAAAATGAATTGCTGTTCGTTAGTCTGACTAAAACTCGAGAACGCCCGGACCGATTTAGGTAATTCTGGTTTTAAAATGTTCGTGATAGTCCAGGGAAGGCTTATAGTATTGGCGGTATGAAATTCGCCGGGACCACTAGTGTGCAATAAAAGTGACTCAGTATAACTCACCAATTAAGATAGTTTCGATTTTCAGACACTCCAAAAATTTCACAGATGAGACTTTATTCTACATACATACATACATAAAATCACGCCTTTTTCCCAGAGGGGTAGGCAGAGATCACTTTCAGCGATCCACTTTTCACCTCTGTGGGAAACGTGACGTGACGGGTTGTGGACCACGTCGCCGCCTATTCACTTTATTCTATATGGAACTTATACATTTTACAACGCAAATAATATCTAGTATATGACTTTTAAAATAACCCGTGTAATCACGACTGTAATCGAGCTTTGGCCGCAGATCACAATAGCTGCGACGGGTAGATTGGACCGGTTTCCATTAAATTTGCGTCGACAATACGCGGGCGACCCCCGGCCCCGATGACCGGCCCTTAGTGGAGAGGGTTAAGTTTAAAGTCCATAGCGGTTTTTACTTTTTCAAAATACTACTTTAGTTTTCTGCAGACAGTAATATATCAGACTCCATAGAGTTACATACAAACATACATAAAATCACGCCTTTTTCCCAGAGGGGTAGCAGAGATCACTTCCAGCGATCCACTATTCACCTCTGTGGGAAACGTGACGTGACGGGTTGTGGACCACGTCGCCACCATTCTGCCTTATGCATGTATGTTTTAACAAGGACATTGCGTTCCGACGAGTAGCAAGGATACATTACGTGTGAAGGAAAAGGGGAAGAAGGATACTATCGCCTCGGATGATTTGGACTGAGTCGATAGTAGCTTCAGGAGCCGGGGTTGCTTACCCGTATACCGTTCACCAACCACCGGACAGATAGGTGTGACTGGTATCCCCTGACTGTACTCCATAGAGTTTTCTGTGTAATATTGCCATCTGCATTTCTCTCTTGACGCACCATTTTCAAGGAAAGTGTTACGTATGCATGACACAAGCTTGTTACACTTGTTAATTCTCCTGTTTCTTGAGCCAAGAGTCGCAGGTTCGATTTCCTCTCAGTACATAACTCTGTTATTTTTGATATCTTTAACACAAGTGCTTAACTTACGGAAAATGATGAATGTATGTGATGTTGCTTAGTATTTCTTTTGAACACGTCATAATGCGTTGATGGCTGAGTGGGTAAGGTTGTTGCTTGCCATGCGAGATGTCCAGTTTAAATCCCGCCTAGTACCATTGTGTTTTAAAATTTGAAATTCATAATATGTATTATTAGACGCTTAAACGATTAAGGAAAACATTGTGAGGAAACCTACGAAGTAATTCTAAGGTTGTGTAGTCGACCAACTCACACATGGCTAGCGTGGTTGATTGCCAGTTGAAGCCTGACCTCCCTAGTTTAAGGCAGGCCCCGCAGTGGGGACGTATATCGGCTGAGGATGATGATGACGTCATAATGAGAAACGTTTCAAACCAAAAATTTGACGGAACTTCCTACAAGAAACAAGAAAATCGGCGAACCATAGCCGCAAAGAGCTTTGAGCTCAGATCATAGCTGGAGCTTCCTGATTAGCATCAAACGAGACCCCTTAACCCACCTCTGTCGTTCAATCATACGGAGCTTTTGTGCGTTTGCCCGCGCCGTCGCGAGCTTTCCGCCAGTCAAATACACGTTTTGTTTCTATTTATATCTTCATAAAAGTTAACTAGGGTCTGATATGAAAAATAACATTGTGCTTTTTATTATTTTGTCAGGTTTACACGCGACGGAATAGATAGACGCTGGAAATATTCAGTGAATATTTTTGTTGTGAAATTAATAGGGAAGAAAAACATGTTTACTTTTTGTTTATGTCCAGTGTTTGCGACACTTACGTGGTAACTAAGTGCCTATACTGTATTCAACTTTTGTATGTACATGTAGTCAGCAAATAAATGATTTCATTAATGATGGAGAATCCTATACATGACAGACCCACTCGTTTTTATTGAATGTTGAAATAAATTCATTTGACAGGAGACACGCCGCATTTAAATAAAATCATCATCATCGGCCTGTATACGTGCCCACTGCTAGGGTACGGACCCACCCTAATCTAGGGCGATAAGGCCTTAGTCAACCACCCTGGCCAAGTGCGGATTGGTCGACTATACACATTACACACATCATTTAGAATTCCTTAGTGTGCACTTGTGCAGGTTTCCTCACGATTTATTTATTTATTTCCTTCCTTAAAGCGTCGAATTGTCGTTCATAATATGAATTTTAAATAGAAATAAAAAAAATATAAATACTTGTATATTTTTACCCATTGCAATGTAACATTTGTTTACGTCAAACGAACATAGTACACAGATCCGAAAACCAAACAAACCACTCAAAAAGCGGGAAGCTAGATTCAGTTTCGGAAAAACCGAGTAAAGTGTTACAAGTAACGTTAAAAATGAAGTAGTTTCAGCGGAAAGTTTGTTTGTTTGTTTATTTTGGTAGAAACGGGCATCCATCAATCCGTTGTTTTTAAAAATAATTCCGCAAACACCACTGTTCTCAACTTAGGGCAGTGTAGGGGATTCGTTAGTGGATTTGCAGTTTGAAACTAAAATAAATGGAAAATGCTTTTAAACACTGGCGTGTTTTAGTTTTGTGACATGGAGCGGAATGGTGTTTTCTTGTTTTTTTTTTGTATTATTTTTTCAGTATTCAGTTTTCATGTGTCACAGCATAGTTTTGCTATTTACTTGTGTCCCTTGTTAGTGTCAATGTCGGACGATATTTTATATCATGATTTGCTTTTACCTCTGACAACCGTAATGATGTTTGCTTATTTAAAACTAGCTATGCCAGCTACTTCGTCCGCGATTTTTACACATTTTTCACTGTTTCTTTGCTTCTGTTGTAATGTTATAAAACCCTTAAAGCCCTCCTCAATAAATGGTCTAGATCCAATAGAAGGAAAAAAATCAATTCTAACCAGTAGTTCCTGAGATTAAAGCGATCAAACAAACTCTTCAGGCTTATCATATCAGTATAGATTTTAGAACACAACGATGATAAAACAAAATTTTGAGACCAGTATATTTTTTCGAGTTTATTCGTTTCACACATAATTCACTATCCTTGTAACAAGGGTCGGTTGTCTTTTGTTTAATTACAAAAGTAACGTTATCAGCGACGCAAGTTCCCCACAAATAAATCATAGCATGACATTTAATCAGTTTAGTATGGCCGCGGCCGACGCCGCGCGGAGAATAATCAAATTAAAAACTAATTTTATCACTCGGTTAGCATTTTCGTTTGAGCCTGGATTAAGTAAGTTAAGTTTTTGCATGGAAATTTTCGCAATTTATTTTTTACCTGACCTTGGAAGTGTTGGTGAAGTTTGAAGCAGTTTTTTAGCTTCACTATGACATGACAAATATGAACACAAGAACAGAGTGTCCTCCCCTTAAGAGTGACAATAAGAAAAGTGCTAATGGACACATTCTTACACAAACAATTATTTTAGCATTTTAAGTTAAATATAAATTACTCATTAGTCTTTCAAGACTATATTGTAATCAGATGGCGTATATTATCCATAAGGACATACGTCATAAGAAAAAAAACTTATGACATTTGTATTGAATGATGAGAGTACAATCTTTAATTTCCATCGTAACCAAATGCTTGGCCTAACATTTTTGCTACAGTAGGTAGAGACACCGCAGAGAGGAAGATAAGTTTGATCACTCAACATCTATATTTACTAAGTGTACCCCTCTAAACTGCCTCGTTGTTCTATTGGTAGCAAGCGTAAGCTTGAGGTTTGAGTCCAGGATGTGGCAAAATATAATAATATGTCCTGCGCTCTTAGCTGATTTAGATTGAGATCGATCGATCGGACGTCTTATTATTAAGAGTATTTAGGGTCATAAATATCCAATTTTCAAAAAAAAATATAATATATTCCACAATTTCTATTTAACGTTAATTGAACATTGGTATCCTTGTACAAATATCAAATAGCTCCGCTTAGAAAGCTCACAGCTAGTTCCTAGGAACAGCTTTGTTTCGGTAAATACGGACAAAGCTTTTGGCAAACTTGTGTTTTTCGCGAGCGGAAACAATGAGCAATGCTCGCTTGCTTCAAATGCCAATTCAACTTTATATTTTTGTTCCGACTTCTGTTCCAGAAGTGCTTGTGTATGATTATTTACCTTGTGAGTTTACAATCAGGCGGTTTTCTGTCCACTAGATTTTTAAATCTACAAAGTATTATTACGTTATATAATGTAATATAACTCCAAACGCGTGTATATTATTTAATGTAAAAAGACGATTATGGTGTAAAAATTTTAGCGTGGGACTTAAAAGTAATATGTTAACAGTGATTTCTGGCTAAATATTGTAGAGCTACTAATGGTACATTAGACTTGTGTGTGGGCGAAGGGCTGGCCACTTGTCGCTTAACTCAAATAAAACACTTATTTCTGTTTGACGAAAATCAGTTTAAGGAGCTTAGGGCTTTCCAAATCTGCCTACACACTTGGGTATTATTCCTTACCAATAATAAAAGCACGATAGTAATTTTGTCTGTCGGTTAATCGCACTTTAAGAAACTACACTGAGCTACAATGTTTAAACATTATACATAAGCAGTACCTAGTTTAACTGCCTCGTTGGTCTATTGGTAGCGCTGCGTTAGGACCGAGAGGTCCCCGGTTCGAATCCGGGGTCGGGCAAAATTTGTGTGAGTTTTTCTGTAATAAAATTACTCAGCCCGGAGTTAGGAAGTTGGCGGTTGAACGCCCGTGCCTCGGAAAGCACGTTAAGCCGGTGGTCCTGCGCCCGATCTCTCATCGGTCATGTCGGATTGCCGTCTCACCGAATTATGAGAGTAATGGAACAGAGAGTGCACTTGTGTTTGCGCGCACACTTGTGTATATATGTCCTGCGTACTTGGCTGATCTCAATTGAGTTCGGCCGCCATGGCTGAAATCGGTCGGACGCCTTTTTTTTTTGATGACCTCACTCCACCTGGTGGTAAGCGGTAGTGAGATCCAAATATGAGGTCGACGGGCACAATACATCATATTGAGCCTGTCGCACTCACCCTGAAGGCCTGCTTAAATGCCATTTCACGCCCCGCCTGAAGAACCCGGAATCATAGGAAGCATGACCTGGAAGGGCATTCCATGCCTTAATGGCACGGGGCAGAAATGAAGAGCTGAACCTCTTAGTCCGAGCCACCAGCGACTGCATTGTATGTGGATGGCAGCGCTGTCCTGCACGTGTCGTTCGGGAGTGGAAAGGGAAGGGAGGGATTAGTCGAAATAGCTCTTCAGAGCATTCCCCATTAAAGAGACGGTAGAGAACACTTAGACCGGCAATGTCTCTACGTTGTAGAGGCTCCAGAGTTTCGGACACCTCTACATAGTTTTTATACCTAGCTTTTGTAGCATATTTAGAGATTTACCATTTTAAATTTTGCATGATGTCATTATCATGTATGTACCTCTCATAAACCATTTGACCCATCCTTATATTCTACTTAATATGTTGGTATGTAAAAAAATAATGAAAGAAAGAGAACTTGTATTTATGTAAAATTAAAATTCAGAGTTTTAGATGTAACTATGTTTATGTAACTCGCTGATCCTGCAGTCAAACCGTTTGACGGTTTTGCGGGACATCATTTAGTTCATAAGTAAAATTTTTTGTTTTTAATAATAAATAAAAAAAACGTTTATTTAGTGACAACAAAATAACTTATACTAATAACAATAATAAAATATATGAAAAAAAACTTCAAGCTGTGCCACTAAAAAGGTACGTCCTCAACATACGTCTTGGAATCGCAGTCTCCACGACTCAATGACTCTTTCTATCTCTAGCTAACTAAATTACGTACGAAGATATATATACGTAGATTAAAATATTATAAGGAACCCTAAATAGAAGTAGACACGAGTACAAATTTCGTAGTCCTCTCGCGTATTCCGAAAAACCCCGTGAATTTATTTCTGCTCATCGCCGCATTAAAAATCGCGCCAGGCGCCCTGCTAGTGATGTGATAGGTAGGATAGGTAACTGGTAACGTTACAGTTACTTATATGTTGTACCTGTGACTTGCATTAATTTTTTTTTTTGAGAATTGTTTAGAACAGGATCCATACAATCAAATCAAATAATCATGCTTTATTTTATCTTATTCTGTCTTATGGGTTTTTTAATTCGTTTTTCATAGAAAATAATATAAGCTTTTTAAAGATTTTTCCGTTTTTCATACATCAATCAGACGCAATATCTAAAGTTCAAGTTCACGTTCAGGCGGGGTCACAAAACTGTTTTTTTCTTTTAATTGAAAAACATCGTCATACATGACTATTTTTATTTGTTGTATTTAATGCTAATAAAACTCAATGTAAATTTTAAATTTTGAAAAAATTATATATACATTTGACTGTCGATGCATCAAATAGTTAATGTCATCATCAAATCGAACCAAGAAAATACAAATTTCTATAATTTGGGCTATACATTTATTATAATAATTTTAATAGAAAATATTTTATTTTCGACTCAAAAACTACACTGTTGATCTAAAAATACATAAAACGGAAAACAATTGTTAGAAAGTCCTCGCATACAAGTGATTCAACTTTTGGAACATCACTATCCACCCCGGTTATTATGCCCCAAAAATTTCAACGAAAATATTGTATCGGCCACTGAATTTTTAAAATGGACGATAATTATTGTTTCGTTTTACTCCCTGATCGAGTTGTTAGTTCAAAAGGTGTTATTTATTGTTCAATTTTACGAGAACGTACGAAATAATGGGAAAAGTTCGTTGTCACATCGAACTATGAGAGCATTGAAACAATCGGACTTGTGTAATCAATTACAGGATACGGAAAAGTTTGATTTTTTTTCTTCTCAATTAAAATTATATATCAAGATAAAGTATAAAAGTGACTTACCTTCCTAAATATATACTAAGAAAACATGTCTTTTTGATATCCGACATTCCGATTGGATGGTATAAAACATGTTTTTTTGGTTCGGATTGTATACATAAGGCCACAGCATGAAAAACCATTCATAATGTTCAATTCGGTATTGCCTTTTTATTAGTTTGTGCAGCCTTGTATATGATTTTTTACTATATCTGCAACAGTAAAAACTACACAATGTAATTACTTAAAAGATTTAAGCGCAACACAACTTATCAGTCGTGTTACAACTATGATTTACTTTGAAATCGACATTTTTGTTTTATAATAATCAAGTGCTCATATACAATACAAACACTCACCTGAAACTCTTATTATGCAGTGAGGGCGCCCCATGAACCCGTCACAAAGCCATAAACAAAAAAAAACAACATAAAATAATTTACAGCGAACACTTAAAGACAATAACAGCGTTTTCAAACCCCAATATGAAATGAACACGCCGCTCCGGAGATTCTAAGAGACAAAAGGATATAAACACATTTTCTTGCGGCAATAAAAAGGAAATCGCAGTAGGGAAATTCAGTGAGTCAAATGTGCGTTACCGTAGCGTGCATGAATAATATATAGAATCGCGCAGGGCATATATTAGGCTCCTTACATGGAATACCTTCGCGGATAATGCCTGAGTGGAGCGAGCGTCGACACAGGAATATTGGCAAGTGCTTACATGTATGAGAGTTAAATGAATATTTGAGAGATCATAACTGTATTTCATTCTTCGAGATCGAAGGTTTTTTTTTTAGTTTATCCTAGCGCTTTATCACATACTTGTCAGAAACTGCAGGCTGTCAGGGCAAGGGCGACCGAACATGTTAACTATGTCTGTCAACCTCATAATATGTTTTTATCTCTATTATCCTATGTTAAAAATGTAAATCCTGATCTTCCTAAAATAAATAAATAAATAATTAAATAAATGTGGAACTGTGGCTTACCATTCTGATGGAGAGAGGTAAATCTGGACGTCAGAATCTAAAAACTGGCCATTGCAAGTTTGACTTGCGCATGGAGTATTCCGTACCAATAATGTAAAAACAAACACGGTTATTATATAGAAACCCTTGTATGGGAATATTTTATGTTTTTTTTTAGTTTTTAGACAGACGTATAGACGGAAAGGCGGAAGGCGGAGGCTTAGTAATAGGGCCTCGTTTTTACCTTTTAGGTACGGAACCCTAAAAACGGATTCCGTTTTGGTTACTTTGCTTTAACTGTTTTGTATTTAACCAACTACGTTTTGTATTTAAATTTACAGCAAGAGCATACATTTGCCAAAGCTGAAAGACACGTTGTGAATAAGGCATCTATACGGTTATTCAGAAAGTCATGATTCTTAAAAAATCTCATTACTGACGAAGTGAAATTACAACCATAAGAAAGTCGTGAAGATTTTCATCCATGCTTATTACAAGTCCGGTTGACGAACGCTTAAAAAATGCAACTCCCCAGTTAAAAGTTAAGAACAAAGATTCTGCTTAAAGTATTCAATGAAACATCGCAAAGACATTCGGACAAAAGCATGGCGAACAAAGCGGGAATATTTCAATAAGCAACGCCGCTAGTTTTTTATTTATCAAGATGGCTAGCTTTTTAATAACCAAGACTCCTGTTTTTATTTTTGCCTTCTAGGGACCATTCAGGGATGCGTTTTATGGCGAGGGTCTAGTTGTTTCGTTGACTCTAAGGATTCCAAACATGTTTTGGGACGATGAAATAGGATTATGGATGAGTCTGGAAACTGGCAGGGTTAGTTTTTGTTATGTTTTTCTACCCAATTCATAAATAATCAGTATAATCCTATTATTTACTTTACAATCAACAATAACATTTCAGATAAAAGCAGCGAATATACACGAGCTGTAGAGATAAAATAAAAATATAACAACACCTTTTGATCGACTACTCGTGTAACTGTCCTTTAGTTAGGAAGGCAGCGCTTTCCGAGTGTACGTTTGTCCTTTTTCTTTGGCGCGCCCTGCAACCTAGGCTTGATAGATTTATAGTGCTAAAATGAGAAAGCCTGAAAGTCACGTATTCATATTCACATATACATATACATAATGTAAATGATAAGAGAGTCCAAGCTTAATGAATCCTCATTATACTACCTCTATAACAAATGGTACTATTTGGGCCAAAATTAATATGACGCTTTAACGGTGAAGGAAAACATAAATCTACACACCTACGAAAGAATTCTAGGGTTGTGTAGTCAACCAACTCGCACTTGGCCAGCGTGGTTGACTAAGGTCTTATCGCCCTAGATCAGGGTAGACCCGTGCCCCAGCAATGGACGTATATGGGCTGATGATGATGATGACGTATTGAAACAAAAATAATATTTAAAACACATAATTCCTAGTATCACACACTATCAAACCTGTGGGGCTACCATGAGTTTAAAACTTACGCGCTCGATATCGCCTACGTAAATATGTCTATGAAAAACTTGTACAGCGCCGCCTGGTGGTTACGCGAAGAACTACAATCGGCCATATGAAAAAAACAACTCGATAGGTTTTTAACGTACGTAAGTTTACGATAGCCAACTCATGGTAGGCCCACTGTTCATCATTTCCGTAGCGCGTCTCCCAACCAATCGTATTAGCATTAGAGGCGCATCCAGCATCACAAATCTCCCGTGTAGTTTTAAAACACGTCAGCAAACAACAGGCACGGAAGATAAATTCTCCCCACATGAGGACATTCGCTACAGATGCGGTGTCATAAAACCACTATAACATGGGTTCAGCGCCTAATGCGATTAAAATATAAACCGTTCGAAGATTAACGTTGTTCCCCAGAGTTGTAATTGTAGTCGCAAATGTGTAATTTTGGATGAGTGAGGGTGGAAATTAGAAGGCGCTTTTCGAGTAATTGGATGCTAATCGATTCGTTTTTGATCGACATTTGGGGAGGTACCTGTACAAGAGTGCTGTAGGATATGTTTTACATACCGACTGGCTCGGTGGAACAATGGTTAGTGACCCTGGCGAGTCGTGGGTTCGATTCCCACTCGGGACAAATATTTGGGTGATGAACATCGGTGTTTGTTCGGTGTCTGTGGGTGTGATTATGTATTTAAGTATGTATTTAAAAATATATATGTATGTATATCAGTCTCTGACGCCCATAGTACAAGCTCTGCTTAGTTTGGGGTAGATGACCGTGTGTAGAAATGTCCCAGATATTTACATTTACAAAGCACGTTAAACCGGTGGTCCTGCGCCCGATCTCTCATCGGTCTTGACGGATACGGATACCGTCTCACCGAATTATAAGAGTAAGGGAATAGAGAGTGCACTTGTGTTTGCGCGCACTCTTGTGCACTATAATATTTCCTGAGCACTTGCCTGGTCTCAATTGAGATCGGCCGCCATGGCTGAAATCGGTCGGACGCCTTAAGATATTAATTTATTTGGTTTGATTTTTGATGATGATGGATGATATTCACGCGTCCAAAGAGTACAGTAGATATCATAATATTATATAGGAAACTGAGTGTTCAAGTATTTCTTGGAAATGTTTTTGTAACAACGAGAAAAAAGGAGAAATGTCACTCAGAAAAATAAGAATATAGTAAATACCAGTGAAAAAAAATACGGTGTATTGATCCTATAAATAAAAGAAACAGTGCATCTGTTAACATTCATAAAAGTCCGCAATATGTTTTACGGTATGTTTAATCATAAAAAAAACTGTTTAATATTATTTAATTTTCAATGATTCCGATAGAGATATAATTTTCTACAAAGAGAAAAACTATTATTCGAATTCATATTCATGAAAAGCATTGCTATTGAATAAGCATTTCAGTTTATGTTTTATATTACTACAGAGGCGTGCTCAGATTACCTATCAGAGGAATATTTAAAATCTCACAAGTATAAACAAGAATAATTCACTAAAGCACCGTTATTTAACCACTTAAGGAGATATTCACAAACGAGTATTAACGAGTCCGTTTAAAATTTCCCTCAACTCGCTCCGCTGACTGTGTAACTTGCAATTATTGACTTTTCCCCTATTTTCGCGATTCACGAAGCGAGCTGCAAACTTAGCTCCCAAGCCAAGTGAAATACAAGGTAATATGCACAATGCTGTTAATAAGCTAAGAAATTTCTGCTCGCCATAGAAATCCCGGCGCGCCCCGCAGTGGAAAGAGTCTTTGACTGTGAAACAAATAGTTAATTACGTAAAGAGCTCGTTAGACGAATTGTGGAAAGCGCGGGTTATTCTTTGGACTTAATTCTGGAAAATGTTCCGTCTCACTCTTCGCTCTTTTGAGGGCATGCAGCGGAAAAGGGGTAGGTGTTTCAACTAAAACGAAGCTTTAAAATAAGGTGAACGGGGATCGGAAACGTTGGCGTATTTACTAGGTTATCATTAGGACTCTTGAATACTATTTTAAAAAGAAAAAGAGACCTTAGAACCTAAACGTAGTTTTAATGGAAGTGAATCAAAATTAGGTCAATCATAAATTATCTTCTATCTTAACTGAAAATTACTTCAACTTTTGATGTTCACTAACCATAATCATTAAAAAAATATCCTTAATCGTTTTTTGAAAAAAATACGACATTCTGATTTTGCGTACTTACCTGTACTATGCAAAATAAAATCCACTTTTAAGTCCAAGAAGGAATGTTTATCAAGCCGAAAATAAACCAAGACTGACCCTTTTCAACGGCAGAAAGGACCACCGTTTCAAATAAACATCTTTCGCATTTATCTCAGTCCTACTACAACGCGTGTGGCAGAGCAAAGATTCTATAGACGTCCGATTGGATGCCATGAGTGGCCGTAAATAATGTTCCGAGGCGTCAGCCTAATTTGTAGCCATTACAGGACCACTCTTTGGGTAGGGCTGCTTCTGGGAACGGTTTGGAAAACTGTTAATAGTTTCAGTAATTTAGTTAGTTGAAGTTGTTTTTGAAAGTAATTGGAAAATGAAATATTGCGCTTGTTCTTTGCAAAGGCATTAGCCGATGGAAAAAACTGTTTCTTTACTCGAACCAAAATTTTAATTTAGTTATTTGTTTGTTTACCGCTAAATTGTAATTCGCTAGCGGGTCGCTATATTAAAACATGCAAGTGACTCGTTTTAAAGCCTGATGGAGCGTCAATAAAATCTCATCATTCTCCTGCCCTTATCCCGCGTTAATAAAATCTACGCTTGAATAATTATTCAAAACAAATTGACATCAAAGACACAATTAAGATAATACTTACTTACAAGAGTCAAATAGCATTGTAAGTGTAAAGATTTATGACATATTATAAAAGCGTCGATGGCCGAGTGGTTAAGGTCGTTGCTTGCCATGCGAGAGGTCGCCAGTTCAAACCCCGCCAGGTACCAATGTGTTTTTCAAATTTGAAATTCATATGTACCATCATTCGACGCTTTAACGGTGAAGGAAAACATCGTGAGGAAACCAGCACACCTGAGAGATTTTTCAACGGTGTGTGAAGCCATGTCAGAGGCCTGCGGGCGGTTTAAAAACTCTTGACACCAGGTTGCTCATCAACCATACGATAAGAAGACGAAGAAGATAATGGACAAATGATTTGATGCGTTCAATTCAACTTGTGTATGGGACGACCTCGAGCCAGCTGGTGGAGTGACGACCTGCGCGGGACGGCTGGTAGGAGCTAGCTATGCGAGTAGCCGTGGATAGGCGGAAGTGGCGAGCTTTTAATTTGGGGAGGCCTACGTCAAACAGTAACGAAGTTATAGGCTGATGATGATGATGATCTTTAATTTAGTTTAATATGATGGCTTGGTGAAACAGTGGTTAGTGACCCTGGCTGGCAGTTTCAATAGTCGTAAGTTCGATTCCCACTCGGGACGAATATTGGTGTTTGTTCCGTGTTGGGTGTGATTATGTATATAAGTATGTATTTATAAACATATATGTATGTATATCAGTCTCTGACGTCCATAGTACAAGCTCTGCTTGGTTTAGGTCAAGTAACCGATGATTTATTAATACCAAAATCTGTTACTATAAAACTACTAATTATTTCCTATATTGACACTGTGACACTACATTCTTCTTTCTGTGGACCCAGAGGGAGTCCTTTTTATACTCTATGGAAATTGTTTAAATTGCGAATTCATTCTTACTTAACCCGGCCGACACCAACCCTATTTGTAGGCGGGAAATTCGCGTTTTCCGCTCGCTCGCGGCAGAGCTTTCCGAGGACTTGAAGATACTAATTTCCGCTCCTGAGAAAGCCTACTCAAGCTTTTTTGTTGGTTCGTTAAATTATTTTTTGTTGCCCTCCCAGCGGCGATTGTCCGACGAAATTGATTTCATTTAATGTTTTCAGGGTCTTTTTATGAATTTTAAAATTTTAATTTGAACGGTTTATGAGATAGCGCTATATACTTTAGCCGTTTTCTTATAACAATTCGTCAATAAACAAAAATGCGATAGAATCGTAATAAGATGGTACTTTTTTTCTTAGTTATTTATCACGTAACATGATTCATGTTCGTTTCAATTATTGATTCTTCATATTTGAACTTAATTATTTACTGATTAATATACATACACCGTGAAACTTTAGTGGTTGTTTTCCCGTGGCAGAACGAATTGCCTTTAAATTGCAATACTATCATCATCATCATCATCATCAGCCCATTACAGTCCACTGCTGGACATAGGCCTCCCCAAATTATTCCTTGAAAAAAAAATTTTTTTTAAATTTTCAATATAATTTTTTTCCAACTCGAAAACAAGAGAAGCTATCGTTCTTTATAAGATGTGACGTAATTAGGTACTGTTTGCCGTATGAAATCGATACTTAAAGCTAAAGAAGCTGTACTACGCCCTAAGTAATAAAGCGGTTCGGACTGGCTCGGTGGAACAGTGGTTAGTGACCCTGGCTGGCGGTTCCAAGTCGTGGGATCGATTCCCACACGGGACAAATATTTGTGGGATGAACATCGGTGTTTGTTCCGTGTCAGGGTATGATTATGTAATTTAGTATGTATATAAAATATCTATGTATCTATATTAGTCTCTGATGCCCATAGTACTAGCTCTGCTTAGCTTGGGGTCTGATGACAGTGTGTGGAAATGTCCAAGATATTATTTATATTATTTCGAGTTTCGGTTGTACCTTTCGTAAAACCGGCATTTATTGATTTTATTAAAAAATAACTGCACTAATCTATTGTGCTACTAAGATAGAATCATTTTAATGCGGAAAAACAACCACTAACATTTCACGGTGTATAAATACCAAGTTATTTAAAAGTAGTTTAAAGTATAGATTAGGTCATCATCATCATCATCATCAACCCTTATACGTACCCACTGCTAGGACACAGGCCTATCCTAAACTACGGTGGGCCTTAGTCAACCACACTGGCCAGTACGGGTTGGTTGACTACATAACCTAAGAATTTCTTCATATGTGCAGGTTTTCCCACGATGTTTTCCTTCACCGTTAAAGCGTTGTTAAATAGTCGTACAAATTAATTTCTAATTTGAAAACACAGTAGTATGTGGCGGGGTATGATCTGGCGAACTCTTGCATGGCAAACAACGATCTTAACCTTTTTTTACTGATTAAGCTTTGTTTACAAACCAATCTTTTTGAAGCAGTTTAAGGTAATCAATCATCGCTCAGTACCACAAACAATACGTACAAGTAATCCATAAGTTACTTATTCGATATGCTCCTAGACACCGTCAAAGACTTTAACATCGCCTTGCACTCCACACTCATCTCTCACAAAATGGCTAACTTAAATTGCCAGTTAAAGGTTGCTACAATAAGAGTGGGATAAGCGCAACTGCCCGGGCAGCCGCCCGGGGCACCAATTTCCGGTAGCATCCCCACTACTAACATTCAGGGCAGGTATCAGTTTGTATTAGTTTAAAGGGTTTGTTAATAAAGTGCACTCGTGTGAAAGTTTAACTTGATACGCGGAAGCTCTAAAATAGCGGGTTATTTGTAGAGTTACAATAGGAATAGTCAAACGCATTTAGTGAATGACAAAAACAAGTTCAGTGTTAGTTTTGTCAAAAGTTACGAAAACAAATAATGAAAATTAGAATTCGAAAAAAATTATAATTTTTCACCATTTTCACGCACCTACGTAGATTTTTGACGTACCTGTTTTAGTACTTGTAGTTATATCATAATCAAATGTTAATAGTTTACCTATTGCTTGTTAATAGGACAGTGTTAAAAAATTCTTATTAATCCTTACTAACATTATAAATATGAAAGTAACTCTGTCTGTCTGTCTGTCTGTCTGTTACGCTTTCACGCATAGAGTAATGGACCGATTTAAATGAAATGGTGCAGATATAGTCCAGAGCCTAGGAAAGGTTGTAGGCTACTTTTTAACCGACTGTGCTATAAGGAAGTAATGTTTTACCCGTTAAACGTCTCTACGCGGACGAAGTCGCGGGCGGAAAGCTAGTATATAAATATTTTATTTTATCAGTATTCATCTATAAAGTGTTATTCAATATTAAACGATATTTATGCTTGTTAGTTATCAAATATCGCAATTTCAATGAAATCTGTAAATATTTTATTTCATTGTAAAATGTTTTGTTTTGACTTATGAATTCAGCGCAATGGCCGCCATGTTATTAAGTATGTTAAAAAATATTACTTATTTAACTTGAACCTCGGTTATAATGTTGCAATAATGAAATATGCAAATTCTTAGTTAACAAAAATAATGAAATTGATTTATCGAATCTCAGTGAAACTCTTAATTAATTTATTGGTATAAAATGTTATAGCGTGCATGAAGAGGTTGATGGATGTGGAAGAAGCGAAAGTGGTGTGCCATGTGCTACGGTACATAGCAGGAAGTGATCTCTGCCTAACCTTCTAGAAAAGAGCGTGATTCTATATTATGTATGTATGTTATAGTTTTTTTTTTTATGTATTCTACTAATCATGCCAGAGCGCGAGTGACAATGTGGATTATTGTGACAATTCGAAAAGGACAAGTGTTTAGAACCGCAACTTGAGTTTAATTTGCATATTCAAGTCTCATAAAGCCATCATAATTGTGCCGGAGAGTAAGGTATAGAATTTTCTTACGAAAGAGACTTGTGACAGACAAACGGACGGCAGACTACCGAGGCACATTATAGGCTCCTGTTGGCAACTTTGCGATAAAGAACCCAAGAGTAATTTGTAATTACTCATTCTCTAATGTTCTTAGTCCATTCAGTACAATATAATACTTTAATTATTAACTACCAATCATGATCTATGATTACTTTAAACTAATAAACGGTAAGACGCCTCGTTAACTAGGCAAGCCTCGGTCTTACATCGCCTAGAAATTAATCTAAGCAAAGACAGTCTTCAATTTGAGAACTATGAGCGAACAGTAGTTTGCAAGTTGAAACCACATCTTAAGAACTTGAGTACGATCCAACTTGTGTATTAGGTGTATCTTCTATGAGTTTCATTACAAATTTACACCAATGGTAAGTAGCTGGTAAGTTACTGATACTTGTTTACGTTGATAACACTTTGAATCCAATGTAAACTTATCGATTTTGCTGATACGTGTCTTAGTCCAGTCATTTAAGCTTAAATTAGGTCAGGATCTCGGAATTCGAGATACCCAGCTGCAAGTCTGTAAATATTTAGATATTGACACCTAAAAGTGGTCTCAAAACCTACATATGGTAGGGTGTACGCAACTATTAAATTTTCAATGTCAAATGTCACAAATATCAGTTTTATGAACTTTTGAGCGAAACGGCAAGTTTTATCAACAAAGTGTGTAGGAGAAAATTGCTTATCATCTAATTATCTATAAAAATTGTCTGTACGTTTTATTCCTAAGATTCACCATTTCAGAGATACAGCGATGCAAATAGTTGAAAAGTTGTATTTTCAAAAGCTTCCTGACCCGCGTGCGATTGTGCTAGACAGTTAAAATTTTCACAACTGATGTATTTCAGTAACCTCTATAACATCTAATACTAGAAAAGCTTAAAACCTAAATGTTTAAGTGGGTTCTTATACAAAACTATGGTTTTTTCTCACACTTGGCCGGTTTTTAACGTGGTTACCCCAGTAAATCTATTCCAGAAGGCACCTGTTATACGTGAAGAACACGTTGTTTATATGGACGCCTAGTTAAATAATTGTTTTATGTTGTTTTTAGAACTATACATATACGTTTCCAGTACATTTAAACTGCTTATTATTGGTCAAAAAGTACGAAATAACCAATTATTAGAATTTCTGTTTGAAGTATAACTGAAAAAAAATACATTTTAAAAATGTTAACTGTCCATCTAACTCGATTATGAACGTGAAGATCCATATTAACCAAATTTAATTTAATGAAACGCAGAAATCTTAAATCTTCTGAATACTGAAAACAACACAAAACAATTATTTAACTAGGCTTCCTTATATACAACGTGTTCTTCATGTATAAAAGGTGTCGTCTGGAATAGGTTTACTGGGGTAACCACTTTAAAAACCGGCCAAGTGTGAGAAAAAAAACCATAGTTTTTGTATTAGAACCCACTAAAACATTGGTTTTAAGCTTTTTCTAGTATTAGATGTTATAGAGGCTACTAAAATACATCATTCGTGAAAATTTTAACTGTCTAGCACAATCGCACGTGGGCCTGGAAGCTTTTGAAAATACAACTTTTTCAACTATTTGCATCGCTGTATCTCTGAAATGGTGAATCTTAGAAATAAAACGTACAGACAATTTTTATAGATAAATAGAAGATAAGTAATTTTCTCCTACACACTTTTATGATAAAACTTCCTGTTTCGCTCAAAAGTTCATAAAACTGATATTTGTGACATTTGACCTTGAAAATTTAATAGTTGCGTACACCCTACAATATGTAGGTTTTGAGAACACTTTTAGGGTGTCAATATCTAAGTATTTACAGACTTACAGCTGGGTATCTCGAATTCCGAGATTTTTTCCTTATTTGACTGGACTATCTAGTACATAATGACGTTAAAATATTGCATTTTTAAGTTCAAAAATCATGTCGGTATCAGCCCATATATGGCTTTAGTCAACCGCGCTGGCCAATTGCAGGTTAGTCGACTACACAACCTTAGAATTTCTTCGTAGGTGCGTAAAACATTACTTACCTATCGCGCAGTGGTCATTAAGAAGCCTGAGCTCCTTAGGCATCAAAGCTTTTTTTTTTTTTTTTTTTATAAAGAGGCTAACAAGATGACCTCACTCCACCTGATGGTAAGCGGTAGTGAGATCCAAATATGAGGTCGACAGGCACAATAGACCATATTGAGCCTGTCGCACTCACCCTGAAAGCCGTGAAAAAGGAGACCACTGCTGCGGCAACAACGAGACAAAGCGTGGAGTCTCGCATTGGTATTGAGCTGTGCGGGTCGGAGTTGGCCAGTCCGCTGGACGGATGGAGGCCCGTGTCTACGGGTCTCCCTGGCCGCCGGGCTGACCCGCACCGCCCGCACAATACCGCCGCTAAGACTCCACTGGTCCGGCGCTTGCCGCAACAATGGTCCCCCTGGCTCCGGTTCGTACAGTGCTGATCCTGAACGCGACCTGACCAAGAGAGGTCAGAGTCACTTGGCGGGTTTTACACAACTGTATGGTGGTAACAGCAACCGGTCGACAAAATGTCTCCCACCTGAAAGCTAGCTAGCTTTAGACGGCCTAGAAAAAAAATCATTGAAATCAGTAGTTTTAACATGAATATAGTCAGACATTTTGCACGTATAATATTAGTAAGTATTAGTATAGACAAAAGATGTTGAATAAGAATTAGAATTAGTTTGTTGCCTACTTGTGCATTTTACTTAATATAGAACAAATACAAAAAAAAACAAGTAATGAGCAAATGGAGGCTCAGCTTGTGCTGACATGGGACCGAGATTTGCCAGCCCTGATTTTCAGCCACTCCAATGTTAACAAAGTTGTAGCTGTATTTAATCGATTCTTTTTTATTTCCGTCATCGTCACTTAAGTACAAAGACAAACTTGTTCCGTCATGTCTCGCGAACCCTCCTGTAGCGCTACCATGAGTTCAAAAGTGACAGACTCGATATCGCCTATGTAAATATGTCTATAAAAATCTTGTACAGCGCCCCTAGCGGTAACGCTAAGAACTAAAATCGGCAGTACGAAAAAAACAATTTGATAGGTTTTTAACGTACGTAAGTTTTCGATAGCTAACTCATGGTACCGCTACTGGCGTATAGATATTCCTTGGTAGAAGTAGGCGGGGTGCATCATGTTGATCCTGGGTCGCAGCTGCACTGAGGGATTCCGCTGCGATTGGAAATAAATAAAAATCAGACAATACCCGCCGCTGGAGTCCCGTGGGCGGACGCAAAAACGGAACGGTTAATAATAATCTATACAACTGAACAAAAAAAAGTGTCTGTTCGTCATATTCAAATTTTTGACGCGACATTGACAGACATGCCAATTGAATGTTCACCAGCCATCTTGCAGTTGCTCCCGACAGATTAAAAGTTGAACTGTTGTACTGAGGGAGCAAATATTATCGAATGAAACAATAATGTAGCTTGGTCTAATGTTCTTTTTTATTCACAAGTTAGTTCCAGCCTTATGCTGTTCGGAAAACAAAACGCTTGCGCGATGTACAATACACGCAATGCCATCTAGTGGCGTAACGCTGAACTACGTTGTACTGCTTAGTCGGTAATGCTTGCGTTTATAATAATAATATAATAATAATATCTTTATTATAACCACAGACAGACAAGTTTACAATAAAAATACAGAGATGACATTCATACAGGTAAATATGGCATAAAAATATCCTGAAGCAAAAGATAGTTATACACAATTACACAGATTCGAGTTGGCAGTTGGATTTAATTTATGTATGAATAAAGTGAAGTTCACAATGTTTGTGTAAACCTGCTTATTTAAATAATTTAACAGCGGCCACTGCACTAGGCTCTAGGCCTGTATCGCAGGAACCAGAGCGATTACATGATCAAATTGGTCGGGTTCAGTACAGGTTAATATTTATTACAATCATAGAGAGTGCTTAAATGAAATATTGTAAATAGGGGTAATTTTAATAATTTTATATTATAAATAGGTATAGATTTAAGTTTAAGTATCCTTTGTGTATGTATGTATATATATATATGCATACATATATATTGTGTGTGTGTGTGTGTGTGTGTGTGTGTGTGTGTGTGTGTGTGTGTGTGTGTGTGTGTGTGTGTGTGTGTGTGTGTGTGTGTGTGTGCGTGTTTATGTGTGTGAGTGTGTGTTAGTATGATTATCTAGTTGTAGGCTATTAGGATCTTTTCAGTTTCATCGTAGTTGAGACTTTTTATCCACATCTTGATATGTTTATTCAATTCAAAGGCTGATAGATGAACAGATTCTTTTATTTGTGACACTATTTTATTATATAAAAATATGTGAGAGTATGGTGGAAGACGCTTTGCAAAACTTGTACGGATTGATGGGAGAGGTAATTTAAATGTCCTACGCGATGATAGTCTCGGAAATTCGGGAGAATTTAGTACTGCTTTGTGTTTGGCGGAAGCTACCTTAGCTATGTATAACTGGCGCACTCGGAGAAGGTCACATTCCTTATAAAGTTCATCCGTGGGGTAACGGAATGGCTTCCCTAACATAACTTTAAGGACTGCTCGTTGCGCACGCTCTAGTTCGATGAGGGTGCTTTTGATGCACCCTCTCCAGGCCGATATGCAGTACAGAAGTCCTGATTGACACATTGAGTAGTAGACCATGGTTAGTATGTGCTTTTTTGCTGACTACCTTAAAGATTTCATTATGTAGATAGATTTCCTGATTTTGCCAGCAAGTGAAGAAATATGAATTTTTGAATGACAAGTTCTCGTCTATGGTTACACCCAAATATTTAATAGATTTGACCTGATCCAAAAGTGGACAGTCGCATTGAAAGTGTGATTGTGAAGTATCTTTAGTGCCGCATGCATGCATTTGTAATTTATAATTTATTGGGGGTTTGGATGCTTGAGTCTTATAGAAGGTCATATATTTAGTTTTCTTAGTGTTGAGAGTTAGCAAATTATTGTTTAGCCAGTCAGAGATAGTAGCCAAACCTTTCTTAGCCGATTCAAAAACGGATTCCCAGGACGAATCATGAAATAAAAGCACGGTATCATCTGCATAGCATATAGTATCGGCATTTAGTAGTGGTAGATTTAGAATGTCGTTAATATAAACTAGAAACAGAGTGGGACCAAGAATACTACCCTGCGGCACCCCGTAATCAACAGGAAGGCACTCGCTTACGGAGGATCCAATCCTTACACACTGTTGGCGATTTTGGAGGTAAGAATGAAACCACCCGAGAGCCAATCCTCGTATGCCCATGCATTCTAACTTACTGAGAAGGATTGGGATCGAAACGGTGTCGAATGCCTTCGACAGATCTAGGAATACACCGAGGGAGCATGCGTTTTGGTCTAGTGACGAGGTGACAGACTTGGTGAGAAGCACGACAGCATCTTCTGTCGATCTGTTTCGCCTAAAGCCAAATTGTTTTTCTGATATCAGTTGTTGATTATCTAGGAATTCCACTAACCTTGTATTAACTATTTTTTTCGAGAATCTTTGAGAAAATGCATAATAGAGTTATCGGTCTGTAGTTGCTAGAGTGGATTTACAACCATCTTTGTGGATAGGAGTAATGACACCTAGTTTCCAAACTTCTGAAATTTACCGGTAGATAAGCTTAAATTAAAAATATGGGTTAATGGCTCAATTATTGTAGGACAAATTAGTTTTATTAACAGGGGATTACATTTATCTATACCTGGCGCACTATCAACTTTCAGATCTTGTATAAAATATGCGACTTCTTCGGGATCAGTCGGGTGCAAAAATAGTGATTTAATAGGGGGATTGTCTATTTTGAAACTGTTAGCTAGAAAAGATTCTGTAGTCTGCAATTTGTTTAAAGTACCGTTTGCCAATGATTTACCTATACCGGCGAAATACTTATTACAGTTGTTCAAGGCTATAGAAGGGTTACAGGAATTTATCAATTCAGAATCATTGCTACGATGTTGATGGAGGTTACATATATTTTTGATAGTTTTCCAAAGTTTCTTGGGATTATTTTTGGCTTTTTAGTGAGTAGTTCACTTTCATAAGCTGTTTTTAATCTACGAAGTAAATTGACAAGGAAGTTGCGGTATCGTTTATACGTCAACTGTATGATGTTATTGTTTGGGTATTTTTGGCTTGTTGATGTAAATAATCCCGATTTTTTTGGCATCTTATTAGCCCAGGAGTAATCCAGGGCTTCAGATTAAATTTAGATCTTGAAATGGTAACTGTTTTGGAATGACTCGATATTGTGGTATTGATTATCTCGATAAAGTTGTTTGTTGCCCTGTCAATATCTTTTTCGCTGGTAACATGAGACCAGTCGACAGACTGCAATGTCGTGGATACTCCTAGATAATCGATTACTGATTTGGTGCGTTTAAGCATCTTGTATTTTAAATTTGTAGTTGACAAGCCTAGGACGCATAGATCGTGGTCTGTTAAGTCTGTGTGGGTCACTAAGCCTATTGCTGAGGATGAAGAGCTATGTTTAGTAAAGATGTGATCAATACAGGAGTTCAACCTAGTTGGTTGTGTAATTGCGGGAAGTAACTGATGTTCTGTCAGAATGCTTAGGTATTCCGTGCATTGATCAGAAGGCGGGCTACTACATAGATCTATGTTTAAGTCACCTGCTAAGACTACGTTTTTGAAACAGGATACTGTTTTTAGGGTATTGTCTAAGGAACTTAAAAAATTATCAGTGGAGTTAAATGATGGGGATCGATATATACCTAATATTACAGTGTCTGTCGATATTTGTATTTTTAAACTGTTGCAATCCTCTATTGAGGGTTCCGAGAACGTGGGATTCCATAAAGTGCTGACGTAAGCTACTACACCGCCACTCTTGTTTATATGTTTATATGAGCGATGAAAATTATAGCCTTGAATTGAGAGAATCGGAGTGTCTTCACTTAACCAGCATTCCGTAAGTATAATAACATCGAAGTTTATATTAAGCCGGGACAAAACTACTTGAAATCCGTCAAAATTCTTAACTATACTGCGGATGTTAAAAGTCAGAACTGTAAGATTATACTTTGGATTTAAAATCAAGTCGGCGCACTGCTCCAGGCTCTCTAGTGTAAGGCAGGTCAGTTTAAGTGTATTATCTGTTTTATTTAAAAAGATCTATATTTAAAGAAAAACGAAAGAGTGAAAGAAATGCGGGCCTGCCATAGCACCAGAGAGTGGACGTGTGTGCGGAAACTGATAGTGATTTCAAGATACGTGATAATAGCCTGTGTGTCAATTTTGTGTCGTAATGTGTAATTGTAGATGGTGTAGGTGTTCGTGTGTGTGTGTTGTGAGGGAGTGTGGATGCTTGTGTATAGTGTGATTGTTATGTTTGATGGGTGTAATAAAATTAAGTCATAAAGAAAGTTATATATGTTTGTAGTAGCATAGTAGGAGTTAAGGGTATTTTTTTGAAAATTGGGTTTAAGGATACTTTTGTAAAAATTAAGGTAATATAAGGCAATAAAAAGATAAAAAGCTAATTGAAGTAAACTAAGCAACAGTGAGGGGTACAGCTGCTCCAATCTTCTCATCCAGGTCTGCAGTAGTATGAATACGGATTGCAGGTTTGCTGTCGTTCTCCCGTACAAAGATATGTCCATTCTTTGTCCAGCAGTACCGGAATTTGTGCGATGAGGCTCGTACTCTTGTCTCACGAAATAACAAGCGGTTGTCCTTGGTGAGTCTTTCATTTATATAGAATTTTCCAGAATAACCCGGAACAATTTTCTCCGAACAAAGGATCTTTTTAGCCTTGGCAGCTTTAAGTAATTCTTCTTTTTTCTGCCTCCGTAATAGGCGGACTACTATTGGGCGCGAGCTTTGACCCTCAGGAGAAGTTTTTTGACCTTGAGGTCTCTTTGAGCCAATGCGGATTATATCGTCGACATCAGATTGGGTCAACTGAGTACCCAACTCTCGTGCGGTCGCCATCACTAGGTGTGTTAGATCTTCGTTATCTCTTTCGGGGACACCGATCAGCTCAATCTCATTCATCAATGCATTTTGCTCCTGGATACTAAGTTGTTGGCGGAGCTGCGAAACTGTAACTTTGAGGTCAACCATTTCTAGTTGCGAGTTCGCAAGTTTTTCGGCAAGGGCTGCTTGATTTTCAACTAGGGACTTCGAAAATATTTCTTTGAGTTCAGAGAACTCTTGTCTCATAAGTTTCATCTCGTTGTTCTGATTACGTAAGTCGCTTACCTCTTGTCTAAGCTGGCGTATTTCGGCGAGCAAAATAGAATTATCGCAACTTTCACATTGAGTGCAATCCGTCTTACCTTTAACTTTAGGTTTGGAGCCGCGGGTCATGCTCACGTTCGAAGCCATGGTGTTAGTGACTTCACAGGGGCTGGCGGCCTGCTGGCGAATCGGGGTAAAGGAGTTATCACCTTTTGGGCGTGAGCATAAGCAGTTTGGGCACTCCCAGGTGCTCTTAATGTTCTTAGACATGCTTTTGAATTTGAGTTCAGGCAAATTTATACAGTCCAAATCATATACTTTGTCACACTTAGAGCATTCCATCCAGAGTGTACATTTTATCAAATCACCACATGCATAACACTTCTTCATTTTTATAAGCTGTGATTACTCAATTGCAACTCAAAAATAAAAATATTATTATCGTAAGCAGTCAAGACTAAGGTAATAGGTAAGCGACGTTCAAATTAGGTACTTATCAGCTGTGTCCGTCCGAGCGCCATGCAAGTTAGTAGGTAAGCTTGTAGACACGCGTAACCGACGCGTCGCGTCGCTCAGAAGGTCGAAAATCGGCGAGCAGAGTAGCAGCGCGGGGCGCGGGGCGGGAGGCCGCGCGACGCGGTCAGCGGCTAGCTCGTTCACAACACAAAAACGGCAACGAAAATGATGCGAACGATGAGATCTTGAGTTTGGGCGGCAGTTGACTAAAACTGTTAACACTTTTAGTTAGCTATGGACTTCGTGCTTGCGTTAAAACAATTTTGTTGTAATTCGGAGACTTTTTACTAGTTTAAATAATTAAATTACGGCGCAGCGTACAAATGCGCTGTGCCCCGGACCGGTCCCGACGCGCGAATCCAAAGTTTAAAAGATATGTTAACATTGCGCCATCTAGTGGCTTGGTGAACTAAAGTCGCAAACGCCACGCGATATCCCCCATTTTCTACACCCAGTTTAAAGGTCAAAGCATCAAGTAAGCAGAACCCACCGAGCATACGGTTTCGGCCTAAACAAACACCCCAGATGTGTGACTAATCTAGCGAGGGTAAACTTGATACAACTTTTTAATATTGATAAGCCGGCCGTAGAACCTATGAATAAATTCTAAGGTTGTGTAGTCGACCAACCCTACAAGTGTGGTTCACTAATGCCTGATCGCCCTAGTTTAGGGTAGGCCTGTGCCCTAGCAGTGGGGACGTATATGGGCTGATAAGATGAGGCGGGCGTAGTCCAAAAAACAAATGAATGAGCGATTTGCTCCATACGCGGTAAAGTATGGATTATGATGCAAAGTAGTCAGAGAGCCATATAGTACATATTAGACAAACGAATATTTTAAAAAAACACTGTCATTACAAATACAGAAATATCAAGCAGCATTCCCTATTTAATTTAACTGATGATTTATACTGATTTCTATAACAGTGTCGAAGAAAAAATAAATAACTGTAAATCTTACATATGAGTAAATAAAATAAGTCAGCATATTGATCATTCTTCATTACTTTTTATAATGACATCGTTTCATCTGCATACATGTTTGTGCCAATGCTTTCAGAAAAGTACAAATACTCTTACAAGCCAAAATGTAAACACACCAACACAATACCTTTCATTCCGTATAAGCATACGTTATTTCCTTACTCCAACGCTGAGTTACACGTGAAAAAATAAATCAGGCAAACCGTCAAAAGAAGAGCAAGAAAATTACATTAAACCTACAAAGAATGTTTAATTTTTCGAGTTTAAATTAAAGTACAACGTTGCAACGCGCAATACGGCTATATCTCAAGTAAATGGCGTGCGATGTGACTACCATGATGAATGCGTTGCGGCACTTTCTGTCGATGTTAAGCCAATGGAATGTATTGAAAAATCTTGTACTAAAACGATTTTAAACTGCCATTTATAGGTTATATGTTTGACGAGATTTTTCACTATGTTTCTAGATTATTTATATAATTTAGACGAGACTGGTTGATGAGCAAATAAAGCAAAAAATAAAAAAGCAAATACAGGCATGTTCACCAGTTTTGCTTACTATCAATTGAGATACTTCACTACATAGAATAAAGCAAAGTAGCTTCACGCGTCTTTTCTATATATATATATATATATATATATATGTATTATTAAACTCGGCATTTAGTTTAAATAGGATTTATTGAATAAAACAGTAATACAGTACAGAGATGCGTTAGAGCAATTGCGCGGGAATAGCGAAGTGTCAATGTCATCGCGCTAGGGATGCGCACGATCAGTAGTCGAATAGGGATGTCCGATTTTCACGCTAACAGTATGTATGTATGCTTAAATTGTTAAAACTACGTAACGGATTTTTTTAATATTCTCGAAACGAAGCGATGCCGTGTCACTAGTATCTTATGAGCGACCAAGCATTGTACCAACGTGATACGATTGCTTGAGTTTTGTAATGGCAGTTAAAAACTTATGAAAACTTAGACTTTATCTTTTACAAGGCTTCACGTCTTTTAGACAAAAAAGACGTGTGGCACTCGGGGACTGCTGCGGTATAGCTATTGCATAGCATCGTCCGATTTCGGAGCAGCTCGTCTAGATTCGTGCGAGTTTCGTAGAGTCGTACAATACGTCTAACCGCACGCACACATACACCGTGCCGAAGTCTACCAAACTGAAACGACGTTAGAGGATTTTGAGGTTTTTTTCGTTACGGAATTTCTTGGTTCGGTCGCCGCGCTCAAAGCCCGCGATAAAAGCTATACAATTGCTTGAAAGCTACAAAATCATACAGTCCTTCTGTCCCGCTGGTCTTTGACATCGAACATCGCGGGAAGTTTGTCAAAGATTTATCTCAGCAATTACGTGGCTCTAATGACGTGACAAAGGATTGCGAGATGTGCGGATGATATTAAATGAATATTTGAGGCGAAGATGTGAACACGATCCAATTATACTAATTCGGTTGTTTGAGCGGTAGGTGTTGCGTATTTGATTAAGGCAGAACATTTGAATACAGGTTTTCCAAGTACCAGTATCGTTGCCATTATGATATTATGAACACAATGATATTAATCGTACGCGACGAAATTATTATTGCTTCAACACATTAAATAGTAAACTACTACATACTATTACTACCACAACCATTTAGTGATAGAAAAACGTTTATTTATTTTTAGCAAAAATCAGAATGTTGGTAAAAATAAGATATGAAAATTGCTATTCTTATAGTAAAAAAATACACGAATTGCAATTAAATCTGCTAGTGGCTTACCGTTCAACCTAGAAACCTACGGACGGAACCCGCTTAAAAACGCTCGACTCTATATTTATAGGCAAAGGCTTGATGAAACTTTCGCCGCGTTAACGCTTCGAAGGAAAACGAGCGATCGGCTGCGGCCGTACTACTACCCATTAGTACCCATAGATATTTTTATTTGTTGTTTTTAATGCTATTAAAGCTCAATATAATTTGAAAATTTAAAAAAATCGCATTCATGACCCTTCCTGTAAGGGGAAATGAACCACCGGACCTCCCAGTTATATTTAAATACACCAAAGTTTTAGTGTACCCACACATATGTAATCACAGCCAGAACCTTTATCATGTTAGCAACCCACACATAAACATACTTATAAAAAATCAACTGTTCTGCAAAGTAATCTACCCAAAACGAAGGCAGAAACCAACTTAAAACACTTAACCAGCGGCTAATCTAAATTAATATCTAAAAGCGTAATAATTCAAGCTATAATTGCTTAACTGCAGCGCAAAAATCCTGCTTAGTCTCAACGCGGTGCAAGGGGGTTTATTGCGCTAATGAATCAAGTTTAAAACATGGGAGCAATCGGTCAAGGTACTAGTCAGTTTGACTTTTAAGTTTAAATATTGGTCAAATACTTGGGTTGTGAATGTTAGTCCTAAATAAGCAATTCAATAACCAAATCGCTAGATAGTTGTAATTTTCCCTAAAGGTCAAAAGATCATCAAAAAGGCTTTATTAAGCTCTACTAAGGCTGACTGACTGACCGGCATATACCGAGATAAAAAAGGCTTACTTATCAACAGACAATTCTATCTATCAACCTTATCAGCATGCACCCTCAACAATGCGAAGTCCCACTACACAACGCAAAGGACTACAATCAACGCGTTTGGCCCTACGCCCTTGATTAAAGGGCTCGCAGGTCGCGCTAATGACAGGTGCCAGACAAACACAATGACTTATTCACTTGGAACATGTGGGACGACGGGAACTGTAAAGACAATTAAATATTTGATAACTTAAATGACTACGGCTTTATGTACTATGTTCGCACACTTTGTTTGACTAACTCGGTGGAACAGAAAAACGAAAGGAGACAAAATATGAAATTACCTATGTGTAGCCAGTCTACGCGCTATAACAAAGGTGAACGAAAACAAAATATCCGGTAAAAAAGTAGAATTTCAGTTTCGTGTACAGCTTGTGTTGTGTCCAAAATAAAAAAGTGAATGTTCGCAATTGATAATGTGTTTTTAAGTTTCCAATTAGTAAAAAAATATAATATGAATCTTTACAGCACTAGCCGATGAAAGTGTTTAACAGACACTGGATTGTAATTGTCAAAAGGCCTTCAAAGCCGCGTCCATTTTCACAGCCACATATTTGTTCGATCAAAATGGTTGCATAACGAAATGACGTCCAAACATTGCACGTAATTTCAATTGACCGGTTATTGTTAATCTGTCACTCTTTGTACCGAATAAATGTGCACAACAAATGAATTGTATTTATTTCATTCGTCAACGCTTGATTACCGACATCGACACACGACAGTCGGATGGAGCGTAATCGACGCATATCGACTACATACATAATGTAACCGATACAACTCGATTTACATATGTTGTGGATTAGTGATGACGTCACTAAACTTGACGTGAGATGTTCAGGTGTTAATGTTCCTTGTAAGACGATCTTTAATTTTATTTTATTTACAGATCTTTTCACTTGTGACACTTATTCGCTTTGCTTCGGGCTTCAAGTTTATTGTACATGAAACCCTTCTTTTTGAATCCTCCTATCTACAGAAAAACGCATCAATATACGTTGCATAGTTTTAAAGATTACGATACGATATAGATAGATACGGTAAGCAACTTTATTTTATACTTTATACTAGGCTAACAAGATGACGCCACCTTATGGTAAGCGGTAGTGGGATCCACATACGAGTTCGACAGGCACAAAATACTATAGTCTGTCGCACTCACCCTAAAGATTGGTGCTATATAAAATTTAGTGTTTTAGTAAAGATACAAGTAAATAGAAACGATAACTATTATTTACTCGACTTATCTTTTAGCAGGCCTTGACTACATTATTCCACTACTATGGATTTTGCTTACCAGTTGGAAAATAATTGCAGTGACAATAATTATTGTAATTCCAGGTATATAGAATCTCGAAATAGCTGGTAGCAACATTATTTGTTATTTTGGGAATGATTCTTTAGTAGAAATGTAGAAAATTAAATTTAATAGGAATATGAAACATAACAATATTATTCAGCTTCATGTGATTAACGACAGAGCTTATTGTCTAGCTGCTGGAACAATTTGTGTACTATTTCGTCATAAATAATTTACCCAACTATTTATTTCTTCATTGAATCTAGTTACTATGATACACTCAGTGAATAAAAAAATAGTTAGGAGAATGAATAACAAATACATAAATATTAGTAAGTAAACCTTTCCTCGCTATTAGTATTTCAATGCAAAAGTAGATCTACGTGTCCATCCGCTTGTCGGTTTTTCGCCAAAACTGACCCGATATAGTTTACAGCCTGAAAAGGACATCTACCAGCTGAATACACGTTATGTAAGTATTGTTTTATCAATAAACAAACCCACGCGGATGGAGTCGCGAGCGATAATCTAGTTGTAATAAAATCGTCTAGTGAGCGTTGTAAATAAAACAATATGACACAAGATCACATAGATTTACCTGCTCGTGATTTACATTTTAAGCTCATGAGCCTATGGGAAAAAAATCCCATTTCACTAGATAAACCATCACTGAATACTCAATACTCAATTCTTTATTGCACTATAAGTTCACATAATAATAGTGATTGAAAAATAAATAAATACCAACCAAAATTTAATGAATAATTAATTATATCTGTTTCAATACACATTCAGAGATATGCATGAATGACTTTTGTCATCGTGTGCATTATACATTTTATGAAGTTGTGATTTTAAAATCTACGTTTTTTAAAAGAGTAGACGCGATTTAAAGATTAACCGCTATAATATGACTATATTTAATGTATAGATTTTAATGTGATCGAATGTGAAAGTCTAAAATGATATAAGTATAACGTTAATTCCTCAGTGAACTGCAAACTTTTCATCGGCCGGTAGTTTGATCGGGTTATTAATCAGTATGAACAATGTCGGCCGATACCAATCGGCATATATGCATGTATGCCGATACTAATCGGTACAATGTGCATAAGTGCCGATACTAATCAACACGCCGATCAAACCAATCCCGATAAATGTAAGCAGTGGACGATTAAATATCGGACAGCATAACATAACATAGTTGATCTAAGTGGTAAGTAATACAAGTATAATAAAAGTATAGTGTCATTGCTTGTACACTACAAAATAAATAATTTTGCGGATTAAATTTACGTATAATTTCAAAATGTTCTTTTGATACTTAAAAATTTTATCACTATCAGCTGAATTTTTATATTACTTTCCGGTTAAAAGACGGTTAGTTTTGCAATATTATGTTGCTTTTTTTGACGGGCCTGGGATAAAAAAATGTTTTAGTTGTTTTATAGCACTTGTTTTAGGGTTGAGAGCCATGCGCTCCCCCGCAAGTCCAGTGGTAATCTTCTCCTTCTTATCGTATGGTTGATGAACAACCTGGTGTCAGAGTTTAAGCCGCCCGTAGGCCTCTGACATGGCCAAGCCATCATCGTATGTCAGATAGGAGAAAAACAAAGAGGAAATCACTTATGCTATGAAAACCAGAACCAACAGTACAGTAAATAACAAAATATTGTTTTGAACCTATTACCAATTTATAGTATAATTTTAATAAATTATTAAAGTATTTATATGTTGAAACACACATTAACTTTTATTCCTCACCCAGACACGTATTTCGGTATCAATAAACGAAAGCTTAATAATATTGACGCATCATATAGGCTTTCCTACGCGAGAGGGCTGATAAGCTTCTAAATACATACCATGTATATTGGAGACCTTTTGAGCCACTGATCTAGGCCCTAATATGGCGTAAGAGCCTCAGATATTCAGGCAAACAATTACCCCAAACATCTACTGACGAATTTACTTTATCGTTTCAACGTCCGAAGATTGCACACACGAAGTTTAAAGCGGCCCCTAAGACCACATGGCACAGTGTATAAGATAACAGCGAAGAATGCTAAATCTTATTTTAAGAAATTTGAAACGTTCGAGTCCATAAGTAACTATTTACAGCATTTGAAACATAGAATACAAAGTCTTATTCGTAAATAATCCTTATAATTAGTTATGACTGATTGCCGTCTCACCGAGTTATGAGAGGGAGGGAACAGAGAGTTCACTTGTATTTGCGCGCATACATGTGCACTATAATATGTCCTGCGCGGCTGATCTCAATTGAGATCGGCCGCCGTAGCTGAAATCGGGACGACGCGACGCCACATTTGTTTAATTAATTATAGGGTACATACCCCAATGGAGGCTGGAGTGGTCAAATTATACGAATTGTAATTTAAGTGATGATAAGAATAAAACTTAAATAAATAACGACGTTACAAATCAACATATTTGTATCTTATTCGAGAATTGATATCTTTCAATTCTCGAAATCAGATAATTTTTGTGAAAATCTTTAAAATTCTCATTCATCCTGAAAAAGAACACCACGTATTCAGGATGGCGCTATTTATGAGGATGTAGTTACCTCACTGCCACACACTTACCTACGCGCACATCTTTAAGTGTCCGAGGGTACCCTAAGGGAACGAACGTTTGACCTAATTAAGCCAAGTGGCGTGGAAAATTACAGTCAGATAGGGTCTGTCCGACCCTAATTGCTGAAGGGTGGTGATCGACGGCCGCGGCCGGGCCTCGGGGACCATGGGTGAGCAAGTGTTAAATCTGAGATGACGAGCTTTTGCGAAGATGACCTGAACCCTTCAACGCCGGAGGTGAGGAAATGATGAACATTTTTGATGGTTCAGAGAGTTTCGCCCTCGGTAAGTTGTTAAACTTAAAGTTAATTACACACAATGATTTCTATTTTGAAGACAAAGTAGACGAGTATGGAATTATCGATGTTACCGGCCAAACCCGATTTCAGGACAAACTAGTTTAGCCTAGGCCAAACTAGTTTGTCCTAAGCCTGTCAGGCTAAACCGGTATAGCCTAGTCCAAACTCGTTTGTCCTAAGCCCGTTAGGATAAACCAGTTTAGACTAGGCCAAACTAGTTGATATTGATATAGATACGCATTATCTAGGATATACTGGCATGGCCTTTTCCATACATTGTAATATGTCAAGAATGTCAAAATAAATAGATTATCCAAATAAAATCCTCCGCAATAGGAAAAATAATAATTTTTATTATACTATAATCTTATTTCTTGTTTCTTATAAAGATAGGATAAACCGGTATGGCCTTCTGTTTACAAAAATTAAATTTAAAAATTGTGATAGCATGAAAATTAAAGGAGTTATAGTCAAAAACATATTTTATTTTTCTCTACTCCGTAACTGAAAATTTCGGCATGTGATTATTTGGAGCAATGTGAGAGTACGCAGTATAATACAGAGACCCAAAACTATTGTATTGTGTATAATTAATATACATAACTATCTGTGCCCGCTACTTCGTTCGCGTGGACTATGAGATTTTACATCCAAAAGTTTTTGCCCAATAACTCCCGTTCCCGTGCGAATTTTTCAATATCGCGTTGCAACTAAATTTTTAAAAAAATTCAGGGTTTCAAGGGTTGAAAGGGGGTTAAAACTTGAAAATTATTATAGAAAATATAAAATATTACTTACTCTATATTTACACACTAATGTACTTCTTTGTGTTTTTCAATTTAGGTTGTTTGCAAGGGTTGTAAGATTTTCAAGGGTTGAAATTATTTTAATATGAGGTCATTGTGTTAGAAAACACTTCACGAAATCATCACTCACTATTAGACATGTTTTTTATCGATTAAAGTTTTTCGATTAAGGTTTTGTTTACACCCTTTAAAAATAATAGGCGCAGTTCAGATCATTTTCACTTTTGAAGTTATGGGGTACATAATACTCATATGATTATTTCTTTTTATTATCATTTGTTAAAGTATGATTGTTTGTATTATATATGATCAAACGAACTTCAAAGTGAAGTTCGATCAATATAATACGAGTGGTTTCATTTGAAGATACAAATAAATACGTAGTGCTTTATCCTACAAAGCAACAATCGCACGTTTTTTGAAAATCTTATTAAACTAAATTTTTTATCGATTTTTAAATAAGAATAAAAATAAAATCGATACTCCTCCTTCCCTATGACGTTTACCCAATGCCATGACAGTTCATTCTTTTTAGAGTAAGTAAAACGCGTAGGTACCTGCAGAATTTCTATCAGCTCGTGTTTAGACAAAACTGGGGCTAGGGTGGGTGGGTGATTTGTATCTTCAAATGAAACCACTCGTATTATATTGATCGAACTTCACTTTGAAGTTCGTTTGATCATATATAATACTTCGTGGTTTCATTTTCGATACAAATAAATACGTAGATGTTTAGAGATACCGGTTTTGTATATATTGTCCGTAAGGTATTCATACTTAACCAATGAAACACGAGATGAAACAATCATTTTTTTTTTTTTTTTTTTAATTACTTGATTACAATTTAATCATCGTTGTTCTGTATTATAATTAGATTATATTTAACAATACTAAGTACTTATCACCAAACAAATCTAACTTGGTTCTTGATCCCTGTTAGTTTGGGGAAAACAAACAGATTTTGCAAAATTTACATTTTCTATGATGGGCCTATGATAAAATTTCGCAAACGTCTGAGATGATGCCGACCAGCCAGCTGTTTTACGGATCTGATCGAGACTAAGGCCGGCGCCGCGCGCCGCCGAGGTGGCGGCGTGGCGCGCGCTGTGCGCGCTGAACACCGCCACATCGACGCCGCTGGCGCTCAATGTTTGTTTGATCCATCTGCTTATTGACTGTGCTGTCGCGTTTTTGTGAGGACGCTTCACAGTAATTAAGAGATGATCGCAACTTGGAGGCCTTAAATCTCGAGTGAAAGATATGTAATCAACAAGTGTAGTAGCCGGACAAATCGCAATGTTATCGGTAAAATACGGTAAAAATAGGACTGGCTGTTCTCGGCCTACCCCAGATGTTTTGATAATATCTGTGATAATAATTTCAACTCCATTATCATTAATTTTGATGTTACACAGTTTTATTAAAGAAAAAGTTTGAGCCCTATGTGCAGTGCACAAGGCCAGTAAGACTACCAGCTTTTTTGTTAATTGATCTAATCTTAATTGACTGTTAGGAGCCCATTCTGATATGTGTCCTAACACTACCTGGGGGTCCCACGTACTGACGTATTTCGGCAGTGATGGTCTCATTCTAAATGCTCCTTTAAGCAGTCTTTTGATACAGTCATCTGAGGCTAGCTCCTTTCCCAGGAGAAGGGACAAGGCTGACCGATGACTGTTAAGTGTTCCGTACGAAGCGCCCCGCTCGTACTGTTGCGTCAAAAAGGATACGACCCGTAAGCTGGAAGTTTCGAAGACGTCATAGCTGTGGTCTTGGCAAAAACTCCACCATAACTTATAGCAAACACCGTATTGTTTTAAGGTGTTGCTAGAGAGAGAAGCGATCATCAGCGTTAGGGCTGCGGCGGGCACGCCCCGCCGGCAGAACGCGCGCCGGAGAGCACTGCTGCTCCCAGGGTAAGTGTCCGGTGGAGGGGATGTTGTTGTCTGAAACGAGACAACACTAGATCGGGACGTGCTTCTAGAATAACTATGTCCGTAATTAATATATCTTTTAATTGTGGGTACCATGCTTGTGCAGGCCACATTGGGAAAACAAGAATACCTGTTGCCCTATCCTGAATAATCTTTTGTATGCAATTTAGGATTAGGCAAAATGGTGGGAAAGCGTAAAAGAACTTTTCTTTCCAGTTTATTGTAAATGCATCCACGCTAAGAGCATCTGGATCCTGTCGCCACGATACGTACTCTGGGCACTTGGCATTAGTACGGGAAGCGAATAAATCAATCTGTGGTGTACCTAACTTTTTTACAATATGATTAAATGCGGTCCCTGATAATTCCCATTCGCCATCTGGGTTTGTTTTTCGCGATTCTTCATCCGCCTCCACATTGTCTTTCGTATTTATGTACGAAGCGTATAACCACAATTGCTTTGATTCGCACCACTGCCAAATGTCACGAGCGAGTTTATTTAAATGGGGGAATTGTATACCACCCATTCGATTAATATAGCTTAATGCTGTGGTATTATCTACGCGAAGTAGAATAGCACAATTTGAAATATTCCGAGCAAAACATTTAAGAGATAGAAATATAGCCAGCAGTTCTAAATAATTAATGTGGCACAGAAGTTCATTTTCCTTCCAGGCTCCACTGACGCGACCTCCGTTACAATAGCCCCCCCAGCCAGTACGTGATGCGTCAGTAAATATTTCCATAAAATAACAAGGATTTTTTATAGGGCTACTTGTTTTGTAAATATTGTCTCTCCACCAGTTTAGGTCATCTAAAATATTAGCCGGAAGTTGAACTTTAGCTTCATATGAACCATGCTGTTTTAAAAATATATATTTATGCCGTTCCAATATTTTCGTATATAACCAGCCATAGCGTGCCGCTGGACAAGCGGAAACTAACGTACCTATCAGCTGAGAATACTCACGTATTGTGACGGTAGGTAATTTTAAGAAACGATTTACCAATCCGACTATTTTGTTTCGTTTCTCCAAGGGTAACGAAAGGGTCATTTGAGTTGAATCATATATAAAACCTAAAAATTTACAATTTGTTTTTGGTTGTAATTGACTTTTTTCGTAATTTATTACGAATCCTAAACACTCAAATACCGCTATCGTTTCTTTAACATTTCGAAGACATTCCGCGTAATTATTTCCTAGGCAACAAATGTCATCTAAATAACAGACGGATTTATACCCACGAGTGCGTAGGTACGTTATGACTTCTCTGACAATTTTAGTGAAACACCTAGGTGCTACGGACAGCCCGTATGGCATCGCATTGAACTCGTAGGTAATTACGTCTAACGAGTCGGGAGCGGTGAATAGGAATCGAAGGTATTTTCGAGATTCGTTAACAATAGGTATTAGGAGATAAGATTCCTTTAAGTCAATAGTCGCCATAAACCAGTTTGTTTGTAATAATTTGCAAGTTGTCCGATAATCTTCCATTTTAAAATGCAATTTAGGAATAAATCGATTTAATAACTTTAAATTTAAGATAAATCTTTTACTGCCGTTAGGTTTTGCGGCTAAAAAAGTACTAGAAATAAACTGGTCTGTTTGTTGATCGACTACTGATATGGCTCCCAACTCCTTTAGGTTTTCTATTGCATGTAACATATCACGATGTTCATTTGGTGACCACGAGTTTCGTGGTATATTAGATTGGAATGGTTTTGTTACGAACGGAATAGGTATGCCATTCCGATCCCAGGCCAGGAAGTTTTCGTTATCTGTGACGTGTAACCAGCATTGAAAGAAAAATTGGACACGACCTGAGTGTACCTGTATTATTGACGCGGTGGGGCACGAGCCTTGCTGGGGCCCGCTCTGTATTGGGTCGACGTTGTCGGCGCTGGTCGACGCGATGGCATCGGCAACCTTCTCTGACCTCCGCGCCCCCCTGTTCGCCGGGTAACGGTGGGACGCCGTCCAGTTTCCCTGAACTTGTTGGCGGGTGGTAACTGTGCTTTGCCACCGATGGGATGGCTCGGGGAGCAGGGGCAGATTTCTTAATTTGTAGACCCTGTTTTTCTATGGTCTTCGAGGCCTTAATTTTTCCGGCAAGTCTGTGCCGAACAGAGTTTCGTCGCGTTCACTTTCTTGTATAAGGTTCAAAAAGGTTTTGCTAAGCCGGGCGATATCATTTTAATCCTTGCCTGTGTATTACTATGATGTAGATCACAGAGGATGCGGCAGCCGTCGCTGAGAATCTTAATGGCTTCCAATTTATTGTCACTTGTTAATAACAAGGACATAGCTCTGCTAATAGCCGTGATGCCGATACCAAGTTGTTGCTGGCTGCCTTCAACTTTTTTGTCGCGCATGCGCACCATCTCGATTACGGCTGATGATATCTCGATATTCAGTTTTGGGGCCTGAAGCAGAGTACAGTTACTCGGGATGAGGTACTGTTTCAGAAGTTTATCTTTTGGCTCTTTTTCCATACCCTGTTTGAGTAGCGGAAGCCAAAGTGAGCTCAGATTATTATGAATATCTTGTCCCCATTTAGGACCCGAGTCAGTAGCTTCTCCCAGGGCTGATAATAATTCGGGATCTAATTCTGTAACGCTGGTCTCTGGGAGCGTAGGTAGCGGTGGTAAGTCACTTTGTGATGTTTTCGCCGACTCCTGCGGGGCGTCCGCCTGGGGTGTCGTGAAAATGGGGGGTGCCGCCTCGGGTAATGGCGATGGGTCATCCAACTCAGGTGTTGGCCTGCCCACCTCAGCCTCATCTTCTGGTGGACAACAATTTTATCATAAATTGAGGGTAAATCAACATTTCGTGCATTTACCGCATACGGTTCACATTAGGAATCCGCACATTGCATATTTTACAACAAAATTAAACGCCTCGTTCCATTTGGAATCTATGGCGGGTATGTCTAAAAATTGCCGTGTTCTGATTTTAGAATCTATGGCAAAATATCGTCACGATACTTTCTATTTGAATAGTATTCGTACGATTGGTAAAGTACATATTGATTACCTAGCATGCTTACCTTGTATGTTGTAATAGGTATTATCTTCTTCCTCATAGTCGTAAGATTCGGATTCGGAATCGCGCCGTCGCTTGGAGCGGTATCGATCCCGTAATTTTTCCATTTTCTTCAAATAATATTCCATCTTCTCATCGAACGATCTCTTGGGCATTATAACGTAAGAATTTCACACTATTAAACACAATTACACACTATTTTAATGAAAATTAGGAAGGAGCGCGTGCGCTCGTTGCCTCGCACGAAAAAAGAATGAACTGTCATGGCATTGGGTAAACGTCATAGGGAAGGAGGAGTATCGATTTTATTTTTATTCTTATTTAAAAATCGATAAAAAATTTAGTTTAATAAGATTTTCAAAAACGTGCGATTGTTGCTTTGTAGGATAAAAGCACTACCTATTTATTTGTATCTTCAAATGAAACCACGAAGTATTATCATTTATTATCCACTAGCGGCCGCCCGCGACTTTGTCCGCGTATTAATGGGTTTAAGTAGCAATGATGTATTAAAATAGCCAGCTACCTCCATACCACGGTTGATAAAAATCTAGAAACGAAAAGTTTTCCCATACTAATTTTGACCCCCCCCAATCAACAGCATGGGGATTGAATTTTAAAAAAAGTAGCCTATATGTTATTCCAGAGAGCCAGCCACCAGCATACCAAATTTCATGAAAATCGGTTCAGTAGTTTGAGCGTGAAAGAGTAACAAACATCCACACATACATCCATACATCCACACATCCATACATCCATACTTACAAACTTTCACGTTTATAATATTAGTAAGGATAATTTTTAACGACATAATAATTGTAATAATTAAGACATTATTGCTTACATAAAAAAACATTTATTTCTTGCCAAATATAGTATGATTGCACGAATGAAAACTTAACGACGAATCATTATAAGAAGTAAGAAATAAGATTATAGTATAATAAAAATTATAATTTTTCCAATTACGAAGGATTTTATTTGGATAATCTATTTATTTTGACTTTCTTGACATATTACAATGTCTGGAAAAGGCCATACCAGTTTATCCTAGATAATACGTATCTATATCAAGATCACCTAGTTTGGCCTAGTCTAAACTGGTTTATCCTAACGGGCTTAGGACAAACTAGTTTGGACTAGGCTATACCGGTTTATCCTAACGGGCTTAGGACAAACTAGTTTGGCCTAGGCTAAACTAGTTTGTCCTGAAATCGGGTTTGGCCGGTAACATCTACACCCACAATTGGGTAGTTTCCTAAGTCAAATTTTACATGTGATTTCACAATCAATAGTAAGATATAGGCAGATTAATAACATAAGTCAAACTGAAATTAAAATTTCTGACAAAATGAGGCAATAATAGACATTTGAAGTTGGGTGGGCGAGTCCATTATAAAATATCAAAAGTGATTAAAATAAACAATACCATATTTCAAATTACATAATTAATAACAACTTTTTCTTTGAGACCATTTTCATAAACTTAATATTTAGTATACTTGCCGAACAAATTTCTAGCGCGTTGCATACAAATAACTGAAGCGTGACGTCACGATTCAGTCACTTTTTGTATGGAGCGTTTTGAGCTTGCCTAAATGATGTGCTATTGAAACAGTAATATCTCGGCGAGCTTTAAAGTTATGACAATAATTCTTTAAGCATTTTTTTTTAATGTTGTGTGGTCCATCCATCTACATCAAAATAAAAAAATAGGCAACTACCCTATTACATACGTTTAAAAAAATTATGATGTGTCCAAGTCCAAGAGTTCTTTCACCATTGAAAGGACATAGATACACCTTGAGCAACATGGAGTATTTAATGCTAGAAAAACTTAGGAATCCTTACCCAAAATTAAACCCGAAGCGATGCGACAGCGGTTCACTAGTAAGCTCATTCATACAACATACAATTAAACAATTACGCCTTTTTTCCAGAGGTGTAGACAGAGATCACTTCCCGCCATTTGCTACGGTCCTGGCACACAACTTTTGCTTCTTCCCCATCCATCATCCTCTTCATGCATGCTCGTTGATTTCAAGTACTTTTGATTTGACCTCTTTTTAAGATATGACCGATTTGGTTATGGAAGGTCTTTTTTAGTTGGTTTACTAGTATTCATTTGAAAATGGGTAATTGTGTTTGGTCACCACTGTCATTGATCATTTATTACCTTAGGCCTTAGTTGGTAAGAAGTATGACTATTTCAGTCCCATTGTATATTACTAAATCGAATGGAACACCAAGATTACCTCATACTAATTCTTGGAATAACTTCTAGTCCCTAGACATAAGAGCCAATTTGCCTTGTAATCTTAGACTTTTGTGAAGGTCATCGTAATTTTATCCATCACCCGCAAGGGCAGACGACCTCATTCGTCAAATGATCGCACCCTTGTCGTCAGGAAGAGTATCTTTACGTACATAATTTATATAATGTTATAGGTGAGTTAATATGGAACCTTTATACCGAAAATATCATGTTGAAATAGCTGATTTTAATTTTAGCTCTCACTTTGACTTTGGTGACTCTGATGACTCTTAATAATAATCTTAAAACAAAACCAATAATTTTGTAAAAATTAAAGGTATATAAATATCACAATTAATAAATTATGGTTAAATAATAGTATCTTTAGTAACTGGTATGCTTTAAAATGTTGAGTTAAAGACTTTTAACTAATTGATTCAAGCAAAAAATTTACTAGATTACTAATAATATTTGTATATAAGAAGTCTTTTGATTAAATTATCTACATAAATTAATTTCTATAAAACCAGTGAAAATTTAGGATCCATTTCAATTCCCATTATATAAAATTCTTTCAGAGGGTCAAATATATTAACTAGAATGACCAAATTAAGGGCTGACAACCAAAAAAAAATCAACAGTTGGTTCAGCTTGACAAAGAGTTTGTCAATTTGTCAACGCGACAACAATACCGTGGGCGTAACGTCGATTAATTACGTAAAAAACCAGCAAAATACATGACCCGCCTTTTGTGAGGTTCTGTAGCTATCAATCATCCAATCGTTAAGAGAAAATCGAGATATAAAAGCGCTAGTAGAACACTTTGCACCGAACAAGTCAGATGTTATTTGTAACTAGCTGTGCCATCGACTTTGTCCGCGTTTTTCCCCGTTTTTTTACAAATTTACCATTTTTTTTTTGATCCTATTGGTCGCCGTGTGGTGTCCCAACACACAAACAATTATCAGGCACAATAGAACATATTCAGCCTGTCGCACTCACCCGGAAGGCCTGCTTAAATGCCGTTTCACGCCTCGCCTGAAGAGCCCTGGATCACGGGAGGGAGGGAAAACATGAGCTGGAAGGGCATTCCATGCCTTAATGACACGGGGCAGACAAGAGGAACTGAACCTTTTGGTCCGAGCCACCAGCACTTGCATTGTATATGGATAGCAACGCTGTCCAGAGAGACTAGCATTCCCTTATATTAGACAGAGGGTAAGTACTCAATTTCATTTATATCAGTTCGATAGTTATGGCTCCAAAGTGCAACAGAGAGACACGGTTACCTTCTCATGTATGTTAGTAAGGTAATGATCGTGACTGACCATTTCGTGTCCTTACTATGTCCTGCCAATTGGTTAGGACGTATATCTAACACAAATCTGTACGTGCGAATATCTTGCGGGAGTTAGTTAGCTGAGTCAGCGAGCCGGACTCCGAAGTTAGTCCTAGAGCCGACATCAAAGTACACCGCCAGTTCTAGTTAGACCAGTGGCCGCTTGGGAACCGTTTGATTAACTGAACCCATATGGACTATCTTTTTCTGATATAAAATGAGAACTAAGCAATGATGTTATCTCAGTAGGATCGGAAAGCAATTCAAGATCTTGACGATGGCTAGAAAAATATCAAAACTGAAATATAGTATTTGAAAGATATTATATTCTTAAATATATTTTGCTTTCAAGTTCAAAAACCTATGAATCATATTTTAATTTGGTTGCACTGGGAACGTATTTAGCTACATCACTATTAAGGTTCACAGTAATAATAATTGCTCTAAATATACTAGTATTACTATACTAGTTGGTTGTATGGCTAATAATGAAATTAACTTCGTTCTTTATTTATCTAGATTTTAGGGCTGTCACTAAAGATTATACAATCAATACAGTTTGTAGACTTTCAATTTTTGTACCAACAGATCATAGATGTGCGTTTATTGTAGTAAAATGTACAATTGTATATCCATGTATTTAATAAATAAAAATTTAACCTACTGGATATTACAACACATCCAAACACGAAACATTATGTTCCATACCCTGTTCCAAAATAGCATCACCTCGCAAAACTATTTACCCAATGAAGTTTTATCAGAAACCCCTATTTCACCCTAATAACGTGATTAGGCAACAAAATTCCCACCACGGCTCGCAGTTCCCCTCAAAACGAACAGTTACCATAATCAACTATCACAGCCGATACCAGGGCATACCCATAACATCGGGAATAGGACGTCTCCCATATTCCTCTATGATAAAAATCTTTATGTTGGACTGTGGGATACGGAGCAAGTTTTAGGACGACTAAGGTCAGTGTCCAGAAAGTGTTCAAAAGAAAAAAAGGGAAATTCTTTCCTTAGGGGGTATAAGACGTTTCAAGATTTTGTTTTATTTTATGCATCTTTTTGATGATATCAAATGGACTATTATTATAAGAAACGGCAGACCACGTTAGGAGATAGGGTTTATGAATAAATATTTTCGGTAAAATTTGGTAAACACACGAACTTGTAACAATATTGAAATGTGAGAAAAGTCATGTCTATCGAAATTTTAAATAGTAAATCCTGCAATGAAACAATAACAGCTGATGGGCACGTCAGCAAGCGCGGTCCGGGTGGCATAATTCTGGGCCGAACTTATTCAAAGTGTTTTGCCATCGACACGAAAAGAAGAAGAATAACTAAATGTTATTCGTCTTCTTTTCGTTTTCCTTCAAGATTCTAAAATTTTCCTGGAATCAAGTAAGAAATTACGAGCGGAGTCGCGGCCCAATTCTAGTATGCTCACATGAAGTATAACCGAGGAAGGCTGCAGGGGTATCTGCTCATAGGCCGGGTGCCCATCGCATTATGATAATGGGCCACTCGCGCGACGCCAAGTTATAGAAATAGATTGATTCCCAATTCTTTCGCGTCGGGTCTCGGAGCGACCCTTTTTTTATTGCCGGGAGCATAACCGGTATTATTATTGGTTTTCGATAATTATACTGATTTATCCTAGACGTCTTCTGCTCGCGGGCTATCAGTGTGATAATCAGTTTCTTTGATTGGGTCATTAGATAATTTGAAATGTTTACTTTGCTCTCTATCTACTATTTTTTTAAGGCGTCCGACAGATTTCAGCCATGGCGGCCGATCTCAATTGAGATTAGCCAAGTGCGCAGGACATATTATAGTGCACAAGTGTGCGCGCAAACACAAGTGCACTCTCTATTCCCTTACTCTCATAATTCGGTGAGACGGCAATCCGACATGACCGATGAGAGATCGGGCGCAGGACCACCGGCTTAACGTGCTTTCCGAGTAATGAGTAATTTCATTACAGAAAAACTCACACAAATTTTGCCCGACCCCGGACTCGAACCGGGGACCTCTCGGTCCTAACGCAGCACTTGCTACCAAATAGACCAACGGGGCAGTTATGAAATAATCGGCAAGTAAAATTCAATGTTGTCTTTAAAAATTACATTATTATTCAGCACCTTTTAAAATCAAACAATTTATAGCCCATTATTTTTCTAAGCTCTTGTAAAATTCATTGAGGATGTAAAAATTATTATATTTTATGAAAACATTGAACTGACATATTCATTTTTATATTAAAAGCCGGTAATGTCATTTGGAAATCAATGTCAAAATGTCATATTTCAAGGTTTATAATTAAGTTTTCCAAGAGATTACATTATATAGATAATCGTATCATATATTGTGTGGGAAGATGACAGAGTTTCTATGGAAATATTATAACCAGAATAGCTTTCGCAGAAAAAATACTCTAGAGTTTCATATGACACGAGTGATGTCCTCATTCTGTGAAAGCGTTTAACATTTTGATTCGAAATCTAATTTTAGTATACATCAAACTGACGAGTTACGCTTAGGGACACTCTCATTAAGTTTTAACATATTGTCAATCAAGCCCTTTGAAGGCATCCTTCCCGTCAATAATACATTGGACCAGCCTTATTGGGCCCGGGAGGATTTCGTCCGACCAATTACGGCCCTCACTAATTTACCGCCATCTTAGAAATGAGTTCGGCAAAGAAATTGTTTTTAATGAAATTTAACGAAAAATCCGCCGGAGCCACATCACTGATGGACTTTTTTTCCCTTAAATTCCTTTTGTTGGAACCAATTAAGGGTAGATAATTCCGAGATTATGTTTGGTAACAAGATTCGGTATCTTGGCAATTGTGTTTGTAATTTTGTTAGCACGGTAATGAGATTGTTATTATGTTCGGGCTTTGAGTGTAAACACGATGTTTCGAGCGGTATTTTGTTCGTTCATGCGATATCGAAGTTTGGTACCGATGTGTTTGTATTAAAATATCTTTGATTGATTTTCCAATGAAATGAATGTCACTCGTATCTGAGTGTGTACCTGTAATTAGCATGTGTATAATTAGAACAGACTTCTAGATGGAATGATAAAAATGTATATTTTTATTTTTGATTGTTTCTGATGTGTAAATAGGCACTTTATTTGAAAAGAAAATCTTTTCAAATAAAGTGCCTATTTACTCACTTATTTGAGCGAGGAGCTGACCCGCCCTTGTTTAGCTTTAGATATAGTATATGTCGGCAGGAGTCATCGCTCGCCTTCATTATAGAATGAGTAACAAGCTGCACGTGCACGGGTCACGTCACCGACCAGCTGCGTCGTTAGTCACTCCCCCTCGCCGCTCGACTCGACTATAAAAGGCGCTCACTTTGAACAGTTCAGGCAGTCTTGGCTCTGGCGTGGCACGGAACACTCGTTGTACCGTTGCAATAGCTTATCCTAGACACCTTTGGATAATTAATTCGATTGTCGAATTAATTATTATCGTTAATTATAAAACTGCTGCTGTGCAATTTGTAATTAATAAATCAAACTCTAATTGTAGTTTATGTCTTAGGCATTTGCTACAATTGCTAAGATTGTTATTTGATAAAAGTGATAAGTGATGGATATGGTTCTCATTAAGAAAAGTAATAAAGTATTTGCTCAGGTTTTGATAGACCTGACGTCTTATTCATTGTTAATTATGTAGTTACATACCCCCGCTTCCTACATCAGAAGTGGGATGAGATCCACACCCACTACTTGGTCAATAAAAAAAAATGTGTCATAAGAAATATCTTTGAAGGGTTTATATGGTCGTAAGGTATAAAAAGAAAAAAAAAAAAGTAAAGTAAAAAAAAAAAGAGCAGAGTTTTGAAGGGCCGTTTGCCGGACCAAAACTGGTATAAAAAAAAGTAAAGTAAAAAAAAAAAAAAAAAAAGAGTAAAGTAAAAAAAAAAAGAGCAGAGTTTTGAAGGGCACGTGGCCGGACCAAAACTGGCTAGTGTTGAAGGGTTCTTTAAAAAAAAAAAGGGAGAGGGAACCGGACCAATACTAGTGCCTGAAGGGTCTAATTAGAGACCGGACCAGAGCAAAGTGTGAGAGATACGAAGGGTCGATGTGGACCAGACCAGAACTATTGTAATATATCTGAAGGGTTAATTGTAATATATCTGAAGGGTTAATTGTAATATATCTGAAGGGTTAATTGTAATAATATTTCTGAAGGGTTAATTGTAATACATCTGAAGGGTAAATTGTAATAATATTTCTAAAGGGTTAATTGTAATACATCTGAAGGGTTAATGTAGACCAGACCAGAACTAATTGATTTGCAGGGTCATTATAGACCGGACTAATTAATTTTGTCAGGATGATCGAACGATGCTTTTGTTACAGAAGACATGCTTTAGTTGAAGCGTTCGAGGACGACCGCTAGTCAGGTTGGCCGTGTCGGCAGGAGTCATCGCTCGCCTTCATTATAGAATGAGTAACAAGCTGCACGTGCACGGGTCACGTCACCGACCAGCTGCGTCGTTAGTCACTCCCCCTCGCCGCTCGACTCGACTATAAAAGGCGCTCACTTTGAACAGTGCAGGCAGTCTTGGCTCTGGCGTGGCACGGAACACTCGTTGTACCGTTGCAATAGCTTATCCTAGACACCTTTGGATAATTAATTCGATTGTCGAATTAATTATTATCGTTAATTATAAAACTGCTGCTGTGCAATTTGTAATTAATAAATCAAACTCTAATTGTAGTTTATGTCTTAGGCATTTGCTACAATTGCTAAGATTGTTATTTGATAAAAGTGATAAGTGATGGATATGGTTCTCATTAAAGAAATTAATAAAGTATTAGATCGGTTTCTATGTACCTGAAGTATTATTCAGTATGTTGTAATATTGTACCCCCGCTTCCTACAGATACATTAAAACCTTCCTCTTGGATCCCCCTATCTATAGAATAAAACGCATCAAATATCATAGTTACTATAATAATATAGTTTCAAAGATTTAAGCATACATTGGGACAGACGGGGACTACATATATATACGATAGACGATATCGCGACTTTATTTTATACTATGTACTGATTTATAATATACTTCTTCTATTTAATTTACTTTGATACTGTCACGAAGACCGACTTTGACACTGTACTTAAGTATTATGTAATGTCAGTACATACATACAGTAAACATTTAATGAATGGAATCTGCTATACTCATTAATATTATGTATTAGACACGATACGTTAATAAAAACCAACATAAACCTAATCCGGTGAGTTGTAAATTGTATTCCCTTCAATTATAATAAACCCTTTTTTGTACCAATTGAAAGCGACAGCGAGCCAAATCTGTAGCGATATTTTAATTCCACTCCCCATATTTTGGTAAGCCACAATTCCGCTTATCTCCTGTTGTACTGCACGTCACGACACGACGTCACATTTCAGCGGAATTTCGAGCAGCTTTGACCTGGTATGGTTGAACGTAGCAAGATTGTGGGAGGAAATATTTTGAATCATTCTACGTGAGCCATAGAGGAAGGCTAAGCAAAAATACGGAGAAATTTCGTTGGATAATTTCTAATATTGTGAGTGCACGGTACACAAAGTGTTCTCGGTAAAAACGGCGTTTGCACATCTCCGAATGCAAATACCGTCGACGTGAACACTTTGTTTGCATTTACGAAAGGATTACCTGGTACCAGATATGAGTTTCGCGTGAGTGAGACAGTAAGGCTGCAAACTGGACGCATGCAGCGGTAGCGACCGCGGTACAAATTCTAGGCAATTCTAAATTTTCTCTACCGTGGTAGCTGCCACCGCCATCGCCTACGTTCAGTTTGAAACCTAAGTGGCTAACTAAGTATCTACTTTAAAATACCTAAAGTCCTGTTTCATACAAACAGTTACTACAGATGTTGCAAAAATGCACTAATAAAAGTAAAAAATAGAAAGTAGAACAGTGAGTAAAAATTTCAATGAACGTAATAATACAAATATTACGCAACCAAACACAGAACAAACACGGATGTTTGTCACACGAATATTTATCTCGGATGGAAATCGAATCCGCGACTGGGAATCGTAGGTCGTGGATCACTAACCACTGAACCAACCAACCAACAGACTAACGAAGCAGTCCCATAATAAGATATCACATTTCACATCTTGATCTTAACTTGCCATCAACGGACCGAAACGAGGCTGAATATAATACACAAGTCAACCTCAGAGTCTATACGGCAACCAGTAGACCATTTATTTATTTATTTCACGAAGACCAGTATTTACATTCTGGACATAGGATAATAATGTTACAATAAAGAAATCACTTATAGGTTCTCACTAATAAAAGTTAAATATGTTAAAATCAACAGAAAAGAGCACAATTCAGGGGATACCAGTCACAACTATCTGTCCGGTGGTTGGTGAACGGTATACGGGTAAGCGACCCCGGCTCCTCGAGCTACTATCGACTCAGTCCGAATCATCCGAGGCGATAGTATCCTTCCTCCCCTTTTCCTTTCCCCGTCATATATCCTAGCTACTCGTGGGAACGCAATGACCTTGTAAAAACAATGCACAAGGCAGAATGGCGGCGACGTGGTCCACAACCCGTCACGTCACGTTTCCCACAGAGGTGAAAAGTGGATCGCTGGAAGTGATCTCTGCCTACCCCTCTGGGAAAAAGGCGTGATTTTATGTATGTATTTAAATAGTATATATGTATGTAAAGAGCACATTGAACGTCACATAATCATCATCATATCATCATCATCATCATATCATCATCATCAGCCTTCTTTCGTTCAGTGCTGGGCATAGTCCTCCCCAACGTCACATAGTAATTTTTACGTATAATTACACGAGTGAGAAAAACTCAGATTATGATTTATGAGGTACAAAGAAGCCGTCCAAGCATTAGTACGCTAGTGTTGGAGATCTAGGTCGAGTTCTTAACTCTGTTAAACCCATCACGCACACGCTATTAACAGTTGTTCAGCCTATAATTGATGGTCATCTGCTCTATCACAGAACAGGTCAGAATCCTCGCGCAAAGCCTTAAGCCACATTCCTTTACCTGGCAGCAAGTAGCGCAAACACCGGCGCGCGAGTTTCGCCGCTCCGCCGCAGCCGCTGCGGGCATTTGCATCTCATTGGGAATGCAACCGCTGCCGGGGACGAGACGGGATTGGATACGGCAAGGGTATTGGAGGTTGATGATGAAGGTCTACAAGTCGCCATAGGACTGTTTTGGAGTGATTTGAACTTGGATTTGTTCGGATTTATTGACTCGATGCCGCAGTTGCGCTGGACAGAGGACTGCGCGCGCGTTAAATTTGGGATTGTTTGAAAACTACGATGTAAAACGACCCGAGGATTTTGTGAATTGTTCGCAAAATCTAAAGTTCAGATCCCAAGTGATTCAGATATGTAGTAAAAGAATTGTATGAATGCTTTCGCATTGCATCAATTGCAATACTAAAGGTGGTTTCAAGGTACGTACGCACATATATCAACTTGTAATCGGAATGTAAACGTATCAGCTATGACTTTCAGTGTTCTTTATATGAAACTAAAAGCCCCTACGGCAACGTGTACTAATAGAAATCGTAACGTAATCACCTCGCCTTGAGGCGTGAGGTGATAAGGTGATGATCCCTTACAGAGCTGAGCTGATGTTACGTCCAAATTATTGCTTGAACACGTACAAAAAGTTCCAAAAGATTCGACCAAATATACCGCATCCAAACAAACAATAGTTGGTTCCCATACATCGAGGAGATTTTGCAAGCAATTTCCGCCTTGGCGACAAATGCAAATCCGAAACGAAATGTGTTATTTATCGCGTGAATTAGAATCGCGCTAACAACGACTCGGCTTCAAGATTGTATTACCATATTGTAGGTATTGCGAGTATTTGATAGTAATCTCTGCCGTGCCTGGGGCTTCTAAATACCGGCTCTGTAATATCTGAGTACGTAAATCATGCAGTTTGCGTTCCATAAATGAAGCATATCTTCACGTTTTGGACGGAAATGTTTAATAACGATTTCATCTAGACATAATTCTACGGCTCTGTACATATCTCATCTGATAGTTTATAAGCACCTTTCTTCTCAATACACGGAAATAAGGTTAATCAAGCAATAAAACCTAGCAGAAGATAACCATTACAAACAGAGATAAACATTAAAAATTCTTCTCCATTGTTTTCTGATCTCCCGAGTATTGGCAACAAAACAACAACATCATCACAAAGCTAATCAACACAGAGTAACACTTCCAAAACACACCGACATTAGCAAGTCCCCAACAACTATCCCAAACTAATATCCATCAGACGACCTTCAAAGACAAAGAGGCGATTAAAGATGCAAATATTCGGAAACCACTCACCATCCGGCTGATTGCCTTTGTGCCCACACTGCGACGCGCAAACATACCAGTACTTGGACCGATGCGTTTGTGATGAATATTTTTCTGTTAGGGATGGAAAGGATGAGTCTATCTATTGAGTTAAATGAGTTAACTGCACGGATACAATGTCAATTTCGACATTAGAGCATTTTACTTTAAACTTCTCGCGGCACCTTACACATGATTTATATCACATATTAGCCAGTATTATGAATATTAAATACATCAGTGGAAAAAAATATGTTCTGAAATAGTTACATAATTCATCCAGATACGGATAAAACACTGATCACACAAGTATTTGTTTCAGATGAAATGGAAGTAGATGTATGTATATTTTTCAAGATAACCTGGCAGCACTGTCCTTCAGGATTATCAATTTCTTCATCAAAATAGCCGAACACAACAACGATAATTAAATATTTTATCCCTGTTTTACCAATTAAGTAGGTTCCCTAATTCAAACCCAACCCAAATAAATTATAATTAAACGTCACCCTCACTCTAAAACATGAATAACATTGTTAATTCAACATGAGGCCGTAAATCTAGAAAAATATTGCAATTGTGCGATTTTAGTAACTCAATGAGCATTTGCAATATTGCGGAGTCTGAGTTAGATGAGTTATCTATAAATAACTCATCTCACACGCACGACATACCCCATGACTATTTTCCAACGCCAATATACCGGAGGGATGCAGAAATAGAATACTTTTACAGGTCCGTACGAGTTTGTGTATTCCGGTTTCGTTATTTTCAGCGCTGTTAACGCGCGTTGTGTTGAATAGTCCGTGCAACTTCACATTTTTTCCAGTTACATAATATTTCTTTGGTATTTTTGCATTGGGTCTGCATTTTAACATTGATACCCAAATGTAAAACATAAGTAACGGTAAAGCCATTTTACAAGTTTTTAATTAACTTGCAATATATTTTCAGAGTAAATGCACAAATTGGATGATATTGAAGTTTTATATTAAACACTAGTGATTCGCTTCAGGTATATTATACCTACATAAAAAAACTTAAAAATCATATCTATGAAAAAAACCATCAAAATCCGTTGCGTAGTATTAAAGATTTAAGCATACTCGTACATACAGACAGACGCGGAAAGCGACTTGCTTTATACTATGTAGTGCTTGGTAATACTGTAAGTTTTAAATCAATGTATCGACTTTGCAATTTAACCCTTTTCTTACACTCTTATTTCAGTTTGCTGTTCGAATTTAACTGAATTGATCTTAATTTCCATAAAATTGTGACCAGATTTTTGGCTTCTAGTTAATTTATGGTAAGCTATAAACGATTAAGCTTCATCACTCATATCAAATCTAAACCTGATTCCCAAAACAGTGCTCACTCAGTTATTTGCATTAACGTACCTACGTGACTCCTTTCATTTAATTTGTACCTCCAATTACACCTTTGTCCCGAAATCCACTGTGTACGAGCTAAATTCATAAACGTTTTGCGACATGCATTTGATTTAGCATTTCGGGGTAGCACTCCTGAGGATCGCCAGAAACTGATTTGCGTCAATTTGAGCAACTTGCGCGGTTGAATTTAAAGCAGACCGTATTCGGCAAACAGGGACGCACATGTGATTGCCCCCGGATTTGTTTGAGTTGGGTTCAAGCCATCGCGCCGTAGAGAATTGACGCCGAACTTGCCAGCAATCAACTCTGGGACTATTATCTAGTTAGTTTCAAACATTTTAGCAGAGTTTGATTTGGGGGTTGCATCCATTTTCAAATCGTGGGTTGTTTTCTTAACGTAGTTGCTCGTTTTACTTGTTCAATTTGTTTAAGAGGCTTTTAGAAGCAAACGGATGTTATTTCTACTGTCGAATTCTGGAAAGTTTGTAACAGCATTAATTCATATCTGGAAATAGAATCTACAATGTATCAAACATTGTAGATTCGTTACGATGTTAAATATATTTGTCAGTCACTGCGGGCTTCTTTAATTTCTCATCGTAGATCATTTCTACGCGTAGATCCTATTACTCAAAATTGATCGCATTACATTTTGTTACATAGCAAATACAACGAAAGCTGAAAGTAATTTGTATAGATGAAGAGGTGACTTGTTACAGGTAGGATTTTAGACTTTCGCGTTCCATTACACTAAATATTAGTCTTTATGGGTCTACACGCGTTATTAGGAGTAGCAAATTACATAGCTTCTTACTGCCCGACGTTTGGACTGGGTTACACCAATCGTGGTCTCGAGCGAACTTGTTACAGGTAACCAAATCAAACACGATTTCCCCCATGAAATTTCAAATCGATCCCAAAGCAACACTTTCCATGGTGTCCGAGCAGTCCGCACTAGAGGAGGAGCTATTCGAAATATTTAATATCGCCGCAGGGATTCGCTTGGAGCGCGATAAATTTGCACGTTGTGAAATATAATCGGTGGCTGGTGTATAATGCAGCGACGAGCGGCAGTGCCCGAGATGGATGGGGTGCTCCGGCGTCTTTGAAAGAGGTTACGACAATGTTGTTTACTTTAAAAATACTCTGGGCACGTAGAATTTTGAGCTCGTTCGTGCCTTGTAATTTTGAATTGAAAATATAATGTTGGTTTTTAATTTTAATTGAAAAGGCAAACTGAAAGTTTGTTAATAGGCTGTAGGCTGCTATACTGGACTGCTAGGGTAATACATCATCATCGCTACTGGACGAAGGTCCAGCAAAAGTAATGATGATTATTACCATTTTATTTCGTCTATGGTCATATTTACGTCGTATTAATTCAGCTTCCATGAAGTAGATATTTGAGGTTTAACTTCATAATTTCAGAAAGCATTACAACATAATGTGCGTAAATTATAAAAAATATATCATATTTGATTATATAACATAAAAACTTCCTATTGTTTACTGCTACATATATTTAAAAAAGAACAAGGCACTTCACTATCCATTTCCTACAAAAATAGCTGACCCACATTCAGAATCGCACATAAGTAAACCTAAATATGTGTAAGTATATGTAGGGATCGCAATATAGTAACTTTGACCTGGCCCTAGTCAATTCGAAGGTTTAGAATACCAGAGACAGCGGTTTTGAATAATTTATGTGAGGATCACTTAACTGCGGAAATAGCTATAAATGGATGGGAATTTAGTTATTTGCAAATCAGTCCAGAATCGCTTTTACGAGTAACCGTCACAAGTAAACAGGTATTCAATTTAACGTAGATAAAATGTTTTAGATTCTTCACAATATCTACTTTTGCTTAAATTGTAAAGCTAAAAGGCTTCATGAAATAAAACTAAGATTACGGATTAAACTCACGTGTAATATTTAGATACCCGACGTTTCGAACACTCTGTGTAGTGTTCACGCAAATAATAGCCTTCCATCGAAAAAAATAGGCCCAACTTATAGCCAGGACATAAGAACTAAACGTTTGTCAAACCAGGCTGACACACAGAAATCCGTAAAAAAAATGACAGCCGCTACCGCTTATGTCTCAAACCGCGCCCGGTTCTTAACGCCAGTGGCACATAATGAACACACCATAAAACCGCTTAAGTGCCACTCATAGCGTTATACCTGCCGCAATCACGACCCAATAATTATTGTTGTTTATAGCCTCTGTGGATTTTTACACCGTCCCAAATTTAAAGAGTTGTTAAAACTTCAAAGTGTTGCGGCTCAAATTTGGAGGGTTAAGTAATAAAATGTTTGAGCGTTAGGAAATGTGAAGTAATATTCAGGCTGTAAAGAACGAATTACAGTGTTCCGGAGTTGGGAGTGCCGCTTTTGTTAATATTATTACAATGTTAATTAAGATTTGGTGAGAACTAGGTCAGTTGGTGTGCTCAGATAAGGTAATAAGACGTTAGACTGTATATGATTTAAGTCTTTTGCGTTTCATTAGATTTAATAGTGTTTTTGGGTTTAAGACTACTTTCATTCGTTATAACTGTTTTAATTGTGTTATGACCTGTTTAAAACGTCGATAATATTTGAGGTTGTGTTATGGATGTTATATTTGAGATTGTGTTTATGTAATTACTGGGAGCTTTTGCAATGTTACATCAAATTATGATAAATTAGTATTTCCAGGAATCAAAATGTTAGTTTACGCAATGTTAGATGATGAATCATCAGAATAGTGAATAAAACAAAATATTATCATGCTACACAATGTTTACCTATTTATTATACAGTGCCTACTTATTTATTTTCGGCTTAAATGACTATTGGTTTAATTATGTCCTTTCTCAAGCCCTACTGTATTTCTGTTTAGTTTTGGCGTAAAAGCAGATAGACAGACAGGGTTACTTTACTATCGCATGTGGAATATTAGTAAGGATGTAACATATCATTCGGAAAATTTCAACTCGTGTTCACTCTTCCGAGAAGCGCTTAAGTATTTATCGATTCTCTGTTACTCGTTACGATCTATTCCCGACCGATAACGAATACGAAAAAAAAATTTGGTATTAGTATTTGGTATACCAAAGGAATAGATCCTCTCTTTATTATATCGTACCTACTTGTTAATCATAATCAGGCTGTATAAGTCCGCCGTTCGAAGCGTGAGTAATCCTTTAGTTCACGTATCAGAGCTGGTCGTAGCCCATCAATCGGAGCACCTGTCCGGAGACCGCGGTGGGGCGTAAAGCGAGAGTAATGTAGAAAGAGGCTGCGTACACGCGTACAATTAACTCTGTTGTGAAATCATCATCAGCGCATATACGTCCCGACCGAGAAGCATGAGCCTCTAAACTAGGGCGATTAAGCCTTAATCAATCACACTGGCAAGTGCGGGTTGGTCGACTGCACACAACCTTAGATTTTTTTCTAGGTGTGCAGGTTTCCTCACGATGTCTTCCTTCACCGTAATAGCGTCGAATAAACGTAGATTTATGAATTACAAATTTGAATACACGTTGGTACGGTGGGGTTTTGAACTGGCCACTCGGCTATCCACATCGTATTACACTCTATTTGAAAATATTTTTCTAGTGCATTTTTTAAAAATAGCTTTATGTTATCCATCCAAAATTGCAAATGGATAGGTATATGAACTGAGATACAAATCATTCAAAATAACTATACCAAATCATAAATGTCGTTAGTCTGCAGCGGCCCTAATCACAAGCACAAATACAGTCATTATGTGCGAAGTGATCGCCGTACCGCTCATATTACTGCAGCTTTGTATACACACGTATTATCGGACAAGGAAACCGTCTAAATGGATTATACTTCAAGAGATTCCATTGCGGTAGCAATTTTAAGGGAGATTTTTAATGAACTTATTATTATTGCCTGCTTATGCAATTACATTGTTATTTTTGTATATCTTCAGTCATAAATCTTATGACAATAACCAGCCAAAGGTCATTAGCGTCATTGTAGTATTTTATTTAATTTCAAAAATATAAAATAGAGTTAATACAAAATTACAAATAAATTTAGTATGGCTATACTGACTGCTAGACATAAATAATTTTATAGTTTAATTAATCTTATATGTGTTATTATATTGTTTGAGTAAATTTTCTCATTGTTTTTTTTTTCAATATAACTAACACACTCAGTGCTCGCCCATCGTATGTGTCATAGGCAATGCTAGTAATATTATCATTCTGTGTTCTCTACTTTGAATTACTGTCTAGCCTTATTCATATAAAGAATCCCAGTATCCTTAAGATGTTTTTCGATTGTAATATATCTGTGTACCTAATATGAATTAATAAATTGTGATATTAAATAATAAAAAAATAAATAAACGCAAACATAAACGTCGCTCGTCTTCGGCGGCCCTAAACAGAAGCACAAATACAGTGGTTATGTGCGAAGTGATCGCGTGTGAGGCGTCGCCGCATCGCTAATATTGCTGCAGCTTTGTATACATACGCATTAACTGTTTTCGAATGATCGGACAAGTACCTATTTTAAGGTTATGTGTTTTAAGGTATCGGGTCATTTTGTCCGAGGCAGCTTAGCAAATAATAACTAAGCTATAGACACATTTATACGTAGTAATGTACGCTAATATTACTACTGCTGTGTATACAGACGTATTATCTATTTCAGCAATGGTATATATAGATAACAGATTCGGAACTAACACCGCTGTTCATCACACAAATATTTCTCGAACTCACGACTGTTGGGACATGAGTCTGGTGGTTTTTTTTACAAGTTGATCACATAACTTTTTAGCAACACAAGTAGTTTATTCTGTTTGATAACTAAGATACCTAAGGGCTACGGAGCGCAGTTTCTTAGGTATTAAAGTAATAGACAAAAAAAAACCGCCTTCATAAATCCAACTCACTAAAAATTACAAAATAATATAATCCGAACATTTATAGTCATCTGGGTATGAATTAGATATGTTGTTGAAGGCGGTGCCGTTTATATTTCATGCAGACAAGCACATAGTGCTTCGTTTTCCTCAAAATTTTGATTTGAGAACCTCCTCCTTTTTTTGAAGTCGGTTGAAAATAAGGAACACCACCATCCGCTCCCACAACAGTATTGCTGATGTAGGCATTATGAGTAATACAGCCAGCAGTGGCAATAAGCGGGGCATTTGTGCAGGATGAAGGACGATAGATGGGCCAATGGGCACCTGAAGACGGTTTTCGCCGAAGAGAAAGGCCTAAGAAAAGGTGGTGTGATGATCTGGTCCAGCTATCAAAAAGCTGGCACCTCCTGACTTTGAATAGAGAGCAGTGGATAGATTTGGAGGAGACCTTTGCCCAGCAGTGGGATGACAAGGGTTAAATAAAAAAAAAAAAGTTTATTATGTTAATAGCTAAAATGAATAATTACTAGTAACTATCCGATAAATACACCATTAATTAGGGATGCTCCATACCAATAATAATTTTAAGTGTTCCGGTCATACTAATCACACTGGAGAATTCGCTCTGCAATTTGCGTACGCTGGTTAATTAATAAACCGCAATTAACCCAATTAATATAATAAAATGTGTTACAGTCTGCTATCGTTATTATGTCAAAGGCTGTTATTACTGGACATTGGCAAATATTTTGTGTACCAACTGGGATGTTTTGCACAGTGCAGTGTGGGAGTCAGTAGACTCACTTTTGTTTTTATAGTCATGGCATGCGTTTTGAATCAAATTTTCGTTTTTATTAACCCTCAAGCTATACTGACTTGAAAATAACCATTGTAACGTGGCGCGTTGACAAAGTGAGGAAAAGTGTGAACTGACATCTCCTCGGAAAGAAAGTCAATTGTTGAGGTCGAAATTTGTGTTGCGTCTCTCTTATCACAGAGGTTCGGACTACGCAATGTGTCTCACTCGACGTGGAAGCACAAAAGTTTAGTGCCTCACTGAAATGTATAGTATGAACATATATTCGGTTCGGCAAGTGGTCCCAATAAGCTTGGAAACTGATTTATATTATGTGAGATATCGCGATGTAGAATACATGCAGCGCCATCTAGTCAATACCAATTAAAATGTACAGAGATGACTTATAGTATTGGAAAAACGAAACGATATCGCGATGTAGAATACATGCAGCGCCATCTAGTCAATACCAATTAAAATGTACAGAGATGACTTATACTAATGGAAAAACGAAACGATATCGCGATGTAGAATACATGCAGCGCCATCTAGTCACCGTGCGAGTAAACGTCGCTAATCTATCACTAAGCATCCGTATACTTTCAAGACACAAACAAACGTTCCTCACTGTAGTTACTTATTTGCCCTCAGGGAAACTGGATGGAATTTAATAAAGTAAGGTATGCACCATGCATGACAATAATAGGGGTAAAATATGTAACAACCGGTGGGCTTAATTCAAATTACGTCTGACGAAAATGTCCCGGCCATGTTGATACAATCCGTTACGGGAGTTTAGTAACGAAATTAAAACTAGATTGAGAGGAGGTTTTGCGGTACGATGGAAACTATGTTGGCTGCGTTTTATTGTTATATGCACTTGTTATTTAGTAATAGTTTGTTATGACGATTGTCATAAACTTGGCTAAAACCCGTTTTTTGCTAAATGAACTGGAGTTGGAGATGATGGCTTGGAGTATCCTCGTCTTCGTCATCGGACTTGCGGGGGAGCTGAAATCACCTCATAATAATGATAGGTATTTTATAATATCAAGTAAAGCTATGGTAAGTGTATTTATGATTGTTTTATTAAACATAATTAATTATGATTTATGATGTAATCTACTTTATTGTAAAGATAAAAGTGACCAGCGTGGTTGATTATGGTCTTATCGCCCTAGTTTAAGGTAGGCCCGTGCTCCAGCAGTGGGGACGTATATGGGCTGATGATCATCATAATAATGATGAAAAGTGGGTAATGAACGTTGACATTCGCTCCGTGTCAGGATGTGTTGTCTTTCTACATAATAATATTTCGTTTGATGATATTTTTCATTTAATGACACATTGCCCAAAAACCCCTCCCTTTGTTAGTTGATAAAAAAATAACTATAAGCGCACAAAGACGTATCGTAGTCTCTCTAAAGTCACACACTCTTTTGGGTGTGTCAAAACGCGGAAGTCCACGTCACTCGAAATTCGAATATTAAATAAAAACAAACCCGTCTCAGCAATTGGAAACTGCGAATTGGACCTCACCCTTCGGCAAAGACAAAAACAGGGCTATTTAACCGGCGGCCGAGTAACCGAGCCGGGTCGTGATAAGCATCCATTTCGGCAAGGTCCTTTCTCAGAAATTTATTACGTAGTTGGCCGTATTGGATGAGTCGGGGCAGCGGCGGCGGCCACTGGGGCGGTGGCTGCAGATAAAGATGGTGAAAGAAAGAAAGAAAGAAAAAATATATTGAACACGAAGTACGAAAGTTACAATAGTACATAAATACACAAGACGCCAAAACTCACCTCAAACAAAGAAATATTACACATAGACAAGGACTTTAAGAAGTGGTCAACGATGTACGTACAGGCTGTGCATGTGCCACATCAGCCCGAATCGTAGACTTTCATGAGATACCTACTTTCATAGGAACTAGTCACACTAATCCGCCCCCAAATACATATTGATAATGGTCTATAAAGCTATTTGCCAAGCACTATTGCTGTACTGCATTCGCGTCTGGGGCGGGGCTGCAAAATCCTCATTTTTGGAAATTGAAAGAGCGCAAAGATCAATACTTAAAGTTATGTGGAGGAAACCTCTCAGATTTAGTACAGATCGGTTATATAAGGATAGCAAGATTCTAAGGGTAAGGCAACTCTTTATACTGAGAGTAGTTCAAAATATGCACGAAAAAGCAATTGACACACCTGATTCTGATCAGCTACTCCAGCGCAGAGTCTTTAAGATACCAGTTCCAACAGTCCGTACCACATTTGCCAAAAGACAAGCACTATCCCTTCATCCACGAATTTATAACAATATAAGTCGTAAAATTAACTTAAAGAACATCCCCACCCATGAAGCCAAAATAAAGTCAGAATCCTTGCTAATTACTCTAGACTACCACCTGACAGAAGATATTTTGATGTAGTTTCTCACACACACACACACACAAACACACACACACACACACACACGCACGCACACACACACACACACACAAACACAAACACACACACACACACACACACACACACACACACACGCACGCACACACACACACATTCATTCAAAATTTGCTGTCATTAAATGACATTTATTTTAATTATAATTTTATGTTATTTGTTTCATTCTAACTGTCTGTATTTTTTTTCATTTTAATTTTTTATTATATAATTCACTCTAATTTATTTTATCTGTGTTCAATGTAATAATTTATACCATCGTGCAAACCCTATAATTTGAACACAATATAGGTACCGTGCGTCCAAACAATATTATGTTCTCAAATGTAATGTTACGCCTGGTCACTGCGATACAAGCTTGTGCTTAGTGCAGCGACCGCATGATTACTTGTAATAGTTTTAAGTTTTGGGAAATAAATAAATTATTATTATTATTAATACTTAAAATGATTCCTATTCGTCATATATTATGAGGCGTCCGACCGATTTCAGCCAGGGCGGCCGATCACAATTGAGATCAGCCAAGTGCGCAGGACATATCATAGTACACAAGTGTGCGCGCAAACACAAGTGCACTCTCTATTCCCTTACTCTCATAATTCGTTGAGACAGCAATCCGACATGACCGATGAGAGATTAGGCGCAGGACTTCCGGCTTAACGTGCTTTCCAAGGCACGGGCGTTCAACCGCCAACGTCCTAACTCCAGGCTGAGTAATTTCATTACAAATTTTTCCCGACCCTGGTCTCGAACCGAATAACTCTCGGTCCTTACGCAGCGCTTGCTACCAATAGACCAACGAGGCTGTTAAACTACAACTTTTTCCTACATCGTTGCGTCAGTGTGCGACCCCCTTTCGGGCGTGGGTTCCCGTGGGACCGCCCGTCCGCCTTTACGGCTTCCCTTTAAAACTACCGATGATACCTTCTGGGACGCGCCTCGATCGCCTGCCAATACACCCTACGAAGGGACAGTCAGATGCTTGTCGAAGGTTAATTTTTCTAGAATTACATATTTGGAGTTATCCTTTGTGATGATAGCTGATCGCTAGATGGGGAACTTGGCTGAATTCTGATGTCATTTGAAGAACTCAATATTAGCATTTATGGGTCCACACGCGATATAAGGAGTAGCAAATACATAGCTACTTACTGCCTGCCACTGCGTACTATGATTTGAAGAACATAATTAATAAATTTGTGTTTTTACTTCTCTTGGTAGAAACTAGATGCGAGTGGCCGGAAATAAGTGGGAATAGCGAAGACGTGAGAAGATCTTCATCCAGCAATGGATAGGCTGACGATGACGATGAAACGTTTCTCTATAATATTTACTTTCAAAAAATTACAAGAGGCGTTGGATACAACATCGTAAGCAATTGGTTTATCGATCAACATGATTACACATACAAGAAAAGGCTATTTTTAGAAAACGCGTAGTTTCGGCACTATTGTGACATTCTATTCATGAACTATCCGGCTATAATAAGGCTCAGATTACACCAGACTTGGAAAAACATAGTAACTGATATTATTAACAACTAGTAACCCGCCCTCGCTTCGCTTCAGGTATATTATCTAATAAAAACAAACATCAAAATCCTTTGTTAAAGATTTAAGCATACATACATACAGACAGACGCGGGAAGGGTTATACTATGTAGTGATATAGTCATGGAAATATAAGTATATGGTTAAAGTAGGTTCTGAATTCAAAACTTAACTCTTTGTCTTTGTCTTTGTGGGTAATTTACCTATAAATGTTTATAGCACATCTAGAAAAAAAAAGATTTGTAAACCATAAATAGCTACACTTTGTAGCCGTTCCACAACAAAGACAAAGTAGCATCCACACCACAGATTAAAACTTGAATCGTGGAACTCGCGGGGTGCAACTGACGTGGAATTAGATCTCGGCCACAGAAACTTGGAGTCGCCAAGTTCCGGTGCTTAGCAAAAAACACGACTCAACATCTATATTTACCCTTTTTCTATTGTTAGGTCACTTAGTTTGTACTTGATAATATTTTTTTTATGTTATTAAACAACTTTAAAAGCGTCGATGGCCGAGTGGTTAAGGTCGTTGCTTGCCATGCTAGTAGGTCGCCAGTTCAAACCAGTATTTTTTTCAAATTTTAAATTTATATGTACGATCATTCGACGCTCTAACGGTGAAATAAAACCTGCACAGTTACGAGGAAATTCTTAGGTTGTGCAGTCAACTAACCCGCACTGGGCCAGCGTGGTTGACTAAGGCCTTATCGCCCTAGTTTGGGGTAGGCCCGTGCCCCATTATTGGGGACCTGTATGGGCTGATGATGATGATGAAATAACTTTAAAGGTAATGTTTTCAAATGAATATTTGCATCATTACGGCAGGGCATGAAAAATCATTTGACTGAGGGCCACAATACTAATAGGTTCAATTGTGCCTGACGTCACCTCATATATGGACATGAGGTCTAGAGCACATACAATCAGGTGGAATGCGGTCATCTCGGTTGCTATAGAACTAAATTATACTACTAACCTATCGAGTTGTACGAAATATTAATCTTTATGGGTACTCGTGTAGACCCATAAATACTAATATTTAGTGTAATGGAACGTGAAAGTCTAAAATCTTACTATTGGGTTGTAATTTTGTAACACTTTTTAAAGCAGAGATTGTGCCACTTAAGAAAAAACTCGTCGTAAATGTTTTATTAATAACATAAATTGTGTTGCTACAAAAATGATTTCAACAGCTTACAACAGGTATCATACTGCATTTTTCATGTATACCTATCGAAAAGAGCCCATGTTGTCCCATTTCCAGGGACCCAACACTATCTACACAAGGCATCATTGGTCAACCAACCATCGCTAGTAAGCGCACCTCGTTAAACCCAACTTAAACGAAACTCCGCCAAGTGAACCCCAGGTTATCTTGCCTTCACGAACAATTTAATAATGGAGCGGCCAACGAATTATATTCGAGTTTTCGTTTCGTTTCTCCTCGATGTGTATCTTTTCCTTTGTTGTGCTCGCGAAAGCCATCAATTATGAATTAAAATTTCGTTAGCGACTCTTGGACACGGCAATGTCTAACCTGATTTAGGGAGGCTTTGAGCGAAACAAGGCATGCAAGGTTGTTGTTTATTTTAGAGGTGAAGGAGGGACATTGACTCTAAGATGTCCTTGGAACAAATTCATATTAGAAATATGTTTGTATGTATTAGGTTTCTAATTGATAGATTTGATCATTTTGGGAACATTTCACCTTTCGGGTAATTTAACCATTTGGATAATTTACCTTTTGGGACAATTTATGTATTCGGATAGCCTGCCTTTGGAATTGTTAAATTTTGGGATAATTTGGGAACATTTTCCTGATTATGTGTAAATATTTAATTAATTCGTTTTCGTTGTGAATACATCGTAATTGTAGCATTTACTGGTGCTTTTTGACGGCGGGTATACTTTTTCATAATCTTTGTATGTATAGTAATCATAATAGAGTTCTTAAAGTTGTTACTTTATAGAAAACAAAATAATATAATAATTCAACCAAAGATGGAATAACTTACGCGAACTTGTATTACGAGCAATTCCCCAAAGACCGCTTTTGTACTTACTGAGCTCTTTTCTCTAGGTCCCAAGTCCTCAAGTACCTGTTATATTTCTAGTTTTAGATCAAGTGTATCCTTAGGTGTGGGTAAAAAGACAATTCTCTTTACGATTGTCGTGACAGGTCCAGAATAAAAAGGGCTATCTTGAACAGTCCCTAGGGTGTCGTAAAATGAGACTAAGGAAATATAATATCACTGAGAAAAAAGGAAAACTAGAAACAAAATGCTAATCCAACGAAAAGGCCATTCTGTTAAGGAGAATACTTACTCATGTAGTGAATTGTAATGTAAAGTGTTAAAGTTTTGTAGTAGTGTTGTAGTCAAATTAAAAGTAAATGCTGACTTTATGTGTTAATTAAAGCAAACAAACTGGGTTAGCAAATATAATGGTTTATCAATGTGTAGAATAACTTAAAAATACGCATAAATAGAGCTCGGTACGAACTTTTTAATTTTTAAAGAGATTATTGTTCCATCAGAAACAAAAACAACCATGTGTTTAAATTGTTTAGGTGCTTAAGCTTGCATTAGCTGTTCATTTTGAAAAACAGAAATAATTCAAATTTCATTAATTCAATGCTATGTCTGCGACTGTTAGACTGTGTCACTAATAGATTGTGATACAACCTGTGACTAACTGTGTGGTAGCTGTTAGCTGGTGTAATGGTTTGCACATCAGAGCTCGAATCCCGGAAGGACAGGTGTTCAAATCCCCGGTTAACAATGGAGCAATTGAATGTTTTCCAAAAACATTTAAAATAACCTTATTGAAACTTGATAAAAATATTTTATGCATTCAAATCTATTATTGTTGGCTCAGCAAAGGTCTATTGTGCATATCAGATTCATAGCCGGTATTTTTATACAATTTGCGAGTATTAGACAAAACCTTTGAACCTAACACAGTTGTACCGTAAAACTAAACAATGCGCCACTGAATAGCGCCATTCAAAACACAAATTCACGCGAACCGCCGGCCGCATTCCGTCCAGCGCGTTGTTTTAAAATCGTTCGCGCTCGCACGCAATCGAACGCAATCGAACGCAATTGTGATGCAAATTGCGTGGACGCGATCGAAACTATACAAATTCGACGTAGATTCGCCAGCTCGGAATTTCTGCTCGGAAGATCTGTGGCCATAAATTGGCTGTTGGGAGCCCTGTTTTAGGGTGGGGTGTCGGATGATAAATCATTCGTTTCCATTTTTAGAATTGTATATTTTATACGAGGCTAGTTTATGTAAACGACGATAGAGCGTCTGGTAACTGGTTTTGTGGCCACTGGGAGAATTCGTTGATAGTTATAACAATGGGGAATATGCACACATTTTTTTATTATCCTAAATAAATCTTTAATATTGAAGAAATATGAATATAATTTTATTTTTCAATTTACTTTAACGACAGCAGAGATATACCTGTTTAAAGTTCCTGAGTAGACAGAGAGATCCGATATGTCAGGTGACGTCAAATTACACTACGGCCATACGCAATCCATACAAAACTCTGTTTTGTAAGAAAGAGATGGAAAATTTATTTTAATTCATTATTATAAAGCCTTCGTTTTTGAACCGATTTCCACTTCAAATTCACATTTTATTATATTTTGAAGTCTATTTGCATAAGTTGTTGAAAAAATCAAGATTGCCGGTTTATGCATATTCCTTATTACCACTGTAATCAGAATTCTGTTTACTTATAATATCTGGCTTTATTTAGCAAACGTTTGTATCTCCATCTTACTCATGCTGCACACGCTGCCTGATACCTACTTATAGGTCAAATTTTACTAGAGATTAAATTCTGGTGAAAGTAAAAATATTTCGCACCTCATTTAACCACAACCTCTACTCATTTTAACTCTATTAATGACCAAAGCTGCGTTACGTAGGTGTGGTATACAAATTGGGTGGGTTCATTCAATACTTCCCGCTAAGGGCCAATTGTGTATGAATTAACGCAGCCGTGACCCTAAACTAAGCAAATTTCATTAGTTTCCAAATCTTCTTATAAATAAAAATGAATTGCTGTTCGTTAGTCTGACTAAGACTCGAGAACGCCCGGACTGATTTAGGTAATTTTGGTTTTAAAATGTTCGTCGTAGTCCAGGGAAGGTTTCGATGAGAAAATATAGAAAAATAATCAGTATTGGCGGTATGGAATTTGCCGGGACCACTAGTGTTAAATAAAGCTGCTCGCGAATAGAAAACAAGACACTATTGCCAACGTCATCGATTCACTGAACGCATTAAAGACACAATTTACCAAACTTCTAGAAACATTTACAAAACTAAAAGGCGAGAGGAATGCTGTGTGCAAACAAGATAAACAATACTGCAACAACACATATCCATATTGGATCGGGGACGGTGATTGAGCAAAATGACCTGACCACGCGAAGGCTATGCGCAGACGACGGAATATCTTATATAATAAATAAATTATAACAGTACATACATACATACAAAAAAAACACGCCTTTTTCCCAGAGGGGTAGGCAGAGATCACTTCCAGCGATCCTCTTTCATCTCTGTGGGAAACGTGACGTGACGGGTTGTGGACCACGTCGCCGCCATTCTGTCTTGTGCATTGTTTTAACAAGGCCATTGCGTTCCCACGAGTAGCATATATGACGGAGAAGGAAAAGGGGAAGAAGGATGCTATCGCCTCGGATAATAATAGTTTAGTTCGAAAAAAGGTACAAAAGCATATTAAAATACATTATCAGGCCTCAACACTAGGCTTGGCCTGTCCTGTGGGGGCAGCAAACATTAAACATCACACAATACAAAAAATTGTAAACAAAATAAAAACCGCCTTCAAAAACCCGACTCACTAAAATTACAAAATAATATATTCATACCCAGATGATCATAAATATAATCATCTGGGTATGAATTTTATATGTTGTTGAAGGCGGTGCCGTTTTTATTTCATACAGACAATCACAGAGTGCTTCGTTTTCCTCAAAATTTTGATTGGCACCGCCTTCAACAACATATAAAATTTATACCCAGATGATTATAAATGTTCGTATTATATTATTTTTTAATTTTTAGTGAGTCGGGTTTTTGAAGGCGGTTTTTTTTTTGTTTACAATTTTTTTTATCGCCTATTAGTTCAGCTTACCTGTAATACTACTGATATTATAACTAGTAGTCTTAGTATGTATACAGTATTGAAAGAATTATCCTTTTACTCCAAACAATTAAGGAGTTGACCTTCCATCATCAGCTCAGCATAACATTATGATTAACTTCAGAAAAATATGTTAAACGCGGTACATGTACCTATAAAATTTGAGAATTGCCCTTGATTTCTCCTGGATCCCATCATCAGATCCTAGACTGGTCACCCTGTTAGCTTAGCTCACCTGTTATGCTATTGATATTAAAACTAGTAGTTTTAATATGTATACAGTATTGAAAGACTTATTCTTTTACTCCTAACTATTAAGGAGTTGACCTTCCATCATCAGTTCAGCATCATAAAATTATGATTGCCAGAAGCAAATGCCAATATAACTTCAGATAATATGCAAAACGCGGTACATGTCCCTATAAAATTTGAGGGTTGCCCTCGATTTCTCCTGGATCCCATCATCAGATCCGGGATTGGTGAAAATGGGACCACCTCGGAAGTAAACATTAACCAAATAAAAAAAATTTTTGAAATCCGTCTATAATTGACGAAAATATCGGTGAACATACATAAAAAAAAAATATTATACATACAGACGAATTGAGAACCTCCTCCTTTTTTGAAGTCGGTTAAAAATTCATCGTTCTGGTAACAGAGATAAGTAGCTTAAGTAAGTACTTAGGTTACAACTAAGTAATTATTATAGTTATTAGAAACTACGTTGGTCTATTACATTTGGATATTGAAGTAAAGAAATAACGCACCCAAACACGGAACAAACATCGATGTCTATCCCAAAAATATTTGTCCCGATTGGGCATCGAACCCACGACTCCTTGCGTAAGAAACAGCGGCATTACCTAATGCACCATCAAGCCAGTCAAAGCCAGAACGGTGTCGGTTAGTGCGCGGGCGCCCTGTCGCGTCCGATGGCCGAAAGAATCAGTTTATTCCGGGCAAGCGGCCAAGACATGATTACTTTGGCATGCGCCACGGTACAGGCGGCTTTTTGCGCCGCTATCAATTATATAAATGGCCATTTTGATTTCGGGGAGTGCGACCTTAATGAGTTTTGTTTCGACAACATCATCACGTACTAGGGTGGCACGAATAAAAGGTATACTTCCGAATCGATTCAGATTCAAGACATGGCTGCAAGTGCATACTTTTTTTTGAGCAAGAAAATGCCTTTCAAGTATGAATTGATAGCGTGTCACGAGCGTGTCAGACGAACTAGGAAAAAAAGTATAATTATGTGAAATTGATGTATAAAAAAATATCCACTAGCACGAACACAATCTGATTGCCGAATGCACCAGAAAATTATTTTCAATTCCAAAAATAAAATCACAGTTTTAATAATGTACACCTCATACAGCGTTGCCGTGGGCAATAACGTTATAGCGTTAGATAGGCCGCTGCCAACGGAATCACGACTCGGGCCAAAAGCCTCATGTATATAAGTGCCTTGTATACACACTGTGTGTAGCCAAGGATACACTAGGGGACAAAAATACATAGCTATGTAGTGATATCCTATCATTAGCAGCAATAGCGGTAGTATTTTATCACTTTTTAAAATTAATTAATAAATGCACACCGTCTTAACGTGGTTCGTCTTACTCCCCCACTCTCGTTCCCTCACTTCCCACACTTACATTTCTTTACACGCTTGGCACATAATTCCTACATCACTTTCCTTTCCACACTTCACTCACCATTCCTACACTTTTGTGTATTGCATGTAGCCAATGTCTCCTTGGGGACAAAATACCCCCAACATCAAAGCGGTGTCGCCAGATATATCATATACACCGTGAAATTTTAGTGGTTGTTTTCCCGTGGCAGAACGATTTGCCTTTAGTAATACTATAGAATCATGCTATTATTCCTCGAAAAAAAAATTTTTTTTTTACGATTTTTCAGAATATTAATTTTCCAACTCGAAAACGAGAGAAGCTATCGTTGTTTTTGAAGATGTGACGTATTCAGGTACTGCTTGCCGCATGAAATCGATGCTTAAAGCTAAAGAAGCTCTACACCCTAAGTCATAAAGCGGTTCGAACGTGCTTTCGAGTTACGGTTAAACCTTTCGTAAAACCGGCATTTATTGATTTTAACAAAAAAGAACTGCACACATCTTTTGTACTACTAAGATAGAATCATTTCACTGCGGGAAAACAACCACTAAAATTTCACGGTGTATATTAAGCTAACAAGATGACCTCACTCCACCTGATGGTAATCGGTAGTCGCACTCACCCTGAAAGCCCGCTTAAAGAGGAGACCACTGCTGCGGCAACAACGAGACAAGGCGTGGAGACTCGCATTGGTATTGAGCTGAGCGGGTCGGAGTTGGCCAGGCCAGGGCCCCCGTTTCTACGAGTCTCCCCGGCCGGCGGGCTGACCTCCGCTCGCACAATACCGCCGCTAAGACTCCACTGGTCCGACGCTTGTCCCAACAATGGCCCCCCTGGCTCCGGTTCGTACAGTGCTGATCCCGGAACGCGACCTGACCGAGAGTGGTCAGAGTCACTTGGCGGGTTTTACGCAACTGTATGGTGGTAACAGCAACCGGACAAAACTGGAGACAACACGCCTTAACAACGTGATGCCAGACTTGACAAGCGATGTCTGCAACGTCTTAAGCTTATACTTGACTGGTGCGATGACGCAGTGGATAGTGCCTCTGGCTCTTGCTCCGGGAACCGTGGGTTCGATTCACACTGTTGTTTGTCCGTGCCCGGTTTAGGGCTGAAAGCTATCCGCTCCCCCGCAAGTCCGGTGATGATGACAAGGCTTCTCCAAGCCATCATCGTATGTAGTTTCGGAAAAAAAGATGTCCGTGTATGAATGTGTTATTTTTTAAATAAAAAAAATAATGTATACCACAGTTGTTTCTAATATCCGTAACACAAGCGATCGAGCAATTATTTTCGGAATCAAGACAGCGATGAAGTTGTGTGATATTTTTTATTTACCTTCATGTCTCCGGCATCAGAAATCGCAGAAAATTAATTTGTCTTTAAGTGTGACCGTAGTTTCTTTTGAATACACCTTGGAATTGACAAAAACAGAGATACCAAGAAATTTCCACAACTCTCCATTGAAATGCGTAACTAGCGGTTCCAGGACCCGCGGTTATAATACCTCTTCTGTCGTTTCCCAGAAGTCAATTTCAGTCACTAAGATTGAATTTCTTTGATGTTATGCTATGCAAACTAGGAGGTTGGTGAAGTAATACCATGAACTTTCATTTTAATATATTTTGCGAACACATAAAATGTAACATACATTTAATGTATGTTAAAAAAAAACAAAATAAATTCCTAAAGCTTTTATAAAAACTACTGAGTTTGACCGTAGCAAATAAAAATTGTTTGTTTAGGAGGGTCACAAAGAAACAACCAATAGTATTTTATATCCAAGGTCAAAGGTCCTCAAATCGATTTCTAATTCTGTTATTGTACCGACCAGCCCGCATAAACTAAGGCGAAAATCGACCATAAAAACTAACGTTCACCTATAAAGACAAACTTATACCCATCGAATGTGAGGCACGGGACCCGAGGTCATTTAAATGTAGATACTGCTCATTGGTGGCATGCCCACGATATCTAAAGTTCGAGTTTCGAGTCAGGCCATTTGTGTAAGTATTTGAGTACGCTACGCACATACGTACATTGTAAGTGAATATACCAGACAGCCTAGAGTTAGGATGTAAGTAGATTTAGAAAAAGTTAAGCCAGTGTATCTATGCCTGATCTCTTAATGAACATGTTGGATTGCTACCTTACCATAATTATAATGTTAGACCTAATAGACGGCTGATAGACCTGAAGGAGGACTGAAGAGGCAAAACTTGTATAAAGCCTTAACTTGTGTAAGATTTTGGCCGCCTTGCATGTTCTTTTAATTTAAGTCTTAATTTATCATTCCGAATAAAATTACTAAATCATCATCATTGTCATCAGTCCATATACGTCCCCACTGCTGGGGCACGAGCCTACCCTAAACTAGAGCGATAAGACCTTAGTCGACCACGCTGGCCAAGTGCGGATTGGTCGACTACACAACCTTAGAATTTATTCTTAGGTGTGCGTGCAGGTTTGCTCACGATGTTTTCCTTAACCGTTAAAGCGTCAAATGATGGTACATATGAATTAAAAAATAAATGACTAAATAATTTAGCAAAAGGAAAATCACAATCTCGAAATTTCGATGCTCTTTATGAGCAAGAGTAAAGAGTTTTTCACTCTTCCAATCAGCCAACTTGAAACCCGTCAACACGAAATTGGCCAACGAAGTTGAATTGTCAATGTTTCCGGAAGAATTCACACTAAGAAAGAGGAAAATATGGCGTTTCCATGAAAACGATTACTGTCATAAACGAAATACCGGGTATATTTTGCTTTGTTAAGTTTCAGGGAATATTTAAGAGGTATCAGTAGCGGTACCATGAGTTGGCTATCGAAAACTTACGTACGTTAAAAACCTATCGAATTGTTTTTTTCATACAACCCATTTTAGTTCTTAGCGTGACCATTAGGGGCGCTGTACAAGTTTTTCATAGACATTTTTACGTGAGCGATATCGAGTCCGTAACTTTTAAACTCATGGTAGCGCTACTGTATTGTTTCCAGATAAGATGTAATAACTCCCAATCTCTTGTATCTTGGATAGTAAGGAAATTGACTGCCTCGTTGGTCTATCGGTAAGAAACGCGTAAAGATCGAGAGGTCCCCGCTTCGATTCCAGGGTCGAGCAAAATTTGTGTTAGTTCTCCTGAATAGAAATTACTCAGCTCGGAGTCAGGAAGTTGGCGGTTGCACGCCGGTGCCTCAAAAAGCACGTTAAGCCGGTGGACCTGCGCCCGGTCTCTCATCAGTCATGTCGGATTGTCGTCTCACCGAACTATGAGAGTAAGGAAACGGAGAGTGCACTTGTGTTTGCGCGCATACTTGTGCATAATAATTATATGTCCTGCGCAGTTAGCTGCTCTATTGAGATCGGCCGCCATGGTCAAAATCGGTCAGACACCTTATTTATTTAGTAAGGAAATACTTGTACGTCTTTATAGCTTTGCTTATTTGCATAATTGCTCGTACTAATAATTAGACAGATAAAACAGAAATGTGGAGAAATGCAGGAATGATGTATGTTAAATGGCTTTTCTTTCAGGTGGATAATACCACTAACTAAGACTTCAGTCTGTTCTACAATTCAAGACACACTCATGGTCATATATGAATGTACAATATCTCTACATAAAGCTTATCCAATACTATGCAACACGTGAGGTAAGAAGGACACCATTATATCGTTTTTAACCTTATTGTAGAAGTATTTTTTGTTGGTATTAACAAACAATTTAATACACTTATTTACCATCATAATAATGAACAGTTTGACTTTGTAATAAGAAAACGAATACCCAGAAAATATAACCAAAACCTCATTCCCGCATAAGCATCACAATGGCGTCGAAAACTCGTGTCTTCTCCCGAATAACATTCCCGTTTTGCGCATTTTTGCACAATTTAAACTCCTCCGGCGTCATATTAGACCGGCTGCCGTCGTAGTTACACGGAAAAATGCCCCTAACGGGTGTCACGCCGGGAAATTTTACACTCTACAACATATTCTCACCTAGCAAGGCGGTGGCATTTCATAGAGACGCCCGGAGCTATTGGCTCAAGGGGGGACCGCTAGCGACGGAGTAGCAAGATATTATATTAGAAGACGCTCTATGCATACACTTATTGAAATAGTTTGTTCTTGAAAGGTAAATGTTATGTTATATTGCACACATTAAATTTATATCACCTGCTTCTTTGTGATTTTGTACGTTACTTAGATCTTTACCGAAAAACACATTGCAGCTTTTTTTTTAAATAACTGAAGGCATAAAGGTTGTCTTGATAATAGGCAGAATAGTATGTAGGCGCCAGTTCGCTCGCGACCATGATTGGTGTAACCCAATCGAAACGGCGGGCAGTAAATAGCTATGTATTTGCTACTCCTGATAACGCGTGTAGACCCATAAAGACTAATATTTAGTGTAATGGAACGCGAAAGTCTAAAATCTTACAGAATAGTATGTATACGACAAGTGTTTTTGTTTCCTAAACATCAGAATGGTAGGTATTGTAAGCTTTTTCAGCTTTACTGGACATGAGAGTGAGTATAAAGGTCATGAGAGTGAGTATAAGGGTGCTCATTATAGGTGCGCGTTCAATATACATATAATTGGATGAATGAATATTGTACGTATGAATATTTCGTTATTGTCTACTGAGAAGTATCAAATTCATTGATTCTTTAGATATTTCAAACCAATTGTCTTGGCTATTTTTTCATATGTGTTGGCTTTATAGTATTAATAGAGACATTTGTTGACTTCAAAGGTATTTCTTCCCAGAACCTCAGTAAGAAAATCTTATAAAGTTCCATCCTGTATATATATATAATCCATTCAATATTAACACTCCATTCAACCTCTATGTGCAAATGTTACAACGCATTAAAAAAATATGTAAACTTTTATCTTATGATACAAAGAAGTAAAAAAAAATCAGAACATGAGAACCCCTATGAAAGAGTTTAGCTTAAATACAGCTCAATTGCAAAAACAAACAGATACACGGATATGACCATCTATCAAACATTATAATTCCCCCAAATCTCTTTCGGTCTCACAACTCCTAACACTGACTGCAATCAATACCTACCACCAAACAGTGCTCTATAACATAGTCCTGCGCAGCTAGCTGATCTCCATTGAGATCGGCCGCCATGGCTGAAATCGGTCGGACACCTTAAATGCCTTCTCATCATGAAAGAAGTCACAAGCGGCAGGCCTCAAGCCTACATCCCGTCCCTTACCCCACAGGCCCGCGCTCGCCACCGCTCTGCACTCGGCCCTGATACGCTGCCCCCCGAAGGCCTCTTGCAAAATAACTTCTAGTGTGGAATTTTTATTAACCAGAACGCGGACTGGTCTATGGGGCTAGTTGGTGCGAAATTATGTACACGTGTTGAATAATGCCGCGCTCTATTGTCGTAAACAATTTTTATATTTTCACAGCCAGAGTGGAAATTTGTAAGTTAAACAAGAGCGAATCGTCGCGCGGTTAAATTTTAAATTACTGAAGCGATATACGGGTTTAAGTTTACTCCTTTGTTGTTTGTAATAGTTAGGTAAGTAAAGCAAGTAAAACATTTCAAACTTTGATTCTTAAGTCTATGTTTTCACTTTGTGAACTAACTAAAGTTTGCTGCCGAATTTTATTAGATAAACATTGTAGTATGTTTACAAAGTCCTTCAATCTGATCAAATAAAAAACTAACCTTTAAATATATTGGCTCGCCCATAACTAATCGTATTATACATAAACAAAATGGTGTACTATTCTTAGTGTAAGTCAACTGCAAAGGTTAAACTATCAAAGCGAACACAAAATCGTCTTCTGAAACTAGTCGGCGAATCTCTAAAAGGTTCTTTCGTCTCGTAACTTGTTGGGCAGCGAACAAACTATTCGCCAACTCTTACGATGTGCGTAAAGAACTCCGCCCGTAATGAACTCTTGGACTTCGACTTGGGAACTTTTTGAAGATGCACTTTTAAGTAGCTCGACGATTTATATTATCGCTTTTAGCTTTTAGTTAATACCCTTAACGGTCTGGCTTTTGTTACGATTGTGAGAGTTTAAGATTGTATAAAAATCCAAAGACAGTATACCAATTTTATTCCAGTCAGCATCTAAGATGGTCATGCTTAGATTTTTTCCTCCTGAATTCATTTGGATAAAAACCTAATAAAATCTACAAATAACATATATCTGGTTAGGCGAATGCATAGAAAAACCGTCATTCATAATCTTATTTCAGGTTAGAATTTACTGAACAATATTTTCTTAGCCGCAAAACTTGCTCTGACTCAGAAATTGAGTAGAATATGCATAGAAGTATCTATGAATATTACCTAATACTAGCACATCAAGCTAATATATTTCGTAGCATGAACGTGAGCCGTTATGTGAAGTTCTCATACCAGTTGAAGTCGCTACGAGCGCAGGTAGGATGTTATGCAAAATGTCATACAACAGTATGCGACAATTAAGATTGCTCCGCTGACTACGAAATTCTACCCGGCTACGAGTCTGCTACGATGTAACCGTAGCAAACTGTGAACAAATAGCTACGTGCACTAGGAAACGTATCAATTATGTTTAAAATTTCATTAAATTATTATTTGAGTACCGTAGTCCATTATAACATTGTGTAGCTAAAACTGATAGCTACTAGAATGTTAATTAAAAATACTTTATCTCTATAACCTCAAAAGGAAAACTAGTTTCCGTTGCACTTACTTTATTGTAAATAGAATACGCTTATGCCTATTTATTAATTTTTCATCGTAGGTTTTTTTTTGCACTAGTAGATCCCGATGTCAAATCAGAAGAAATATTACTGTGAGAAGTCTATTAAAGTATTTTTGTCTACTCCACTGTAGTTTCTGATAACTGTTACACCAATGATTAAGCTAGTTACTTCTGAATGAGATAGGTACTTTTATTAACATGCGCTGGAGTTGCGAATATCATACCTTATTGCAACTTTATACAATAAAATACAACTACAAAGCAATGCAACAATATAGACTTGTTCAAACATAGAAACACTTGTTCATGCTGTCACTCGTAATTCAACCCACTGCAGGTCCGAATGAAAAACTGATAAACATCCAATCGCCAGGCGCTTTGCCTGGCATCCGTTTACACTAACTCGGCCCATTTCCGGGGTATAATCGAGTGCTAGTGGACGCTCGCCCTAGCCCAGTACCGAGCCCTACCGAGAGCTAAGATGTATTAAGTAAGACTGTAGATATAATAAAAATGTTACTATGTGCGTATAATATGTGATAAAAAATAAAATAGTATAGATCTTTATCAACGCAAACACAAAACAATATTGTTTTTAATCTATGCCAGTTCATCTGTTTTGTAATATTTTAGACGTTCGCGTTCCATTACACTAAAATTAGTCTTTATGGGTCTACACACGATATTAGGAGTAGCAAATTACATAGCTACTTACTGCCCGACGTTTCGACTGGGTTAGAGTTCGCTCGCGACCACGATTGGTGTAACCCAGTCGAAACGTCGGGCAGTAAGTAGCTATGTATGTAATTTGACTAATTTTAGTTCATCTGTTTGTCTATGAATTGGTGCATGCTAATCTCAAAAACGGCTATCTGAGATAGATGTGGTTTTCAGTAATAAATTAGACAGTATAGCCGCGTTCGCGGATTCATCATCTTGATAAAGCTTTTATTCGATGTATTAAGTGGATAGACCTTCATAACTGTTAGTGAATCCAAAGCTAAAATCTTTATTTACCGTGTATTCAATAATGTAATTGTTTCATTATTAACCACTACTAAGTACCATTTTCATTCACATAATATTTTCTATTATTTATCTACAGCGCCTTTGTTTGTCCTGGCCTATCGCCTTCGCATCGCTCCCGCTGGACTAGAGCACGCCTCTACCTGTCTCGATGGAGATTAATCAAATATTAACGATATGACGTCCACTCCGAGCCGGGCAGGATCATCCCATCTCGTTTTAGACCTGTCAGGAAATCTTCCGACTGAACGCCTATACATCGTACCGTACATTACGCCTAGTCTTGGGACTGGCTTGGTTAAATAGTCATTAAAATAAATAAATAAATATTACACAACATCACATACTGTAACATAAGTAGCCTTAGCACTTGTGTTACAGGTATCAGAATCAACAGTGGATACACAAATATATCCTTACAAATATTATAAATGCGAAAGTAACTCTGTCTGTCTGTCTGTCTGTTACGCTTTCACGCATAGAGTACTGAACCGATTTAAACGAAATTTGGTATAGATATAGTCCAGAGCCTAGGAAAGGATATAGGCTACTTTTTAACCGAATGCGCTATAAAGAAGTATAATGTTTTACCGGTTAAACGTCTCTACGCGGACGAAGTCGCGGGCGGAAAGCTATTTAAATATATTTAATAACACACCCAGCCAGTCATTAGCGACTGGCTACGGTTCCAAGAATCGTGGGTTCAATTCCCGCCCGTATAAATATTTGTGTGCCGAATATCGATGTTTGTTCCGTGTTTGGATGTTATTAAATAATTATATTAAAATTAATTTGTGGAAAATAATAATGTTATTTGTAAATACTGAAATACCTTACTTCGGAATTACAAGAATGTATGTGATATTGTGTGATATAGGGAGTCTAAACAACTGTAAAATTTACGTTTCTGTTTATAATATCAAAATAACAACTTTTTACTAAATGGATATAAATATGTATCGGGTACCGATAACAAAAACACAATTAAAAATATTTTTGGACAAATTTCCATTAATACATAGTTAATTTTCTAAGCTACAATCATCATCATCATCATCACAATATATAAGGCTATTTTAATTAATGATTGCTGCCAAATCTACTTCCACTTGGCCGAAGTCGCGGGCTGCCACAAGTTTGAAATAAAACTTAATATACGGTGTATAATTATATAATGTGATGCTAAACATAATTATTCAGAAACCCGATATTGTGAGCTCTTTAGAAGCCTCGTGTAAATTATATTTAGAATAATGTAATGTCTTGAATTTGTAAGCTACCTGGTTGTTAATTGAATGAACGTGAATATTCACTCATCCGATTACCTTTATTATACAACAAATTATACTTATTGGCAATTGTCAAAACATTAAATTTTGTTTTTTTCAATCGTGTCGTGACAACCAGTACGTTAGTCAATAAATTATTGCTAATCGACGGAAATAATGTTAAAACTCCCCCAAGGTTGAAATGAAATCTATTCTATATAGGTTCTAAAACAAATAATACTTGTGTGTACTATGATTGAGTAAGTTAGATTAGATCCGACCCACAGCCAGCACAAAGCTAATACAGACGGAATATCTATGGCTTTTTTTAAGTTTCTAAAGTAAAAACCATATTTGGTTTTATAAAATGTCCGAAATAAATTTTGATTTGAAATTTAATTAGAATTGCCAACTCTGGTTCATATTTTACTCGAGACTAGTATGTTTTTTCTATAGAATTCATATTTAAGAAAATACTGAAAATAACGTATAGAAAAAATCGTTCATGAATTTTATAATATAAATAAACTGTGGGTCCGTCTGTATGTTATGTTTTTACTGAAAAGAGGCGAGATAATTTTTTTATAACACAAAAGAACCGAAAACCTATTTTTTATGTCAAACCTTTAAAAAGCAACGTATCCACGCGTGCATTATTTATCCAAACAAATTGATGAAAAATAACGATGTAACAATTTCGATTCGTTAAAAAATAGATACGATAATACTTCCAATCGGACTTCAAAATCCATTTCAAACAAAAATAAAATAATTGCCTTTACCCGTCGGCCATCTTTAGCAGCGCTGTAAACACAGTCAGATAAACCAACAGCTCGATAAATTGGGAAATCCTCTCAACACCCTTGATATTAAATTTTATTACCTAACAGGGCCCGTAAAAATTCTACAATGTACTCGTTATATGTGTTGCAGGCAGTTTTCGAGATTCGTTTTGTCGCACGCACTTGTAGTAATCAGTGTTTTGGAATCTCGTCTTCGGATTGTCTTCCTTTGCTTTAAAACGGATGAAGATAAAATTCATGACTCAATACTGAAACATATTAACAGTTGGTTTTTACTAGACTATTATTGCAGTATCTGATAAAGGTAACTAATTATTTAAAATCCTTCGCTATAAATAAGACCTGTGTATAAACTACACTGTTATTATTTCGAAATACAGTTAGTTCTTTTGTAAAAACTTTACTTGGACTAAATAATTTGAAGGTTCTATACATATAACACACACACTCACGCACAAAGGAACAGGAATATTCTCTTGCATCTAAAATATTTTTATGTTTCGTACTTGTAGATTTCAACAACACTGTTCGAAATGGGCGAATAAATATTTTTTAAATTTTGTTTCTTTTTAATAACAAAACGCTTGGGTGTTTCTAATGATATTCCACCGTTTAATAATTTTATGAATTATTTACTATTTGATATCCACATCACATCTAACATAATATTATGTCACCAAGAAATTGTCTTTTATTGAGGCAGACAGACCGACAGACAAAACAAGTAGTGATTTTAACTGCTCCCATTTTTTAGACGTTCGTAACACTAAAAACAGCTAGTTTGAACAAAGTCTTATTCAGCACAGTACAACAGCGCACACCTAACGGGGGCCTAAATTCTGTTTTATGAGGGTGAAGCATAAAGTCCGATTTATATGAATAAATACCCCGTAAGTTACAAGGGCGACGGTTTGAGTCGTTCGTTTGAATTTACCAAGATACGCCTATTTATCGAGGACTTATCATATCGGGCTCTCTAATACAGGTGCTGTTGGTAGAAAAGCGCCCTTGAACTTTGTTTCAGGTATGAAAACATAAGTGTATCCCCTAGGGGTTAATTACTCTGTGTAAGCCAACATAGGCTTACCCAATTCATTAAGCTTGCTTAAAATAATCAGATCTACGGCCACTCATTAGAACGTTAATTATACGTACATTTTTTGCGCTGATTTGCCGAAAGGTTATTAATGAAATACTCCGATGCAAGTTTTAAATTAAAACGTTGCTTGTTTAACTGGCATGTATTTTTATTATCTTCAATATTGGACCTTTTCTTTATACAAAAAGGCAACAAAATACAAAATTTACGCCGACAATAATCGGAAGTAGCCCCTAACTTCAGTTAGCAAGAAAATAACAAATTATTCCTATAAACAAAAACACCATAAACATCATTTCCAGGCGCAGAACGTCCAACTGCTGGGAATAAAAAAGCCATATTTTCCCATGAAAACAAAAAAAGGTCTCACACATTTGTGAAAGAGACACTTTATAAGCGAAATCCTCACTTCTATACCGAATCAATTGAAAAACCAATCGACTTTTTAACGTATGAACCTACAAAGCGACTCGGATCCAAAGCAGTCATTAATTCTTAGGAAAAGAAATTAAAATCGAATACGACACAAATTTTCCTCTCCCGAGTCCTTTACAGGAAGTATCTCCGAAGCTCCGAAGTACAACTTTCAATCTTATCGCAACAACTTTATAGTCTATTTCAGATTGTGTTTGCTTTCGTTGGGGCGTCTCACGATCGAAGGAAAGTTTCCAATTTAATTTGCCAAACACTTCTTATCTTTTTTTAGTATTTATCTCCATTTGATTACATTAAAAACAGAATGTTTTCCCTTGTTTACTTGCAAGAAATCTAATTTCATAGGCAGTGAAGCGAGCTGAGAGATTGGATGCTAGGGGGAACTGACAAGTTTAATCGTTAAATTATTGTATCTTTCTAAGCGGAGAAAATAAATTTATGATCATCAAGTTCATTCACTCGTTCTTGGCAACGAAAGTGTAATGGAATTAACGGATTTGCGAATCTGGAAAAGATTGCGATTTCAATTTAGTTAAGAGACTTGGAGTAGTTATTGTCAATGTCGTATAGTAGCTTGTTCAGAAATTTAAATCCAAAACTTGTTATCTTATCAACTTTTGATGTAAAATGATACTTTATGGAAAATTAAATTATTCAAAATAAAATATGTTTTTGCAAGGCTTTTCAAGAAATATGCTCAATGTAATTCAGTAATTACTAGTACCTGAATCTATTTCAAGATCTTACTTTTTCCTATTTGTACATCGTTTATGTGGTAACTCAGATAACTCAGAACTCAGAGACCTTTATTTGTATCTGGTCTTAATAAATTGAAACGTCAATGAAATATTTTATTTCAAATGCAAACGGTAAAACTTAAGAAACAAACAAAAAAATCACGTCTACGCCAGTGTTATAAAGCTGAATGGTTTTTTGTAGGAAACACTATGACCGAGTGCTCCCACTATTTTAATAATAAAGCACGCGAGAGTACAAAACACTGGCGAAATGCATAACAAAGGTTAAAAGCAACATAACAGAGTACTCCCATAAAAGAGATTAACTGACAGGAGAGGAATAGTCCGGTGGCCCTTGGAGAAATCAGCCGGAGTCAACGGGGTGGCTCTATGTGAATATTTGACGTTCACATGAAATGGACTGGACTATATCACACCTTTGAAACAGAAGCGGCACTATAACATAACGTTGTTTTGTTTACAGTTACGACCGCACTACTTTTGGAAGATTGGCCAAAGGAGAAAGGAGAGTTACGAAATTAACCTATTCATATTGGCCACTTGAGCAATGTCTTAACATTCCAATACACTACTAACATTATCATGAACAATTGTAAAAAAAATCTATTCGAGCACAGAAATTTGACACAATTTTTCGCAGCAGATGAGCTCTCTACAAAATAAAATCACTTAACTGACATTATGCAACACCAATTCCTTAAAACACTTTTTTCACTTAGTATGACTCTACCACCGGTTCGGAATGCCACTACACTTCACCAAGAACTAACCGGCAAGAAACTCGAAAGATACTCTTTTTAACCTGATACATACATATACATAGAACCACGCCTTTTTCCTAGAGGGGTAGGCAGAGAACACTTCTTACCATGTGCTACGGTCCTGGCACACCACTTTCGCTTTTTCCACATCCATCAACCTCTTCATACACGCTCGTCGATTAGGGGTACTTTTGATTTGACCTTTCTTCAAGATTTGGCCTTTTTGGTCATAGAAGGTCTTTTTTGTTTTACCTAATAGCACGTAACAGCTGTTGTTTATTGCTACAAAGCAAGGCTGCACAAAGAACCTCGGCCAAGTGAGACCACGATCAGAAGTCACTCACCGATTACGCAGCGTAACACTTGGCAGCTCCGCAAAGCACTAGCTAGCGCCCAAATTTACATGTTTATTCATGAAGTTACCGTTTTATGGAGGAAACGGCGGAACTTTGTGTACAAATCTTCCTTTCACGGAGTCGGATGAGTCATTTGGTATCATGACTGAAGGGGTAGACTTGTAGTTGCACGAAAAGTTTGAGCAGGGTTTATTTGTCTTAGTTTTCTAAAATGTACACTTACACTTATTACTTTGTTCTCTGAAATGAATATTCAGTCTTTGTTTATTTTAAAAGCGTCGATGGCCGAGTGGTTAAAATTCGTTGCTTGCCATGCGAGAGCCCGCCAGTTTAAGCTCCGCCACGTACCAATGTCTTTTTCGAATTTAAAATGCATATGTACGATTATTCGACGCTTTGACGGTGAAGGTGATCGTGAGGAAACCTGCACACCTATCGAGAAATTTTAGGGCTGTGTAATCGACCAATCCGCACTTGGCCAGCGTGGTAAGGCCTTGTCGCCCTAGTGTAGGGTAGGCCCGTGCCCCAGCAGAAGGGACGTATATGATGATGTTAATTTAAAAGGGTGTTCATGTTTTAGGAGCTTTGTGACTTTAAAATCTACACACCAAACATGCAAAGTCATTATAAGATCCCATATTAGTAAGTACTTGTTAATTGCTTTGTTGGCCAATTAACAATATGAACTACTACACACAAAATGAAACTTGCTTTCGTCTGAAAACCAACATTCGTATCTAAATTCACACGAGATCACAAAGCGAATGCTTTAAAAACAATCCCATCGCCAATAGATCAACACAGCGTACAATACGGAATCCCTGAACATTTCCTAGAACGTCGGTAGCGTGCGGCAAATCCCACTGTTTGCCCAAAAATTCCCGTAAGATTCCCACCGAGCCCTCTACTTTGCGTCTCGCATGGCAACACCGGGCCGTACCCGCAAGCCTCGATACACACTACCGGTTATTTGGGCTTAAGACTTCCAATAACAATAGTTTTTCACATAGAACTCAATCTTAAATAGATATGGTCTATTGCGCCTGTCGACCTCATATTTAGATCTCACTACCGCTCACTATCAGGTGGAGCGAGGTCATCCTGTTAATAATAAATAATTAAATACAATTTTGAGAATATATTCCCCACTTTGGATTCAAAATGTTAAAAGCAAGATTAAGATATAGAAGTTAATTAGTATTATAAGTTATTTACTTCTGATAATAATAACACAAACACAAAAATCATGAACATTTTCAAACCTAAATAAATCTAATAGAATCGGAAAATTTAAGATGACTCTGGACAACAAATATGAAGAATTCATTTTAGTCAATTGGTTGCCTTAGCGAAGTGCCTACCTATTTACTAGGAAGTATTATTACTTCCCTACATAGTATAAAGCAAAGTCGCTTACCGCGTCTGTCTGTATGTATGTAAGTGCTTATATCTTTAAAACAACGCAACGGATTTTCATGATTTTATTTAATAGGTAGAGGGATTCAAGAGCAGGGTTTTATGTATCATATACCCAAAGTGAAGCGAGGGCGGATGACTAGTCAGTTACTATAGCAGGGTAGAACTGTTGTTACTTTACCAGCAGCTGAATTAAAGAAGAACGCAGCGCTTAAAAAAGAGGTTTAGCTTTTCATTTCTGCCCCGGGCCATTAAGGCATGGAATGCCCTTCCAGCTCATGTTTACCCTTCCTCCTATGATCCCGGGACCTTCAGGCGGGGCGTGAGACGGCATTTAAGCAGGCCTTCAGGGTGAGTGCGACAGGCTCAATACGATCTATTGTGCCTGTCGACCTCATATTTGGATCTCACTACCGCTTACCATCAGCTGGAGTGAGGTCATCTTGTTAGCCTTATATAAAAATAAAGAACGCAGCGCAAAAATATAAAAAATAAATTGTAAAATGTCGCCCCGTGTGCCCACACCGACACAACTCAAACAAGTTGCGAGGCTCCACCTAATAAACTTACGGGAGCGACTGTGTGCGATTTGAAAGCTATTTCTTATCTCCAGCATGGCGGGGAGATGCAATATGTTGCTTTTAAATTTATTCGATAGACGGAGGATTTCACAATATTTATCTTGATAAACGTGACTTCGAGTCCCTGGACGATGGTGCTCAGATATTTCCTTCGGGTTTCAGGATTGAATGCGTTCTTTAACCAGTTCAGTTGTGGTTGTTCCAAGTAACAAGTTCAAAACATTCCAAAATTTTTGAATGGTTTTAGAATAATTACTTTAGTTAAAGAAGTAAGAAATTTCGAAGGTCGTCTGGGCATTTGTGTAAAACTCAGTTTTAATTTTATTTGTATTTTTTAAACTATTTATTTAAATTGGATTCCAGTTAATGTATGTGTCTCTTGGTAAAAGTAAACGTATTATCTTTCTATCTATCTTAACCCTTTACCAGGAACAGCATGGTGAAATTTTCCATTGATTTTGGACCTTAAGTGAAGAAACTAAGGTCCAATATAACGTGATCTTTTATTATCCTAAAATCTGTTAATGGTTACCTATTTATTTTTGAGAATTGGTGGAGTAGTCTTTAAGTTCGTTCTTTACTCATAATAACACAAAAACAAAACTGTTCATTTCACAATAATTGTACAGATAAAACTCATGTACTAACGAATACCTACACCATCCATCCATAACAACAACTATTCCCATATAACACCACCCGAAAACCGGCCATTATCCACAACCATATCACCGGACACGGAAAAAACGAAATCCCGCGCGAAATGAAATACGACATTAACCCGAAGGTACATTTACACGGTCATAAGTTTCGGATTAAAAAAGGGCGCAATGAATGGGAAGGAATCGGGACGGGTCACCATTGTCCCCTATCTGCCGACATGGGGCCCGTTGGGTACCCGAGACTTTGAGAGGTAGCTATATACGAAGAACCGGTTTATTTATTTCGGTAGGTACAAAAAAAATATTGACTCAATCTATTTTTGGATGAACTTTAGGTTTGTCGTTTCAGTAAATGAGTGGGCACCGTTTTATCATTTCACAAGTAAATATTTGCAAAAAACGAATTGTTCAGATCTATATTTAGGTCATTGAACTTTGATGCTCTGTAATTACCTACTTGAGTAATGTTTCATGTTGACTCTGTAAGCTCATTTTATTTTTGTGTAAAGTAAGATTTATGAATGAAATGGATTATCATTACATTAATTTTAGGGCCTTTGTTACTATCATTAATAAAAGTATCGGTCAAATACCAAAACGATAATTACAAAACTGACTTCTACTTAGTCGATTTAGTAGTTACCAAATTACAAACGTGCGTGTTTTCACGATTTAAAATTTCCATCAGTATTCGTTAATCATACATAACGTCAAAATATCACTATGTTCTAAGATCCACTTAAAAAGTGTGTAATATATTATTTATCGATCATTAATGTAATATAAATTATTCAGTATAGTTTCACGTTTTGCCTAGTGTCGGCACTAACCGACCAGATGAATATTCAAACGGCTTAGCGCACGCACTCCGTATCAATTAGACGGTTACGAGGAAGAATGGGAGCCGCGATCTCGCCTCGGCACTGTGCAGTGGCTCTCAAACTTGTTTCAATCAAACCACTATGCATTTTGCTTATGATAATAGGGGTGGAGAATGACACTACCTGATATGCTCACTAGGAGGGATTCTTAGAATTTTTCCCACTTATCCCTATTCTGTTCCACATATACTTTTTTGATTCACACATCATCATCATCATCATAATCAGTTCATTTACGTCCCCACTGCTCAGGCACGGGCCTACCCTAAACTAGGGCGATAAGGCCTTAGTCAACCACGCTGGCCAAGTGCGGGTTAGTCGATTACACAATCTTGAAATTTCTTTTTTTTATATTAATTGTAGCTATAAATGAAAATAGAAATCCTTATATCTCTACCAGTGCAAATCAGTAGAGATATATGGAACATAACATACCAGAAAAGAAAATTCTAGGGTGACCATGGATCGGAAGACGCAGTTTAAGAAGTCTCACTACGAGATAGATCGACAATCTGATCAAGATCGCATGGGCACACTCGAGATCATTAAGAGAGGGTCAGACGACCATGTGAGGGAATGTCCTAGATATTTTTAGATATTTTTATTTTATGAGGTTTAGTAAATATTCAAGTACCAATATATAGAAGAGGGGGTCCCTATACAGACCAGAACTAAGTAGGTCCATGTGAACAAGTTTGGGAACCAGCGTTCTGAACTGCGGTGTAGTGAGCTACGTTTAGAATCGCCACGTTGAAAGCGACGTTTGTCTAAATGAAACTTTAAGCAGCGCGATTTGTGCTGTTGACGGCCTTATACAATATTAAAGCATGTTAGTGTGGCAAATCCGACTATGTATTTGTAATTGTACTTCGCTGTGTAATGGCTTGTGTGTTGTGTATTTTAACACATTGACTAGAAACTTCAAGTTAGTTAGAGAATAATAAAAGGCAGTGGGAGTGGAACCTCTTAAAAGTGTTATAGTGACTTTGAATTGAGGCTCTACATACTTCTGCAAAAGAAATGAACATATAAAACACCTTGTTCCCAAAATAACATAGAAAACAGCAAAGCATGTCTCACAAAGCCAAATACGTTCGATTGAAAGCAGAACACAAAACAAGATTACAATACAAAGTCGTGCGTATATTTTATTCCGTCGTCTCGTCAACATTATCTCAATGCTTATAGCTGAATTTATCTGTTCTCATCGGCCTTTTAAGAAGGTCGCGGAATTGGCGTGATTTCACCCCCCCCCCCCTCTCCCCCTGCTCACAAAATATAAAATCCCTTGGGATGCGTTAGCTGGAATTGAAAACAGGCCTGAAACCTTCGTGGAGAATTGGTGTTTTCGCTTGTGTCAGGCTAACGGTAGCTTGAAGGATTGTTATTAGACTAAGGTGGTAGTCGAGCGTAATATATGTGCTATAATTTTGCGCATAGTGTCATCTGTATAATAAACACAAGGCATTTACAATTATAAAGAGTATACAGTATATTTAACTTGTGGTTTATAATCTAAAGGTTGAACGCACGTAACTAGGTCTGAATCGTCTTTTTCAGTTCGCTCGCTACCATGATTGCTGCAACCCGGTCGAAACGTCGGGCAGTAAGTAGCTTTGAAATTTGCTACTCCTAATGTCGCGTGTAAACCCATAAAGACTAATAATCTAATATTTAGGTCTGAATCGTCTTATTCTAACAAAATAACAAGAAAAGTATAGCGTTCTCCTATACCTACTAGAGAAATTTAAATCGATTTTTAAATATGCATACATAATAATATTGAGCGTAGATACATTTCCCCGATCAAACATTACAAAAATAAAAACAACGCAATATCATATTCGTATGAATAACTGATAAATACCAGAGATTATCATTAGAGAAGTCACTGATATAATTAAGGTGTTTAATAATATTTCGGAGAAATGTTTATTCCTTGCCAGATACGAAAATCAAATTTAAATACCATTTGAAAGACATTGCAAATGATCTCTACCGAGAATAATTTTGTTTACCACTTTCATCTTACAGTTGAATTCATGACATATTTCACAGTGCTTATTAGATAATAATAATAACAATAGATATAATCTCTAAAACAAAATCAATTTAAGAAAAATTCCAAATAGAATTTTTTTGTTCAAAAAGGGCTAACTAAAAATTTCAAAATAATATAAGGGTGTAATATGTAGTTATTAATGTCCCAAATAGTGGAAAGCTATTCCCTTCGTTTTTGAAGCCGGTGCTCAACCTATTTTTTACAACTTGCACACTGTACTTACTTGTATAGGAAATATAACAGTGATGCTTACATCACTGTGGGAGACTTATCTCCAAATACTAATTTCAGGTTAAATTTCCATAACGTAATAAAATCACCAAAAAAAACCAGTAAATCTTACAGAAATTCCTCGTTATTGAGTCCACCTGAGCCGGCCCTTGAAGGACTCCTCCCTGAACCCTTTCTTAAAGGAGGCACGTAAAAACCTCTTGTTATTGACCTAAGATAAAGGTTTTATTGAGCCACTAAAGCAAAATGAATTTAATTTCGTTCTGAAGGGATTTGGGCGTATTCATACGTATATTGTGGCCGGCGGTTAAGGGGAGGTAAAATTGGCTTGTAATTTTAGGTATGCTTTTCTTTAAAAAAAGTTTACCACTGTACACTGCTGGTTTGAAAAAAAATATTAAACATACTTAATTGCTTTAGGTATTTTGCCAAGAAAGTATATGCCACGTACAGCAATCGTAATAGTATAAATATTCTTGTATTCGTAAAGGTGGTTAGGATATAAGGCATTTGAATCTATTCACAAGTTCTATTAAAATCAATATCACTTTATAAACTTCCAATATCTTTTAATGAATCTAAGATCATTTTTTTAACAGACCAAAAACTTTGATTCTCTTCGTCTGTCTTCCCCTTAAGCTCACGAATTTGAATTAGGTTCTATAAGGTCGACGTTTAACGTCATAATATCTTAAATTGAGATCAGAGAATGTTGGCATTACCTTAATGTAATATCCTTGTCAAACGAATTCTTGAATATTTCATGAATAAAACGCTCATGTATTATAATAATGTACAATTTTGTCGTTTTATTGAAATCTTAAATATTGAGTTTCCCACTTGAAATATGTAATACTTTACTAGAAGATAACTTTTATCTGACTTCGCAGTAGTAATAAGAACTATATATTATGGGTCTACATATCATTCTCCTTTTTATTGTATGGTTAATGAACAACCTGGTGTCAGAGTTTTTAAACCGCCCGTAGGCCTTTGACATGGCTTCACACACCGTTGAAAAATTTCTCAGGTGTGCTGGTTTTCCTTCACCGTTAAAGCATCGAATGATGGTACATATGAATTTCAAATTTGAAAAACACATTGGTACCTGGCGGGGTTTGAACTGGCGACCTCTCGCATGTCAAGCAACGACCTTAACCACTCTGACATCGACGCTTTTAACGACGATTAAAAGAGTGGCAAATACATAGCTACTTATTGCCTGACGTTTCAACTCCGCTACACCAATCATGGTGTGGAGTGACCATGATTGAATTGTTTATTATAATGAAACGCGAAAGTCTAAAAAATCGTAGTAAGTTCCTAGTAAAGGTCAAATAACAATATCAAATATCAAAGTTCATACCAACGTGTTCATGTTATTTCAAAACATATTAAGTGTATTAGCACAGGTTTCACATAAACCGTTTTATCGGTTCAAAAATTCTAGATGCGACAGCGGTGGATGCAAATAAATTCGACTGTCCAATAAACGAAAATATACGGTTTCGAGAAGTTTCAGTGGAGCTTATCAAGGAAATTTACAGCTTAGACGACCATTGCATCCACATACGGATATTACGGTCTACGTGAACGAGTTTTTATTTTGGCCGAATGCAAAAAACAGATGCTCTAGATATTGGTCAGGTTCAGGTTTCATGTTAGGAATGTTCAAAAAACTATTGGAAGGGGATTTCAATTTGCACCTTAAAAACAAAATACTGGAAAATATTTACTAGGTGAGATGAAACGTTAATAAGTCGATTCGTTTGATAATTACTCGTGCTTATCAGTATGTCTTACTGTCGGTTTTTTGTTTTCTCAATATACTAATTAAAAGTTCATTTTCAACACACACTTTCCACTTCACCATTCTAAATTTAGCAACATTTTATAGCCCGAACCTAATAATGAAAACACTTCACTATTCCCATTTATTCGGGCCTGATTTCCTGCTAACACTTTATTTCAATTCCAAATCACCAGCCCTACCCAACAAAACAGCGTTAAAATCCGCTCAAACAATCAATTATTCAACCATTGCTGCTCCGATCTCATTACGGCACTAAGCACCCCATCAGCGAACGGAATTGGACAGCGCAGGAATAATCAAAAGTCAATAAAATTCATGGAAGTATCGGGCTGGGACGCGCTATACATCCAGGCGAATTGGATATAAAACGCGATCCATTGAACACATTTCCCGAACATTAGGCTGGCACAGTGGGCCGGATGGGGCAGCGACGGGGATTTTTTATTAAAAATAAACATAAAAGAAATAAAAAATAATGGTATTTCAAAACTAAGGTATGTCATTGAATAGGCAACGTAAACACTATGATTTGGATGCTTCTAGTAACATTCATCATTGTACGATTTCGAACTTTATTAAGGAAACAAAAGTAATTATTATTCTTCTATGTATCGCTATTTGTGTATGTATGATTGCACCAGTGCAAATATTTTGTATTGTATTTGGATAATTTACACCCTAAATTACTATAGCAAACTAACGTATGATAGTACCTTGAACAAACACACGACCCACAAAATAAATAATAACACTCCGATAGTCAATCACCGAATATAAAACAAAGCGTACACGGTCCACTCCAAAACGCAATCTGAATATTGAAAAACATACCGTTAGAATTTGTAATAAAGTCAAATTTAAAAGTGGAATATGTCCCCGCTTCGTATAGTGTGTCCCACTGTGCGCAGATAGGAGCCGGATTTATAGGTTTCCGCGGCCGTATCGGCTCGCACCGTGGCACCTGGGAAGCTTTTAGGCCCGCCCTTAAATCTATCGACGCCTAGAATATCTTAATACATATAATTCTGCTGTACGTGTGTATGTAATTGAACTCCTCTTAAACGGCTTGACCGATTTAAATGATTTTTTTTAATGCGTTTGAGTGGCGCCCTGGATGGCTTAGATTCACAAATCAGACCGGCAGATAGCGCTGTTTGCTTCAAAAGCATGTGATCTCGGAAACGGCCCTAACGATTTCGCTGAAATTTGATATGTGGGGGTTTTCGGGGACGAGAAATCAATCTAGCTCAGTCTTATGTCTGGGGAAGCGCTTGTTAGATAGATATACCCAAGCAAAGCGAGGACGGGCCACTAGTTCTATTATTTGCCGATTAACTTTAGCGTTGGATTCCGGATGAATACTTAAGAGCGTAAAAAGCAATTTGTGCTAACTAAAATAAAGTTTTACTTTTTTCTGTTTAAATTAAGTAAAATCTTTCCATTTTCTTTTACCTGTAGGTCACTTAGGGCACTTTTTCAGGAAAATTATATAACTTTAATATTACTCTGATAGTAACTGCGTTAACGTTGTTTTTTTCTACAATAAGGAATACAAAGAGGCCATTTTCCAACAGTAGGGTTACAACTTTGGGTGACATTTGGATTGGTGGATAATGAACCCATTTCTTAATTATTGTTGAAATAAAATCCTTTACTATATAGCACTTCTTTTATTATTTACTTAAGCAACAACACAATTTTAGTTCCTATCGAGTTCAGGTCTTACAAACCAAATAGAAAGACGGAAGTGGATGCAACCACAGATTAAAAATGCGTTTCTTTTTACGCGTCACTAGACATGGCGCCAAAGGATTTAAGATTATTATATTTAAGTAATCTATATTACAACAGTTATAAAACGGTTGATCCGGTCCAATCACACCAAAAAACATGTGTTTATAATATCCTTTCACTTTATACATTACAGTTCTCATAAAACCAACTTTTTCATACCAAACCCGAACCACAGACAACCCGGTTCTTTCGGACAAACAGAATAAATAAATACAGTCGGATCCTCTCTCTGGCCATGTACAAATCGGGCGAGGCGTGCGTTGAATGGCGAGGATCGAGGACGGCGCCAGAGCCCAGGCCGATACATGGATCGGATTGTTAAGGGGGCATTACGGCTATGATGGTAGGTGATAACATAAACGTAGTTATTTAGATCCTTTTTTCTGTACTTAGATTCATTTGGAGCCATCCGCTCCCCCGCTAGTCCGTTGATGATGACGAGGCCTGGAGGCTATGAGACGAGGATGATACTCCAAGACATCATCGTAAGTCAGTTAGGAAAAAAAAGGTTCAAACTCCATTCTCCATTCTGATGGTACATTAGAATTTGACAATATCATAACATATAAATAGTTATTTTTATACATGTAACTTCCATTTACTTCTTCAATACCTTGTGTTCATACGACGATAATTCAAATTCAAGCATTAATAATGCTTGAATTCAAAGAATTCTGCAACTCTGCACGTGTGAAGCTATTCCCATTTACACGTAGTGAAATGAGATCAATGTAACAAACCCGTATCTTTTTAGTACATCAAGAAGACAAACCTGCTAATTTTGATCTCGTATGAGTAAATTATTACTACAAGATTATTTTTCACGACAAAAAGGCTAATATGATCACAATTGAGTTGTGCAATACGGCAGTCACAAATACTTCAAACGTAGCCATGCTTTCTGCCTCTTTTAAACAAATAAAACGCTGCTTAGCAAAAGCGTTTGATAAACGCTGGAATAATGTTTCCGGACACAAAATTACAAATAAAAACAAACTGGGAACCGCAATAATGCCGCCATAAATTAAGAACGCCATAATAATATTAAAACCATTAACTTGCGCAATCCTCCCCTTAAGCGCTGGCAAAGAAACAGTACGGGAAGACTGTTAGAAAATATATTAGACAACGGTAAACGGGATTTGTGACTTTAGCACAATAGTGATATGAGTTGTATTCGTTTGAGGTGTGCAGAACTATGATTCGTCACATTCTTTTAAACAAATTGCAATGTGAAAATGTTGTTTCGCAGTTTGAGAGTGGAGAGTCTCCCTTCGCTGTAGTGTCGTGCGGACTTAATGCTATTACGTGGGTAGTTTCCGTGTTTCGGAAGTGTTTTGGATTGAGTTTTGGTTTAGTTTCGTTATGTGTTTCGTTCGATAGTTATGTGGGGCCACGACCCGCTCTTATTGAGAATGATTGATGACGGGCTTAGGGATACGTGTTGTTAATTTTTAAGAGCTTTATAATTTGTGCTAAGTTCCTGTTGTGTAGTCACAGTTTTTTTCGAAGTAATGATTTGAACTACTTTTTAATGAAATTTATTTGGGCTCTCTTTACAATTTCGTTGTAATACAGTTTTCATTGAAATAGAGGGTGAGTGACTCACGCAAGTCCGGCGATGATGACAAGGGTAGACCAGTCATCAAAAAGCTTAATAAAATCGTTTACTTAAAAGCTGCAGACAAAAAAGTGATAAAAACCTGTCCACAACCCAGCCCACAAACTTGTCCACAACCCACAGTTTTTTCAAATGAAAAAAAAATCGTTTCCACGTTCTGTAAAATTGAAAAAGAATCGATTACTCGGCTATGTTCTTCGGAAATCGAATCAAAATGTCACTGGCCACCCGTTCGGCTGCAATATAACACATAATCAATCCGCGCGGCATGGAAATAGCGGCGCTTTCATTTCATTGTTTGGAGCTATCGCGGCCGTCTATGCGCCATCGGTGTAGGGCCCGCATAAGTCACGGATTTCCTAAACAATCAGGCATTTTTAGGTATAGTGCTAGGTAACTCAGTTGTCACTTAGGTACTGATACTCACAAAGTTTCGCCTTTTTATTGGAATATCATAACCCAAAGCTTAGCGCAGCTATCAGAAAGAAGAAGGATAAGTTTTTTCAAGTGGTTCCATTATAAATCAGTTTGCTGATGCCAAAATATTCAATAGGTAAACTTCTGGGCACTGCATCAACGTTAAGGAGCAGCGGCTGGTATTTTACCAGCCTCTGCATCTCTCTTCAGCAGCCACTGAGGAGCCCACATGACCCTCAATTGTGAGGAGTGAAAGTGCATAAAAACAGATTTTTTTTAAATCTATCCCACCTCTCTTCACGGCGTGCTCCCCGCAGCGGCAGATCAAAGTGATTCGCTTTTGTTCCGGCCGACGGCGCCGCCGAATGATTCCGCGTTAGTGCAGTGATTGCATTCTGACGGCCCGTAGTCGCGCTCCGCTGATACGGGTCGGCCCGAACATTGGAAGCCTAGTTTTCAGCTTGGCATAAGGTCACTAGTTTTATTTTTGCCATCTAAATAAAAGGATATTGACCGATGATCTCAATGGAGATCGGCCAACTGCGCACGGTTTATAGTGCTCAAGTGCACTCAGAACCACAGGCTTGACGTGCTTTGCGAGGTACCGGAGATACATCCGCCAACGTTCTGACTGCGTGCTGAGTAAAAAAACAACCCTGACCCCATACTCGAACCGGTGGCCTATCGTTTTAGTGTCTAGTAGTTTTACTATGTGGTGGTGGGTAGGCCTATTGGTAGGAAGAGTAGCATTTTTTGTTACCATAATCCTGTACCCTAAATACGGGGCCGTTTATGGTCTTTTCTCCCATGCCTTGGAAATCTTGTAAAGCTCAATTGGAACATGCACAATACAGCTACTTATCTTTGATTTTCATAGCAAGTGGATCCTATCTGTATAGAAATCTAGGTACAGCTATCACTGTAGAAATCGATTTCAATAGTAGACATCATGATCATTGATCAGCAAGCTGAAGTGGCAGTGGGCTGGCCACATCAGCCATAGAACCGACACTCGCTGGTGTAGACGAGTTCTAGAGTGGAGACCGCGTCTCGGTAAACGTAGTATCACACCATCAGGCAGGTGGAGTGACGGTCTGTGCAGAACGGCTGGTAGGAGCTGGATGCGAGCAGCCGAAAACAGACAGATGTCGTGCATTTGGGGAGGCCTTTATCCAGTAGTGGACAAGAATGGCCTGATGATGAGTAGACATCATACCCAAATCTCTTGGAAGTGTCAGGAACACCACACCACAGAGTCCACTAACCAAATCTTTCCCAAGGCCAGTACAATTGAAGTCAGATTTTCACACGCTTCTTCCCCATCTGATACACCATAGACTGAGCCACGCAAATCCCCAAGGCCAGAGCGCTGACGTCACAGCACAGCAACAAAACCCCGCCGCTCGGCTCACTTAGCCGACTTAGCGCAACTTGCGACCGACTATTCACTTAGCGCCCGATGGACTTGCTTTACTTGGACTTCGCGGTTGCTTAGGATGCAAGAAGCAGTTGATGTGGCACTTTTTTTAATGGATATTTTAGCTGAAAGTTGGTTTAAGAATGTCAATCCTCATATTTTCATGTTTTCATTTCATCTTTTGATTTATGACGATGCGTAAACGATTGTAGCAAAAATGTTAGTTATTGAACATTTCAAATGAAAGAAAGAAAGAAAGAAGTGCATTTATTCAGTTATTCTGTTTTAAACACACAAAAAACAGAGTAGGTTACTGAAAAGGGATAGTAAATCCCTTTTTAGCATGCATCGAGGAGTAGGGGACGCCGCGACGCTGGTCTTCCGCAAATACCTTCAGCTATCAGGGAGAGCACGAAGTGCACAGCAGCACATTATTATAGTAAGGACGTTACTTAAACTAGAAAGCTAAAGAAATGAGACATGAAAAGATGAAAATTAATATAAAATTAAATGAAGTTATACAACAGATTTTTGGTCGAAGGTAAGGGACGGTACGGGGTAGTAGGCTCTAAATGAGTCTAGTTTAACAAATACACTAGTGATTTATCTTAAAGTAATTTGTAGTTACCAAATAAACGATTATTGTACTCGTATAAACTATTACGACACTTTTAATCAATTTGTAGGTATTTCACCTACAAATTGATTAAAAGTGTCGTTCTTGATAATGTTAATAAGAACAAGAAACTTAGCTCCAGGAAAAAATATCCTAAAGAATGGAAATGTCAAATTAATGAGAGAGGTAATATTGCCTCATTAAGAAGGAATCTAACGGATAGTTGCATTATGAGTTCCGTGTATAGAGACGTTGTTTAGGCTCCATCTTGAGGTTTAACACAGGAAATGAAATCATCCGAGTCAAAATACACAATTTATAAACTACAATTCAACATTAGGTAATAGCGCTTTAGAACTAATTTAAATTAACCAACCTTGCATTATGAAACACAAATAGCGTATTATTAATACGCGTCAAACCACATTGGGTGCGGAAAATTGTGGTCGACGCAAAACTCCGGCTTTAAAACACTGTACAATAGAACATTCGTGTAATTATGAATGATGCCGATTTGAATAATTGAGCTCTGACTGGCCGCAGAAAGTACTGAGCGCTTATTACAGCCATTTTACAGATCGTGTTTTAAAATGTTGTAATTTGTAAAATGTGAATCCAATTTATTGATATAGTCGGATCTTTTAATACTTTTACTGGACGATAAAGAAGTTGTTACCTACCTAAATTCATAACTTTGTTTACGAGTTTTGAGGTTCAAATTACTTTGTAAATTATATAAGTAAATCTTTTTAGGTACCTATTTATTAAAATGTTTTACTGTTTACAAATAAACATAATCTATAGCATCTTAGGAGGTAGTAAGTAACTTTTCCTACATGATGTCAAGATGACGACGATCGCTGTAACTCGGGTGAATTACCTTTGAATTATTATTTGCAAGTGATTTTAAAAGGAAAATTTCAATAAAACAAAATTTACGAATTAAATTCGCGTGTATCAAGATTGTAAATATATTATTTAGGGACCCGACGTTTCGAGTTCTTTACAGCACTCATAAATCACGAGCAAGACGAAAGATCAGTTAAAATTAAACTACTTCGAAAGGAAGCTTATTTCCAAGATTTCCGTAAGAATGCCACCTCCCCCAGCCAATCGCTTCGCGCTCCTTGCTATACCGAAGTTAGCCACTGCACGGCTAAAGCCTTCGAACTCCTGATACGCTCACGCCGGCGATCGGCTCTGTAACGCCACTTGCGAACTCCGTTATCGAATGGTCCGCATATCGGCATCGAGTAACGACTAATTAACGATTGCATTGGGTTTTGTCGCTATTGAGAGTTGTAGTCCCATAAGTGGAGCTTCGCGTTCATTTGAATTCGCCATCGAAATGTCGAGCGGTAAGCCCCTTCACACATTGAGCGTTGGAATCGCTTTGTTAACGGTTGTACAACGACAAAAACGAGCGTTTGAATCTAGCCCGTCAATACATCTTCGTCGTAGCTACTTAAAAAATTTTCTTGTACAAATATACATTTACACAAGAGAGTTTTTGTATAGTTAACGGTTATTTGAAATGTAAACAATTTTATGATCATCATAAGCTCATCTCTGTCCATTGATGGACATAGGCCTCCCCTAATGCATGCCAATTCTGCCGTCCTTGGCTACTCGCATCCAGCTTCTATCAGCCGTCCTGCGCAGATCGTCACTCCACCTGGCCTGAGGGCGTCCTTTACTACGATTGCCGAACAATAGGGGTATATCATATGAACATCCATAATTTTCTTTGGTTACAATTTTGATAGGTGATACACGAGAAACCAGAACCAAGTATTGCGATGTTGAAACAGAAATTGCACAAAACACAAAAATAGCGCGCCCGGCATGTGTTGGAAATCCGTGCTTTCTTTTATTATAAGGTACAGTTATTTACATGTTCGGACGTAAAGCAAACAGTTCCTATCCAATAAACCGGCGCTCTTTGTTTGATACACGTCCACACAAAGAAATGCACCGGCGAAGGTAACACAAACACAAGTCAATATTGTGCCAACCGCTCAAACAGATCGAGACAAATCGGATATCTGAATACTAAACATTTGAACAGGCGAAATCCGCGAACATTCTTCGTGAATGTTCGCGGATTTGGGGGCGGTGCGCGTATTAAATGTTAAACGCCCGCGGCACCGCCGTGATAGGAAAAAATAAATAAAACCTTGTAAACAGCCTTCCCTTTATAATAGGCTAACAAGATGACCTCTCGCTACTGATGGTAAGCGGTAGTGAGATCCTAATATGAGGTCGACAGGCACAATAGACCATATTGACCCTGTCGCACTCACCCTGAAGGCCTGCTTAAATGCCGTTTCACGCCCCGTCTGAAGAGCTCAGGATCGTAGGAAGGAGGGAAAACATGAGCTGGAACGGCATTCCATGCCTTAATGACACGTGGCAGAAAAGAGGAACTAAACCTCTTAGTCCGAGCCACCAGCGCCTGTATTGTATGTGGATGGCAGCACTGCCCAGCTCGTGTCGTGTGTCGTGTCTGCCTCTTAGGCAGTCGGACTTGCGCCCAGAGGGTTCTGTAATAACTTGTATGATTTATGATATCATTATAAAAAGAAATCAGTCAGTTATTCTTGGAAACTGAACATTAATATCCCGCATGTTTACGCAATACAACCTTTCATCTTATTTCACCTTTCAAACATGATTATGTTCCAACAGAAAGTATCATATGTATGGCATAGGATTTCTTTCGTCTGCAAAAGTATGAAAATAAGCCGACATACATGAAAGCTCCTACTAAACGAAATCCTAACATACGAGTAAGCTTTTACTAAACGAAAGCCGCCATAGTAACGTATAAAAACTCCAGTCGATCGTGAGTTATAATAATATTCGTGACTGCCAATGCATAACACTTTCACAAGCGCTCAAACGATAATAGCCTGAAAAAATGTCCTGGAAGACACATTTACCCTTGTTTCTACTGTATTCTGATTGAAATGTTTGCACAAAGCTCATCGAATACACGGCATACCCGTAGCCAGAGCCGGACTCGGATGAATCAAACGAAACCGACGCCAGACAGAGCCGGATTCAGCAGTGGCGATCATTAACGAGATACGCGGAATTGGCTTTTTGAGTACCGAATCGAATGTGCAGCTGCGATTAGAGCGAGTTGAGACGGGGATTTTAACTGACATATTGTTTACGGGAGGTTCGCTGGGAATACTTTGTGAACAGAGAGTCTGTGCGTTTTAATTACTTTCGTCTATGTAGTTACAAATATATTACCTCTGTACAAAGGTACAAAGAATTTTAAATCGTACATTATTCTACTTACTTTATAATATTTATTTGTATTGAATGTTTGATTCACAGTTTTAAATAATATCTGCTGCAGACAAGCACATAGGAAACTTTTTCTTAGTAATGTGGTTTTGGCAAGATGTAGGCACAAATTAAATTGTTTTAATAAGTGACCAATTTTAATAATATCTCACTGGAATAAATACCGTGGTAGTACTTTAAAAACTTTGCGGGCTTTGCATTTTTCTTCTTAACCTGTATCAACCCACTGGTAACATCGCTAAGGTCTACTCCAAACCCGTCCAATTACAAAATTGTAGCTAAAATTGACACGTCGTCAAAAGTACGAAAAGACAGTAACAAAATGCGCAATGACGAACATTCACCGTCTCGCCCAGCCCGACTCAAGTCACTCTAAAGTTCACACTTACATGAGCACGCATGTCCCATTACACTTACGCGGGCCGACATTTGAATAACAAAGGCAGCGCACGCGGCTGAATAATTACCAAGACGCCGAGAGGCGGCCAATTGCAGCGCTGTGACGTCACTGGATTAGGTTTGAGATGATGACTTGATGAAAGGTCATAGAGCAGCTAATTTGGATTAGGAATGCTGAAGAATTAGGATGGATGAAGGAATGTTACTCAACCTTTACCTCTTACTGATGTACCGTAGATGTACGTACCTCTGTATGTCTGCTTTCGCGCTATAAAACCATTGAACCGATTTACATACAATTTGATACACTTGATTTATTCTGAATAAGGAACTTGATACCCGACTGTGCTAGAAAGACAGTCATTTACATTATGTGCGAGTGAACTATGATTGAAAGAAGAAGAGTTGAATCGGATAGAATTAATTCTTCTAACTGTACCTACAAAAGACCGCGTAACTCGTTACTTATTTCATATAATGTAATTAAATCTCGATTGCAGGTAGGATCCCTAAATCCGTCCCTGGAAACATCTGGTACCGAGCCCATGCATTGTTTGCCGCGCTCAAAGCTCCTACCGTTTTGTAAACAGCCGTAATTCATCGTTCGGTGAAGTACGGACCAGGAATGTGTGTCATATGCCACCGATGATTGGATACCAGTATCATTTGGACCCAAACGTACTCACGATAAAAGATAAGATTATTTTATGGTATAACACGGATCATTCTAGTAGAAACAAATACAGAAATAGATATTCTCTCAATCGCCATCAATTTGATTGATTTATACTTATTATTAACATTTTTGGTCCAATAAATATAGATTATTATTATATTTTCCCATTTCCCAAGAACATAGGGAACATCACATATTTCTTAATATTTTTAGACTTTCACGTTCCATTACACTAAATATTAGTCTTTATGGGTCTAGACGAGATCTTTGGAGTAGCAAATACATAGCTACTTACTACTTACTGCCCGACGTTTCGACTGGATTACACCAAACATGGTCGCGAGCGAACTGGCGTCGTCCGTCTTCGTCTGCCACGGCGGTTGTGAATTTCTAAATTCACCCCCGAACCAGCATATTTCTTAATTTAAAGAATAAGTAGAATTTGTGGAAAAACTGTAAGAGTTTATGTAAGTACTAAAATATGTCTTTATGGGTATGTATATATGTATGGGTGCGATATTAATATCGCGTGTAGACCCATAAAGACATATTTTAGTGTAATGGAACGCGAAAGTCTAAAATTTTATGTTAGTAAATTACATATCCAAATTTAACTTTGATTTTTTAAACCTTTGCGATTGTCTCCGCCTCTCAACTGTTTAGCTTAAACAATTAGTTTTGAACACTATTTAAAATGTCAGAGCAATTTGTGTGGGCTTTAAATACAACGATACCAAATTACTTAAATATTGCCGGCTTAGTATAAGCCAGGCCAAAGTTACAAGCAGTAAGTTTAACAGCCTTACTAATTCAATGAAGCCGGATCGATTCCTTGAAGTACATAATAGAAGCCCTGGATGTAATTAAGCGCCATAGCGGTGGCTAATTGCTTGTATTGGATCATTGTCGCAGAACAGCTATTCTTGTCAACCGTTCAACTGAGCAGCTGTCACATAATTACTAATTTTCGACATTATATTACATGATTATTATGTCCGACCGATTTCGACCATGGCGTTCGATCTCAATAAGGGCTGTCGATTTGCGCTCACCAGTCGGCGCCACTGTTGAGTAGGGTCTGAGATACGACTGTAAAAACTTGCTGCGGAGGCCAATACGGAAATCTACATTTAAATCGTATTTAATACATTGAAACATAAACCTATTGGCCAAGCAACAGTGTTCCTCAGTACCATTTCGCCCAAAAAAAAGAGCGAACGTATGTGTTTCTTCCCCAGCTTCGCTTAGACTCTTACATTATGTTAAATGTTCATATATTAAAGTCAGGGGATACCAGTCACAACTATCTGTAAAGTCAGGGGATACCAGTCACAACTATCTGTCCGGTGGTTGGTGAACGGTATACGGGTAAGCGACCCCGGCTCCTCGAGCTACTATCGACTCAGTCCAAATCATCCGAAGCGATAGTATCCTTCCTCCCCTTTTCCTTCCCCCGTCATATATCCTTGCTACTCGTGGGAACGCAATGACTTTGTTAAAACAATGCACACGGCAGAATGGCGGCGACGTGGTCCACAACCCGTCACGTCACGTTTCCCACGAGGTGAAAAGTGGATCGCTGGAAGTGATCTCTGCCTACCCCTCTGGGAAAAAGGCGTGATTTTATGTATGTATGTATGTTCATATATTAATCTTAATAGGAATAGCGAAACATTATAACGCACCCCGGCAAAAAAAGTGCCACTATGCAAATTCAGTGTATCGGTAAAATAGAAATTCCATGGTTTTTTTTTTCTTCAGGACATAAAAATTTTAAAGAATTATTAAGTTCGTTATCGTAACAAACTAGTATAGTTTAAATGAGCGAAAAACCATTCAATTGCCATTTTTCCGAGACACCCTTATTTTGTATTGTGACACTTATCTTACCTGGGTGCGATAACAATTGCACATCAAAATGTTATTGACAAGTTAATATTATAACCATTTCAACAAAATTATTCCATATAAAACCACAATCTAGTTTATTCCAGTTCATCCCAAACAATCGGCGAGACTAAAGTAATTTATAGTGTTTAATTATTGTCTAAGTGTTGTTTTACTTCGTTAAGTTTAGAACAATAGACACGGTTTTGTTTTTATTGGAGGCAGGATTTGAGTGCTTAATTACGCTGAGCTTTGTAAACAAATTGTTGTTCTAACCTTTTAGTGTCTCTTTGAACTGCCTTTAATAAAAAAAACCCTTTAAATGATGGAACTTGTGTACAAACATGATTTGTGCACAAATCATGGTTCTTACTTAATGTTGTAGAATTACATGTTTGAACCACATATTTGAACACCTGTACCGACACACACATACATAGGTACATACCTTTTTCCCAGACGGGTAGACAGAGATCACTTACTGCCATGTGCTACGGTCCTCGCACACCACTTTCGCTTCATCCACATTCATCAACCTCTTCATGCACGCTCGTCGATTACGGGTACTATTGATATGACCTTTCTTTAAAATTTGACCTATTTGGTCATGAAAGGTCTTTCTTGGTCTTCCCATGTCGTCATCTCCAATTACACTCTCTATATATACTATTCGTTAATCGTCTTTCACTCATCCTCTCAACATGACCAAACTATCTAAGCATACCCTTCACAACCTTAGTCACTACATCTTCTTTCACACCACATAAATAAAAAAATGTAACACCTAAATCAAATCCCATCCATTCATTATTTCTGCACACTAAAGAAGCACTCGATTGAATCGTTCGTAAACTTTCCAACACCCACTCAATCCGGCGTGATCAATTGAACTGATTGATCAATGGAACCGTGGCGATTGATCATTATTCGGTTCCCGGTACAGACAGCAGGACTCATTCATCAATTTCTTATTCGGAAAGTCGATAAGTTAACGGTTTCATTTGTAAATTTAATTTAATTACAGTGTCGCTCAACTCGGATCAGTGAGGGCCGAAATTTGGTGATATCGATATTAATGTAGCATCTGGACGGCATTTCCTTTTTTAACAAAGGGCTAACAGGATTGCCTCACTCCATCTGATGGTAAGCGGTAGTGAGATCCACATATGAGGTCGACAGGCACAATAGACCTTATATTAATGAGCTTATTTTTATCGGAGAACAATTTTCTCTCATCTGGTCTCTGCAGCACTTGCGTACGCCATAATATAAACTGTCTATTTTTTTGCTCCTCTTTTAAAATGTTAATGATAAAGCTTGCTGTTCAAATATTTCGAAAAACATAAGCTGCTAAATCCCGGAAGTGCTGATTCCTGGAAGGGTGCGTGTTCAAACCCCGGGGCGTGGTGGAGCAGTTGATTTTTTCCGTTTTTCGAAATATCTGATTTGATTAATATAGATCTACCTGATCTAGCTGAAGGGACAGGTCTATAAATCCATCATTAGGCCTGTTCTCTTATATGGCAGTGAAGCATGGCCAGTACTTGAGCGGCACAAGCAAGAACTGCGGGTCACGGAGATGAAGATGCTGCGCTGGATGTCGGGAGTTACGCGAGCAGATCGCGTAAAAAACTCCCGTATTCGCGGCAGCCTTCATGTCCGAGACATCGCTGATAAATTGCAAGAGTGCCGCCTACGTTGGTACGGACATGTTTTACGAAAACCGGCAAACTACGTAGGGAACAAGTGTCTCGCAATGTCGCTACCGCCGGGTCCCGGCAGAAGGGGAAGGCCCAAGAAGGCCTGGCTTGACGTCGTAGTGGATGACATGCGTGCCAACAAACTCTCCGCGAAGGATGCTGAAGACCGTGCGAGGTGGAGAGTTAGGAGCAGGAAAGCGGACCCCGGGCTCCGCAAGGATGCAACCGGGAGAACGCTGAGATGATGATGATGATGATGAGATCTACCTGTAGACATTTCGATCCGAAAAAGCATCATATTCCAATCATATCTATTTCCTTTAAGTTTTTTGTAACAGGTATCCGTGTTTTCCTGTGGTAAGTAGCTTAAACACTCGTGTTACGGATATCCGAATCAACAGTGGACTCAGAAATATACTAAAATATATTAAAAACACACTCAGACACGGAACTAACACTGATGTCCGTCACACAAATATGTGTCCCGGGTGGGAATCGAACCCACGACTCTTGGAACCGCAAGTCACTACCTACCACCTACCAGGTTCACTAACCAATGTTCCACCGGGCTAGTCACAAAACACTGTTATGAGAGCTTCTTCTAGTTTGAAGCCAAACAATACCTCTCTAGTTTTCAATATCTAATACACTGAAGATCTAGGTAAAGGCATTAGCCTTTAAAGCTTTAGCTCAGTTGAGATGAATCAAGAAATCGTAATTATACCGCGCACAAATGCTCAAAATTCCTATGAAAGCTCTTCATAAAGGATTCGCGTCTGAGTAGTTGGACTTACTTAGTACTGAGAGCTAAGATCGCTTTAAATATTTATTCTATTGTTAAGCGAAACATGATTAATATTTATTCAGTTCTTGCTTCTGAAACAAAACGAATTGCAAGGATGAAATCTGCTAGATTTTCAATTTATAGACCCAGCGTGTAAAGATCTTCATGCTAGTTTTATCCGCAAAATTATTTATTTATTTATTGTCAATATTGTTCCTGCTTGACCTAAATATTTCATGTTGAAAAGTGAAAATCGCATTGTTACTTCATCCTCTTTAAAATGCACAATTATGAGTGCAAACGTGCACTAGGTAAGGATGGATGACACACATAACAATACTTTAGCAGACTTTTTTAGATCAAAAAGATAAAGAATAATTTCTCCTACATATTTTTTGTGACCGTTTCGCAGCGCAGGCAACGGAATCCTTGAAAGATGATTTTGATCACAGCGTGATGTTACAAAAATATCTTTCAATTCGAACCGGAAGTTCCTGATATTAGCGCGATCAAACAAGTCAGTAGTATAAAAGTAGATGTTTTCATCTAAATGTGTTTGTTTAAAGAAAGAAAGAAAAGAAAAACATTTATTGACCACAACATAGACACGAAAAGTAACAATGATACATAAATACACAAGACACAAAAACACAACTCAAACTAAGAAATATCACACATAGGCAAGGACTATGAAAGTGGTCAACGAGGCACAGGCCTCAGCATATGCCACATCAGCCCGAGAGCCGCTGCAGTACTGGTATTCTGGCCGTACCCCGAGTGTTTATAGTTTACATATGGCTCCAATAAATTGTGTGATTTTTATCTTAAATTAATATCGCAAATATCGATATCATTAAACCCGCACTATCTCCCGCGTCATCGTTAGTCAGACCTCTACAATATCGCAAATATCTACCGTCCGGTGCTAATGGAAATATTGCTATTCACTTGCCATTATAAATGAAACATTCATTTCTTACGGCGGCATTTCAGTCATAACAATTATTTTTGGTAGCTAATTGGTTTATGAGAACGAATGTTTACTATACACCTTATTTGTAACAAATTCAATTAATCAATTTTTATTTCAATCAAGAAAATATTGATATATTACATTCGAAAGTGTAATGTTGTAAAAATAGTTTAAGGAAGAAAAGTTATTGAAATCGAAACATTTATTTTAAGCGTCCAATAAAATTGCCTTTTCTAGCTCATTTAGTTTTATTATTTCACATCACAGGGTCACTAAATTCAAATGCGATACAACTACAAGATATCGGAATTCAATGAAAAACTCCGAACATCAAGTTTTAGTATTGAAACACTTAACGGATAGCTATTATCTTCTATTGGCAATGAAAATGAATCGGTGCGTCACTTTATTGGTGTGGTTTAGTTTATACGTCGACTGTTTCATTTTCATGGGGTCGATGTCCTAGACAGACGGAACATAGGTACATATTTAATCAGTAAGCATTAACTCACTCACTCACTGTACTCACCACACGAAAAATTTTGTTATCGCCATTTAACAAGCCTTGCCATAATTTAATAGAGGTGCACTAATAAAGGAATTCCCGAAATTCTCAAGGGGACGGGAATAATCGGAAAAATCCTTTTGTATGAAAAATCTGAACCGCTTGAGTTAGACGCTTGAAATTTGGCATGCAGATAACAGCAAAATACGCACGGGAATAGAAGTTAACAGAAAAAAAACTTTTGTATGAAAACATCTAAACCGCGTAAATAACTATTCCACGCGGACGAAGTTGCGGGCGGAATTATATCTAAATATATATAAAGATTAACTGACTGACTGACTGACATATCATCACACAGCCTAAACGGCTAAATGTGAGCACTAAAAATTTGGAAGGAACGTAGCTTAGATACTAAAGAGGTGCACTAATGAAAGAATAACCCGAAGAAATTCCCACGGAAACAGGAGTTAGCGGGAAGAAACATTTGTATGAAAAATCTAAACCCCTTAATTAAGACGCTTGAAATTTGGCATGCAGGTACCTTAGTAAATTTAAAGCTTATTTGCAACAGGATATTGCAAAATTCCTTCAGGAACGAAATTTGTTGGGAAAAAACTTATGAATGTAAAATCCTGTAGTCCACACGAACGCAGTCGCGGGCACAGCTAGTAATATATATTTGTATGTGTTTGTTTTATTTTGGTTTCGTATTTATAGTTTTCTAATAATATTCTATTATATTTTCTGCAAATGACTTTTGCTTGTTCAATCAGAAGTAAGCCAAAAACATCAATTTCTGCCCTAAATTCAATTCTGGCCCTTATCAGTCTATATTCACCCCTCGCACCGAATTAGACTAAGGGCCAGTCGAAACTTCACAACATTCAATATTTGAGTAAACCCAGCCCTTTCGATTAGGTATTCCATGATTTTATCAAACAAAATTCCATATTCGCTGACCCAGGGCTTCATTGAATTACTAGGGCATCTCCAATATTGTAGTAACAAGTCTGTGACCTACATCATTGGTCCCTTCATATCCATTCCTGAATATTGGTAAGGTTATGCAGTGAACTGTGAAGAATTCTTTTCTTTGTTCTTGCCATTTTTCTAAGAAGAAAATTCGATTTCGTTTGAACTGGCTACTAAGTTCAAGATATTCGATTATATAAAATTTAATTCAATAATTCTTTACTTTTATAGGTTTGTAAGAAAGCACTTATAAACAATCGGAAAGTCACCCTTTCACCGGACCGGAATGCCGACTCTTCGATAAATTCAATAAATTATGCAGTATTTTATATATATTATTACCGAGATCAGATCAGTACGCAGGTTATATTATAGTGCACAAGTATACGCACTGTTCGATGTTTGACCGTTGAGAGATCGGGCGCCAGGACCACCGACTTAACTTGCTTTCTGAGACACGGGCGTGCAACCGCCAACTCCCTAACTCCGGGCTAAGTAATTTCTTTACAGAAAAACTCACACAAATTTTGCTCGACTCTGGGCACGAATCGGGGACCACTTGGTCCTTACGCAGCGCTTGCTACCAATAGACCAACGAGGCAGTAAAATTATGTACTACGAAAATAAATAAAAAATGACCCAGCCCTGAAAAACACATTTTGAAAACCAGTATACCCGCCATTTTAATTTGCAGTTACCTCTCTAAACAAGCAGCGAGCGACATCAAACGGTCGAATTTGTTTTCGGTATAATTCAATTTAATAATTGTTTGATCTCGCCGAGAACATTAATCAATTTCTTGCGCGATTCGCCGGTAACTTCGGTTCCATTTGCAAATTTAATTCGGTGGGTCACAGTGGCCGAGTGTATTGACAAAGTCCGACCTGTTTTCTAAGGTTAGTAGGTTAAAAGGAATGTAGGGTGTTTTTAACTTCATTTTGTACTAATTATCTTAGTTAAAAATTAGTGAAGAATCAAATGAGACTCTAAATTGCGTTTCGTATCCCAAACATCGGTATTCTAATTTTAGAAATAACTCTCGTACTTACTCCTTTATTGGTCGTATACTGTATTAACATGTTTATGAACTTCTAGACTTGGGTTACTGATAAATTAGATCATGAACCTGGGATTACAATAAAAATTAATCCATATGAGCGATTATGTGTGTGTGTAATCGACTTTACTAAACTCATTGTTGCATTTGATGCATTTACAAGTACATACATACATGTATACATAGAATTACGCCTTTTTCCCAGAGCGGTAGGCAGAGATCACTTCCTGCCATGTGCTACGATGGATGTGGTGTCCTGGCACACCACATCCATCAACCTCTTCATGAATGCTCGTCGATTCCGTTACAAGTATTGCACACAAAAACAACCATAACGAACACAAAGCCGCACCTTAATCAAAGCACATTTATACCCGTCCAAATTAATACCGCGGTAAAGTATCAAAATGTAATCTCTCAACTTATCAGGGCCTGGTATAAATTGTTGGAGAGTGGCTTCCGCGTAAATCTCCCGAAATCCTCACCTCCCTTACATAATCAGATTCCACTTAAATTATAACAGTTCCGATGATTTATCGGGCAAGTTGGCACTGAGGTGCGGGTTCTGCCTCTCGTTTTTCGATTGGACCCTCCTTGGGAATGGTCATCGTACCGAAGAACCTTGGCAAGCCCTATTTTAGCCTTATACAATATAATATTAGCTACCCATCTGAGATTAAGCCGCGTGAAGTCGTTTATCTCGAAAAAATAACTCCATTATACTGAAAATTGTTAAAGAGTAGTCTCTGTTCGTTGTTAGAGTCTACTCGTATCATCATCATCATCAGCCCATATACGTCCACTCTGCTGGGGCACGGGCCTACCCTAAACTGGGGCGATAAGACCTTAGTCAACCATGTTGGCCAAATGCGGGTTAAAAAAAACGATGTTTTCCTTCACTGTTAAAGCGTCGAATGATTGTACATATGAATTTCAAATTTAAAAACACAGTGGTACGTGAAGGGTTTTGAACTGGTGACCTATCGCATATTTTTCACCAAATATTATAACTGTCGAATAATTGAAGGTTTTTTTAACCGGCTCAGTCGAACAGTGATTAGTGACCCTAACTACTGTTCCGAGAGTAGTGGGTTCGACTCCCACACCAGACAAATATTTCTGTGACGAACATCGATGTTTGTTCCGTGTGTGTTCATTGTTGTTTCTGATATCCGTAACACAAACACATAAACAACTTACTCCGGAATCAGGACAATGTATGTGATATAATTTTTTTTATTTAAATAACACACCAAGCACTAATTTGAACACATCTTATTTCGAACACAGAAATCACAAAAGCAAAGAAGTTTTACCTAATACAAAATACAATAAAAAAATCCATCCGTACCAAAAGCCTTGAGAGTCAGTTTGAAATAAATATTATTATATTCTAAAAAGGCCGTTGCATAATCAAAGCTAAATAAAAACGGAGTGCGAAAGGAACGTAAAACGGAACGGAAGACCATCACTTTGTATCGGCAAATTAAAAAGAGAAATCAAATATTTCCATCGCGCCCAAATGAGGTGGCGAGAGACGTGACGTCATTACTAAATGGCAACTTAATTTTTATAGGGTTCTTCGCAGTTAGGGGACCGTGGAGGAACCCATTTGGATCTGCCGTATCGAGAGGGCTGCCATTGTGCGAACTATCTTTAGTTTTGTCGGAGGTTCTTTTTTCTTTTAAGTCGTTACTTTCTCACTAATATTATAAACTAATGGTCCCGGCGAATTTCATACCGCCAATACTGATTATTTTTCTATATTTTCTCATTGAACCCTTCCCTGGACTACGACGAAAACTTTAATTCTCGAGTTTTAGTCAGACTAACGAACAGCAATTCATTTTTATTTATAAGAAGAGGACTAGTGGCCCGCCCTTTCTTCACTTTGAGTATTTATACTTATATAAAAACCTTTCTCTTTATCCCTCTATTTATTGAAAGGAACCCCCATCAAAATCAATCAATAAGGATTTAAGCATACATACTTACATTAGACGCGGAAAGCGACTTTGCTTTATACTATGTCCTGTCAGTTAGTATTTATCTGCACCGAATAAAATAAAATAGTGTGAACATAATATGTAGTACAAAAAAATAGTTACTTCTTAACCAACTTAGATTTACGGTAGTAATGTTGTAGTAATGTCATAATATTCATTCCATTGATACGGCTCTGCCTTAGTCTTTTTACTGCGGTGAATGTGATTCTGGCGTAATGTACTAAAGTTTACAATGGGGAATATGCACACATTTTTTTATTATCCTAAATAAATGTTCAATATTGGAGAAAAATGAAAATAATTTTAAAGTTCAAAGCTCCTGAGTAGACAGAGAGATCCGATATGTCAGGTGATGTTAAATTACACTACGGCCATACGCAATCCATACAAAACTCTGTTTTGTAAGAAAGAGATGGAAAATTAACTTTAATTCATTATTAAAGCCTTCGTTTTTGAACCGATTTCCACTTCAGATTCACATTTTATTATATTTTGAAGTCTATTTGCATAAGTAGTTGAAAAAATCAAGATTGCCGGTTTATGCATATTCCTTATTATAGGGGCGGGTTTGAGTAGTTTATTGATTTCGTGAACAAACAAAATACATAACATTATAGACTTTCGTGTTACATTATATTAAATTAAGTTTTTAAATAGTAGTTTCAGCAAGTATCTAATATCGCGTGTAAACCCATAAAGACTATTTAAAACAAAATACATTATTAAACAATGCAAACCTAGATGGCAACCCTAAGGAAAGAGTTCGAATGGGCAAAGATAGTGACTTGGTTAAGTTACGTTATGGTCTATGTAAGAAATTAAATACATGTAGCAATGAAGCCGACTCGCTGCGCTGCTATGAAATGTTCATTCCGTTTCGTTCGCACGTTATTGCTTATCGATTCAATTGTAATGATATTGGCTTAACTTGGTATTGTATACTGTTTGCGCAAGCACCACTAGTACAAGTTTAAAATAAAGGTTACTTCTACAGATTAAAGCTCGAGTATAAGTTTGTAAACTTTCGCATTAAGTTGCAATTAATGTTAAATAAAATATTTTTAATATAAAACTAATTTTACGGATTAAAGATAAAGATAAAAAAGATAAAGATATTTATTTACAAAAACATGTGTATGTACATAATACAGCAAAGCATAATATGTATTATGGGTTGGTACAAAAATAAGTTTCAACATGTCTTGCCAACTTTGGCGTGTAAAAATTAAATAAAGCATAGATAAATAACTTCACATCATTAAATTAAAATTTCAATATTATTACTTAATTATTCAAAAAATATAAATTAAATTAGTTACATGCGTCCATAGGATTCAGTCAAAATTTATCATTGAAAAAATCATCTACATTGTAATAACATTTCTCTTAAACTTAAACTTAAACTCGCGTGTATTGGTATTCTAAACATTATTTAGAGATCCGACGTTTCGAGCTCTTTACAGCGCTCGTGGTCACGGTTAAGACTAAATTGACAGGTGTCTTCATAAGTGAGTTTAATTACTACCGTCATTTGGTGTGATATTTTGTGTGTTCCGGTTCACGCATACAGAACTCACAACAAATAAAATAAAATAAATACCTAATTACCCCAGCAGCACGAGCTAAAAGAGATCACTTCCTGGCACACCACTTTCGCTTCATCCGCATCCACCAAACTCTTCATGCATGCTCGTCGATTACGGGTACTTTCGATTTGACCTCTCTTTAAGATTTGATCTATCAACATAGTATAAAACAAGTCGCTTACTCTATACCTTTGTATCTTATATGCTAAATCTTTAAAACTACGCATCGGATTTGATGCGGTGCGTATTTAAGAAGGAGGTTTTTATGCAAAATTCACCCGAAACCAAACGAGTGCGGGGGGTCACTAGTTTTTAAGCTATTGCATAGCTTTTATCGCGGGCTTTGAGCGCGGCGACCGAACCAAGAAATTCCGTAACGAAAAAAACCTCACAATCGTCTAACGTCGTTTCAGTTCGGTAGACTTCGGCACGGTGTTTGTGTGCGTGCGGTTAGACGTATTGTACGACTCTACGAAACTCGCACGAATCGAGACGAGCTGCTCCGAAATCGGACGATGTCATGCAATAGCTATACCGCGGCAGTCCCCGAGTGCCACACGTCTTTTTTTTATAAATTTTTTTGGGCACGCCTTTCCCAAGTCTGACATGTCATGTTTAATATAGACACGGAACCATTCAAATAACGTCTAGGGTCCCTTGACCGGTTTTTATCCTGACATCGACGTGTTTCGGTGGCCATTAGTCGCTTTCCCATTCAAAGTGTGTACGGAGAGCCCTTTCAACAGCTGATTTGCCCGGGATATTCTATCGGGGTGACCACTTAAAGTGTTTTATTTATTATTTGTTTACTCTCTCAAGCCAGCGGTTATTCGATATTTTCACAAAGCTTTTATTTCATGTTGGAAATATTCTTTTGTTTGACCCAATATAATGTTTCGCTTCGGTTTCGTGACTGAGTGCTTGTGAATTTGAATTATTTTCGATGGACAAACGGTATTTTTTTGGGAAATATTATTTCATTGGGTTGATTTATTCAAAACAATATGAAGTATTCCGTGCTCACAAGTGGGTTAAACAATAAAGTTAAAAAGTCTATAAACAAAATATACATTATTTGCTTCAATAAATTAATTCATATGTACCATCATTCGACGCGTTAACGGTGAAGAAAAACATCGTGAGGAAACCAGCACACTTGAGAGATTTTTCAACGGTGTGTGAAGCCATGTCAGAGGCCTACGGGCGGTTTAAAATCTGACACCAGGTTGTTCATCGACCATACGATAAGAACAAGACTTATTTGCTTTACCCACGTTTCCCTAAAAATATTTCATTTAGGATTGACACTGTGACTAATATTAAAAGTGGTGGAAAGAGGTGTTATATTTGCTCCAACTCAATTTGCATATAAAAAAATATGCATATATTAGTATCAATCAACCATTTACATCGGACAGGACCCTCCTAAAACTAAATTTAATAACATGCATGCAATCTTAAGCGGTGACCTCGAAACTTTACCGTTCCAATACGCGGGACTATAAAACAGAACTCCACAATAGTAGTTTAAACAGCCATTAAGTTACCTTAGAGGGGCGTGAAAAGGAACTTGTGTCGATACAATGTCTCACACTACTCGTATTTGCCCAAAAATGTGTTCGAAACCCTCAAGATGGGATTACAACTCTAGCTTGACCAACTTATCTATACTTTATGAACACTCACCAGCTACCAATATATAGAATACTGCTGGTCAAATATCTCATAAAGATATATATGTTATGAAGTTGGAAATTTGCAACTTAATCTGTAAGATTAAGTTGCAAATTTGTATTTTTTGTTTGTATTCGACGCCTTAACTGTGAAGGAAAACGTCAAGAGGAGGTCAGCGTGGTTGACTCACGGAATGATCGCCCAAATTTAGGGTGGGTCCGTGCCCCAGCAGTGGGGACGTATATGGGCTGATGATGATGGTAAATCTGCTAATTTGCTTCACACATGGAAATCATCACCTGTGAAATGGCAAACTATCGATATCCCAGCCACTCTAGTGTCAAATATCTCTCAACCCACATACAAGTTAATCCTACGCCATAAAACGTAAGGGTTCCAAGCAAGTTTCAGGTGAGCGCGAGTCAGACAACTAGGGCGCCCTTAAGGGCTCATTCCGAGAAATTAAGCAAAGGGCGCGACTGGATCGCAGGGCTTTACAACGGTGACGTCATAAGGGACAGGATAAAGCGAGTTTGACTGTACTTAAAAGCTGTGTTTAAAAGCGTCGATGGCCGAGTGGTTAAGGTCGTTGCTTGCCATGCGAGAGGTCGCCAGTTCAAAGCCCGCCAGGCACCAAGGAGTTTTAAATTTGAAATTCATATCTACCATCATTCGACGCTTTAACGGTGAAGAGAAACATCGTGAGGAAACCAGCACACCTGGGAAATTCTTCTATGGTGTGTGAAGCCATGTCAGAAGCCTACTGGCGGTTTAAAAACTCTGACACCAGGTTGTTCATCAACCACACGATAAGAAGAAGACTGTACTTACTTCAAAATGAATTTAATAACGATCAGACTGTTGTAAATTAATGATTTTATCTGATTCAGAGGAAAGAACCCTAAACATTGTGTTACGGTAAGAGTCAGGTTTGACGAATGGTCGGTTAACATTATATAATAATAATTTTAACAACATTGAGGCGTTTCACAAAACGTTAGTTTACAAGCTATGCTAGTAGTGATACTGAGTGATAGAATAAGAAACGAAATAATTAGAGAACGTTGTGGTGTTAAAGAAGACGTAGTGACTAAGGTTGAGAAAGGTTTGCTTAAGTGGTTTGGTCATATTGAGAGGATGAGTGAAAGACGATTAACGAAGAGTATATATAGAGAGGGTGTAATTGGAGATGTCGACAGGGGAAGACCTGGAAAGATCTTTCATGACCAAATAGGTCAAATTTTAAAGAAAGGTCATAGCAAAAGTACCCGTAATCGACAAGCGTGCATGAAGAGGTTGATGGATGTGAAAGAAGCGAAAATGGTGTGCTAGGATCGTAGCACATGGTAGGAAGTGATCTCTGCCTACTCCTCTGGGAAAAAGGCGTGATTTTATGTATGTATGTTTTTTACAACAAGAATCAAACCCACGCCTTCTCGGCAGGTCAAGTGGTAACACGATAAATAGTTCATAAAATTTTTGGGATTGTGCGTGAGTCATCATGACTGTGCCACTGTCCTTTTATTGACTTCATCATCATCATCATCATCAGCCCATTACAGTCCACTGCTGGACATAGGCCTCCCCAAATGCACGCCACTTCTCTCTCTCCTCGGCCACTCGCATCCAGCTCCTACCAGCCGTCCTGCGCAGATCGTCACACCACCTGGCCTGCGGGCGTCCTACACTACGTTTGCCGAGACGCGGTATCCACTCCAGAACTCGTCTACCCCATCGGTCGTCGGTTCTACGGCTGATGTGGCCAGCCCACTGCCACTTCAGTTTACTAATGCGATGAGCTATGTCGATGACTTTGGTTCTCTGACGGATCGCCTCATTTCTGATTCGATCTCGCAGAGAAACACCGAGCATAGCTCTTTCCATAGCCCGCTGAGCGACTTTTAACTTGTGGACCAGCCGTGCCGTCAGTGTCCACGTTTCGGCTCCATACGTCATGACGGGTAGGACGCACTGATTAAAGACTTTCGTCTTTAGGCTTTGTGGGATTGACGATGAGAAGACTCGGCGTAATTTCCCAAATGCTGCCCAACCCAGCTGAATTCTTCTATTCACCTCGTCCTCAAAGTTGTTTCGACCCAACTGCATAGTCTGCCCGAGGTACACATATTTTTGAACAACTTCGAGGACGGTGCCGTGAATCGCAATCGGTTCCGGTAGTACATGTTCATTGAACATGACCTTGGTTTTATCCAAGTTCATCCGTAGGCCGATGCGCGCAGAAGAGTCAGCCAGGTCATTCAGCATCTGTTGTAGGTCCTGCAGCGTCTCTGCCAGAATGACGATGTCATCTGCAAATCGCAGGTGGGAGATGTATCCACCATTTATGTTAATGCCACGTCCTTTCCAGTTCAGCGTCTTGAACAAATCCTCCATTGCATTTGTGAACAACTTCGGGGAGATGACGTCCCCTTGTCTCACTCCTCTATGCAATGGTATGGGTTTTGTTTGCTGATTCTGTACTTGGACGGACATAGTTGCGGCTTGGTAAAGACATTTCATCACCTGGATGTACCGCCAATCTACTTGGCATCGCTGCAGGGACTCCAGAACTGACCAGATTTCAACCGAGTCAAAGGCTTTCTCATAGTCCACAAATGCTAGACACAGGGGCTGATTATACTCCTCAGTCTTCTGTATAATCTGCCGCACTGTGTGGATGTGGTCTATGGTGCCGTATCCGCTCCGAAATCCAGCCTGTTCCGGTGGTTGGAATTCGTCGAGTCTTCGTGCAAGACGGTTCGTGATTACTCTTGAGAAAAGCTTATAGACGTGGCTTAAAAGGGAAATAGGTCGATAGTTCTTCAAAAGGGTTTTGTCACCCTTTTTGAAGAACAGGACGACCACACTCTTACTCCACGCCTCCGGAGTTCTCCCTTCAAACAAGACAGCGTTAAAAGCCTTTGAAGCTCCCTTAGAACGGGTTTGCCTCCAGCCTTAAGTAACTCTGTCGTAACGCCGTCTTCTCCAGGGGCTTTTCCATTTTTAAGCTGCCCAAGAGCAATCTCGATTTCGTTATTGCTAACTTCTGGTAGGTCTTCGGTATAGTGGCGTGTCAATATGGCTCTAGTGTCCTCATTGCCGGGATCAGGGCGAGATGCATGCGAGGCGTATAACCGGCCATAGAAGTCTTCTATCTCCGAGAGTACTGCCGGCTTCGAAGCAGCAATGTCCCCATTCGCTGTAGTCAGCTTCGTTAGGTGGCTTCTTCCGAGAGATTGTACAAACACCTTTGACCCCCGATTTTTGTACAATAGCTCTTTCGATTAAAAGAGTATTGTAGCACCGGAGGTCGCGTCGCACACATTTATTGATCTCCCGGTTGAGAGCCCGAGCTTCCAATGTAGTAGCGGGTGGGTCTTCACGTCGCTGCCTCATTAGCCTTAAGGTCTTCTCAGAGAGTTTAGACTTCCTACCCCCTCCCCTTCTGCTGCACAATCTCGATCCTTCCTCCCTGAGGACACGAACCATATTTTCAAGTTTCTGGTTAACGTCAATTGTGGTTTCCACTGTAGCAAATCGGTTCTCCAGGTTTGACTGGAACGTTTCGGATCCTGCCATGGTTTGGAGCAGAGTAGGTCGGAGACTAGACCTCACCAAGCGAACACGTTCGGCTTTGAAGTCGATATTTAGAGTGCCTCGAACAAGACGGTGATCACTGCCGGTGTTAAACCTGTTGAGCACGTTATTATTGACTTTACTTTTGAGAAAATTTTTAATAAGTCCTGTCTTTTTCTACCCGCTTCATCTGCTAACTCAAAATGCATCCAAAGTTGCCGGCACAGAGCTCTAAATCGCGTTAGTGTCGACCGAGTGTTTATAATCGGCCGTAATCGGGTTGAACCGGTTACAACCGGTTTTGGAAAAACATCACACCTGGTATTGTGTTTTGATGGCCTTAATGTGAATAAGGGCAAAATTACTTAACATAATATTCAGATAAATATACAAAACTTCTACTAGTTCGTGTTGGATAGTGTCGCTTCCTCTTGCGCAACTAGTCGTAGATTCGATTCCCAGCCAGGACAAATATTTGTTTGATGAACATCGATTTTTGTCCCGTGTCTGGGTGTGTCGTGTATGCCACAGTTGTTTCTGATATCCGTAACTTAAGTGGTGAAGCAACTTATCACGGAATCAGAACAATGTATAATCTCACATTGTGGAATATAATGAGTATGAATAACACTGTTAAAAAACTCTAGATAACGGTAGGTAATGCATTCTCTTCGTTAATAATTAAGCTTACACACAATACACACGTATTGAGCTCAGCACAAGAAACTGTATTACATAGCATGGTTTTCACAAAGGTATATACATGTGTTAGTATGCTCTCTGGGTATTATTTTATACCCAAAAATCTTACAATACAAAACTCAATTAAATTAATACTTAAGTCCTGAAACCGTGTCAAACATTTCGATGAATGATAGAGAACTTACATGGAAATATTATTTGCAATGCACGATCATTATTTAACGGAGTATTGTTCGTGTGTTCGCGTGTAATTCTGCCTCCATTAATAATGAAACACTAACAAGCTGTAGGCCCGAACATTTAATCAGGTACGCTCGGTCCACGTCATTACAGCCGCTAGCATTGAAACGGCCGCCATGCCGCCATCTAATTAGCGGTAGCCGCAACCCATCACATACTCATTTGAGTTAACGTTCGATACTATGAATAACTAAATGAACGAGCTTCAAGAAAATATACTTTACAATTCGGAGCTAGGTACTATCGGAGTATTTGGCGGTCGACCACCTATAAGGTGAAAATCGCTTGGCGCTTATAAGTCTGTCAAAGCAAGCCCCGCCCAAATTGTGGTCCGAGAGCCTGCAAGAATTTTTCGGTAGGTATATGAGGCAAGCTGAAAACTTGTCCTATACCTTTAATATTATAACTCAACACAAAACCGCAGACCTGGCTGAGTACCGGGGCTAAACCAAACCCCCAATTTTTCTTATTTTAAAATATATTTTATAATCCAAAAAAATATACTTTGTCAGTTCACCTGACAGGTAGAAGTTCCATCGCAATAATTTGTCTTACAACGTGAGTCTTATTTTTTAGTTATAAATAAAAAGATGAAACATATTTTTGGGGTTTGCTTTAGCCCCGCTACTCACCAGCCAGGTCTGCAGTGTCGTGCTGGGATATAATAGGAGAGGTTCAGGATAAGTTTTCAGCTTGCCTCAAATACCTACCAAAAATTCTTGCTAGCTCTCCTACTATTGGAACGTTTTTGCTTGGATTTTGACAGATTTTCTTTAAGTGCTCTTCTATTGGCCAGTGGGCGGGGCTATTGGCGTTTAAAGAAATCTATTTGAAAAGTGTACTACCGCCAGCGTTGCCGATAGTACTTAACATTTTTTTTTCATTATGACTACAATGTATAGTCACAGTTGCGGTAGCCGCAACTTATCACACACTCATTTGAGTTAATGTTTGATGCTTAGTGAATAAGTAAATGTGGCACATCTCAGGAAAAACTATTTAACGGAAACTACTTTGGCATTAGAAATTTAGTTGTTAAAACCCATTTTCGGTCTTTGTCACAGTGAAACTATTAATTCATCATCATCATCATCATCATCATAATAATAAGCCTATATACATCCCCACTGCTAGGGCACGGGCCTACCCTGAACTAGGACGATCAAGCTTTAGTCAAGTTAAGCAATTAATAAATTTAATTTGCGCATACTCTTACCCTTCATGTTGCCACACCGTATAACGTCCATAAATTGGACAGTCCATAAACATGCAAATGCATCGCAACTCCACGTCAATTTCCTTAAACAAAATATTAAACGAACTAAATGGAAACAAGGTCCGGGTGAAATTTGTCAAATGTTTATATGCGGCGCCACAGCGGGGCAGCTTGGACGAATGCCACGCGCCATCCGTCGCGCGTCAGGCCGTACCTACCCTCATTTTTCTACTTCGGTTATGAAAATTTAAGGAAACATTTCCAATCCAGTATCCAGTTATAGGTCAGTTCTTAGATTGTGTAGCTCCAACCAACTCGCACCGAGGTTGACTTAGGCCTTATCGCCCTAGTTTAGGGTAGGCCCGAGCCCCAGCAGTGGGGACTTATATGGGCTGATGATGATAATAATGATCAAGGTAAGGAATATAATAGATGAGAAAATGTTAATTGAACACGGCATACACAAGTACACAACAATTTACAGTAATACTTATGGTTACGTGACACAAAAATCAAAAGAAAAAGAAGGAAGACGTCAGTTGGTTTCTGTAGTGAAATAAAACTGTATTTGTTGTAATAATGTGATAATTGCGAGAGTATGTCTAATGGCTACGCTTTTTCAATTGATCAGATTGAAATGAAATATGACCCAGAACGGATATAAGACAAGGGGTTCAATAACTTCATCACGCAGCCAAAATTGGACGGAAAGCTAATAATATGGACTGATATTTGGCCCTAAAGCTAAATTACAATTAATATGATAATAACCAAACGAATGTAATAGAAGAAAGTATAATAACGAGACTGCCCTAGATCCCACGTAAAGTCGTGGGCAAAAAACTAAGCGCAAAATTAATCAGAAAATAGAAAACTACGAGTAGGTGTACGAGTAAATCGCAATCTAACAGTCTCCTAATGTACTCGTAAAAAGCTCAAACATTGGATCTACATATCTTTTTGAGTCCCGGCAAGGGCTTAAAACGCCAGGTAAATAAATAATCATATTTAACCCACATTACAAGATAGTTTAATGCTTAAAATGAGTCCTATTTCAATTGACATACTTTTGTCATTAAAAGAAACATCTTTTTCACCTCCAACAACACCTAACTCCCAAACTCATCTTCATTACTCTGCCTCCGCCCAAACGGCGGCTCCTACATTCTGTTTGCAAAATCCAATTTTGATTAAAACTTTATCAAGTAGTGGGTGGCTCGATTAATTTAACTTTCTTTTTGCGGTTTTTTCCTATTCCTAGTGTTCCCGGGCGCGGGTCGTTCACTGAAAAACGAATGAGTGCGAGATGTATTCTTAATGTGCGGATCCGTATTGAATCAGTTGGTATTCATACAAATACTTAACATAAACAAATATTGGAATCTAAAATATTGGAATTATAAATGGTTATGAGGTCAGTCAATAGTATTATTATTTGTCAACTTATCGCAGTTTTTTACTATGTTTTTCAGATGAGGCAAAATTATTTGTGATTCTCTCTGATATTATCGTTATAATTAGATTTTACGGTAACAAAAACAATGATATTAAAATCTAAAAAAGTTAGTGGTTAGCCGCACTTGATAAAATATTTAATTAAAAATTTTGTTTTATTATTAATAAACCGTACAATAATATTTTTTAATGTAAATTTTATTCTGAATAATAAAAAAATAAACCAAAAAAATACGCACCAAGTACTAAAATCTTATCCCCATTCTCAAAGCGAAAAACACATGTTCAAAAGGGGTTTTTCATTCACCAACCGATCCCCGAAACCGAAATAAAAGACAGCAAACGCATCCCGGATTTTTCCCGGCAACGTTTGCATGCAGAATTTAGTGTCGCGAATACTGTAAAAGGAAGAACGGGGTAAAATCAACCGCGACAATAAATGTTGTTTGAATTTTGTTTCGGCTCTGAATTAAGACGCTTTGTTCTAAAATACTTTTGCACTGGACCGCTTTAATACGGGGGATTTTTGCACTAATGAAATTGCTATCGTGGCCAAGAGGTTAGGCAACTGTATAGTGTATATGGGGGACTTTTGCATTCGTGTTGTGTCCAGGAATTTGTAGCAATAATGTCTAACCGATTTTGTTTTAATATTATGGTTAGACAGGTTTGGAGGAGACCTTTGCCCAGCAGTGGGAAGATACAGGTTAATAAAACAAATATATGATTAGACTTAACACGATTAATGATACATTACATTAGCATATATTTTTAGGACCAATCAGCATAAGCCAACAAACGTCGACATTTATTTTAGTTAAAAATTGCTTGCGTCTATTTCTTTATTCTCATAGTGAAACAGCTTTCCAACGAGACCGATAAGATGATGGGATTCTGTTCCCGCTTTATCAACAAATGATATCTGATTATGTAATTTTTGCACCTGTACCTAGACGCTAAAAATATACACAACATTTGGATGTCTCACTCGCACTTAGCCGGTTTTTGCCATCAATTTTCACCTCTCGGTACAGACAGGCCGCATGACACAGATTGATTAAGTCTAGTGTTCCATTATTATCCAAGTTGCCACCGTAATTAATTGCAGTGCAATACCAATATTGAGATCGTATTGTAATTACGATAATGAACGCTGGATACAAGTAATAGAATACTAATTTGTCTACATACCATATCCAGGCTTGAGAGAACATCAATAATGTGTAATTTGATAAATCAGTTCTTTATTGTTATATGACAAATATTATACAACATCATATAATTAATGTAATAGCATGCTTCGTTTCTTAAGCACTTGTGGTATGGTTAACAAAAATTACAGATGTAATGTTACACTAGTACTTAGTTTATTATTATACAGGTTTGTTGCCGTAAATAAATAGACATGTGAAACTCTCTGCAAAACAGAAGTTAAATCCACATCTTCACCAAAATCAAGTAAGTATTTATATCAATCAGATGTCTTTTCAATTTAAACGCTGATTGATAATTAACCCTAACCCTAGTACATGAAACTTAGCACACATATGTTTGTGTTTCAAGAAAGGACATGGGTTACTTCTCATCATCAAATTTACAAGAGGAATCATTTCGCGGATAGAACGTCCCCTGATTTTGTACAAACCGTTGATCCATTTTGCGGGGGAACTTTCCGTTTCGTTAACTAGCGAGTGTGATAAATAATCAATTACAATATTACCCACCATATTAATCGCGTGACGTATTGCATGATCGTGACCGCCGGCCGCGGCCGATACTGTTAGAGCGAGGTCCCACTTGTGCGTTGCGCTGCGTTGCGCTATATTGCGTCGTTTTCCATATATTTTTTGATGACATGTCCCATTATACCTTTGCGTCGTCGAACATAACAACACATTGTTTGCCACACCTGCGTTGCGACGACGTTCAACTTTTGCAATGGATAGATACGTCGTTATAGCGCAACACTCTATCCCCCGCTTCGTCTGTTGTCCGTCGATCCGTTGAAACGTCGCTCGCAACGACGCAAAGGTCTGTTATAAAAGGGCATGTCATAAAAAATGTATGAAAAACGACACAGCGACTACGCTGCGACGATGCAACACCGTTGCGCTGTGGGGCCTCGCCCGCAGCGTCAAAGTTCATCTTTCACAATGGATACGATACGAACGAAGCCCCATTTGTGCGTTGCGCTGCGTTGCGTCGCATCAGAACAACGCATTGTATGCCACACCTGAGGGCCTACCATGAGTTGGCTATCGAAAACTTACGTACGTTAAAAACCTATCGAGTTGTTTTTTTCATACGGCCGATTTTAGTTCTTCGCGTAACCACCAGCGGCGCTGTACAAGTTTTACATAGACATATTCACGTAAGCGATATCGAGTGCGTAAGTTTTAAACTCATGGTAGCCACACTGAGTTGCGTCGACGTTCAACTTTCGCAATGGATAGATACGTTGTCACATCACAGCACCCTACCCCCGCTTCATCTCTTGTCCGTCGTTCCGTTGAAACGTCGAGATCGATGACCCAACGGTCTATAAATATAAATATTGCAGAACCTCACATACATTGATCTAATCCCGTGGTAGAAGCTTAAGCTTGAGCACTTGTGTTACAAATATCAGAATCAACAAACGATACACAAGTATAGTTAAATATATTTAATAACACACCCAGAACAAACACCAATTTTCGTCCCACAAATATTTTTCTCAAGTTGTAATCGAGCCCACGACTCTTACAACAGTAGGTGGATGACCTGGGTCACTAACCACTGATCCACAAAGTCAGTCAAAACAATGGGGCAAGTCTGGAAAAAAAAATGGTAGTTGAAGCATTGAAGCTGCTACGACGCAACACAGCGCAACGCATAAGTAGGGCCTCGCTCTAATGTGAGCGTTTGACGCAGTGCCACTGTACGCTAATAAATTCGGTATTAAATAAATACCAAGCGTCAAATTGATATGTCGTGTCGCGGACAAGTGGCTGCGGTTGCCGCGCGCGTAGCCCCAGAGCTAGACTAATATTGTCATAATGGAACCTTAATGAACGTAAAAAGAGCTATGAACTTCATAACCATAAAGTAGGGCTTGATATCTGCTAGACGAGCAGTGGTAATCAGCCATTTAACTATTTTTTCTCAAACTGTTTTATTACACGCATGCTGACTTGTTCTAATAAAAATTGCGCCGAGTATATCAATTCCACATCCTGTAGTTTACAACATGGTAAAACCCCGCTTTCGAGTTGTTGTTATTTTAAATAAATAAAATTGATATAAATGGGATATGAGTCACAATATAATATCCAGATATTGCATTCCACAATTTGTATTGACTTCTTGACTGGAAATTGACGGAGTAAACATACAACTGCGATTAAACAGGATTATTTTTATAAAAGGCCTACAACACTACCTCCCTCGATCTAATGGTAATCAGTAATAAAATCAACATATTATGAGGTCAGCAGGCACAATAGACCATAACGAGCCTGTCGCACACACCCTGAAGGCCTGCTTAAACTACTCTATACATGAAAAATTGTTTAAATATGTGTCTCAAAATATACAATAAAATTCCAGAAAACCTAAAAACCTTAGACTCTTCTGTATTCTCAAAAAAATTATATGTATGGCTTCTAGATAATAATGTGTATAGTGTTAAAGATCTCATTAATCCTTAATTTGTTATTTTTAAGCATTATGTTTTAAAACTAAAATATTTACATGCCACATAGGTGGCGAAACATGTGAACCAATCTATAATGATAAGACCTTATTATGTAACCGTGTTTCATGTAAATAAATAAATTATTATTATTATTATTATTATAGAAATGCTGTGGATTATAGCGTTGATGTGTGTTTACTCCATCAATTTTCTCCTCTCAAATCACGAATTTTAAGTAACAGTTTTGAATTAGTTAGTTAGTCAGAATTTGTACGATAACATAATGTTTTGGTATCCCTATCCCTCTGCCTACGCTGACGGGTTTTCGCTGGGAGCCGCGGGCGCTAACGGCCACACCTGATTAAGCGTGCGCCTGTCACATAATACTGCATTTATTATCTACTTGCACAATATGGATTCATGTTTCACTACTGAGAGGGAGGCGGCAGAGGTAGTTTTTGCACTCTATTAGCCTAACTGTAGCTGTGTGTGAACATTTTGATGAAAAGAGCAAAGATATAAGTTGGCTTGCTACGAATTAACATTACGATTTCGACTTTAGTTTCGCCCATTCATATCTTATATAACTCGCGAATAGGCGTGACGATTGGGTCAAAATCTTATTATTCTATTTAGTCCGTAAGGTAGTTTATACAAAAATATGGGACACGTATTTTTTGTTTTTCAATTGATTGAAAAATGACAAAATTATAGCTTATCAAACTTCTGGAGTGGGGGCTTGTGTCGTCACAGTAACGCAAAAATTGTACCTAATCGTGACGTCATACGAAACTTCTAAGCACTATATCTTCATAATATTTTTAAATAATCTAAATAACGGACTAATTATATTTTTTTAGTCGTCTCGCCTATTGTATAACTTAATCTCAGTCATAAAAAAAAATCATACTCATTTCACTTATGTATATGTTTATGTATGTTGCGTACAATACAAATCTGAACATACTTATTTAGAGATGAGAACTTTACAGGGCTTGTAGTCACGGGCGACTATCATCCGTTATTTTTCTTACGACCCTTTCTCATTTAGTTTAACTGAAAGTAAGTCAGTGCTCGGCCGCTCTGACGGCAGCACCTGACTAAACCTGTCGCATAATACTCCATTCAATCGCTATATAGATTCCTGTTTCATCCTAGAGAGCTAGTTTTCAATCTATTAGCCCCTATATGAAACTTTGTGTGACACTTTTAGTGACGAGAGCAACGACAGCAAGAAATAAGTTGGCTTGCCACGAATTACTATGCAACGACGACAAATTAGCTGGCTTACGATGAGCACTCCTCTCACTCATTCATGGCTGAAGCTTTTACAAACTAGCTTTTATAAACTAGTCTTTTAACAAATACATTTTGTAATCATGTTGCAATTTCAGCAATTTATTTATTCAATGTTTTATTTAACGTAATCTTTAAACTTTTAGATAAAAGCTTGTTATTAAACTAGTTTCTTTACGTTTATTAAAATTATTTCTTTACTTAATTGATCTACTATTATGAGGTTATTTTATTTTCAATTCTTATTTCATTATTTATTTTTCATCTCCTAATAAACATAATATAAGATATAGTTTTCAGTTTTTCGTGTAACCCATCACTAAAATTGGTTTCCGAAAAAAAAAACTAGCTACGAACATTTTGCCTACGTCAACTGACAGCTCGTAAATATTACCAGAAATACATATGCACATAATCTCAACCGGAAGTGAGACCCTTCCAAATCGAATAAGCGCCACCTAACGGCAGGTAAGGGTATTAACGGTGGCCGTGACGATGACAATCAGGTTATACCTTCTCGGGTCACAGGAGATTGTTGTGACGTGAGGATTGTGATGACGATTTGTTTATAGGGCGACCAGTAACAAATGCAATAAGGTTTCTTTGACAATATGCATACACTATTGGGAAACCACACTTGAGTGAATCTGTATTTTAATACCCCTTTCGAAACAATGAACAAATTTTCATTCAAAACGTTGAGTATACGCGAATGTGAACTGTAAAATGTTTTACCTACCTCATAATACTTCATTAATTAGTTAGTCCTCAAACTGGTTAATTCTAAAGATCTGTACCTATTAGAACACATTTTTTATTGGATGGCTCATTATGGGTTTTTTGTCTGTATAATCTGTATTCTTCTTAATTGATCATGCATGCGATTAAATCCGGACATAAGCGTCGAGTTCGAAAATTTCAAAGAAGACTGGTTTGATTGGAAAATACGTCAAAGGTTTTGGTCAAATGGTCCGTGCGGATCCGGAAACCGGTCGGTATTTTAGCAAATTCCCAATGAAAATTCATCGAAGTCACACTCACAGCTATAAACGAAAAAGAGCCTTTGAGAGCAGTTTTTTTTCGCAAGGACCACGAATCGGTCGAGCAAAGGGTTGAACTAAGAGACGAAAGGAGGAAGAAGGTAAAGTGTTATATCAACTTGCTATTAGCTAAGTGGGTACAACATGAAATTTTTCAACTTTAATGAGCGCAGTCTTTTGTTTAAGCTAGCCGTTCACCGGTTCCCATAGTCCATACAGGGGGCCATACAACATCCATCGTAAGGTGCCGATTGGCAATGGTCACCTCTACAATGTCCGTTCAACATCCGTTGATGCAATGCGTACGATCTCGATGCTTAGAAAAATGTGTAAAAGTATCTATAAACAAATTGATTGGTCTTGCATGATCAACTAGAGATTTTATTAGTTACCAAAAATAGATAAAGGTTTTTTGTTTCAAGAAGAATTTGTTGCATAAAATTTATTCTTGAAACAAAACAATCTTTTTTGCGATCTTTTTTAAAATTGCGCGACGAAATGAAAATTACATGTCGATAGCAAAAAAAAAAAAATTAGATACACTCGTTCTTATTTTTTGTGAAAAATAATATACTTTTCGTGAGTATTTAATTCACAACAAGCCTTATAGTTATATATAAGGAAAATATAATATAAGGAAATCTGTGCGGAAAGGAAATCCGTTTCCTTATTAGATTGTGGCGGTCAGATCAATTACTTCATTGTTTTTATTTTGCTCAATATCCAATATCATGATAACAACAGCGGTTTTTTTCTCATATTAATTATTTCCTACGTGTATTGAGGAATATTATCCTTTAACTAGCTAAGCCAGCGACTTCGTTCGCGTTTCCCCCCGTTTTTTTACACATTTTCCATTGTATCTTTGCTCCTAATTGGTCGCAGCGTGATGTTATATAGCCAAAAGCCTTCCTCGATAAATGGTCTATAAAACACAAAAAGATTTTTTTAATTCGAACCAGTAGTTCCTGAGATTAGCGCGTCCCAAAAAACAAACTCTTCAGCTTTATAATACATATTAGTTTAGATTGCGTGGTAGATACCTACTATAATATTAAATTAAAGGTGTCCTATGTACCTTCCAAAAGAATGGCGGCTTCAAAATGTACACAACGGATTCTCCTTGCCCCTGAATGCGTGTCTGGAGAGAACCTTCCTGCCCTACAACCATGGCATTTGGGGGAAAACGGGGTAAATAAATATTTGCATGGGGCTGATAATAATGTATCCTCTCTTTGCTATTCATATACGATCAGGGTGTGTTTTGTTGAGTTTTCGGAAGTTTTGTCGGCTCCGTTGAGAGACAAAAGGGGAATTCCGTGGGAAACGAATAAGATGTTATTCGAAGAATTGCTTTGTACATATCGGCTCCTTAATACTATGGTAGGTTGTGTAACTATTTTATCTTTTATCATATACATAAAAGAGGTCACTGAACTGTACAGCGATTGGTTGCTACCGCACTAGACGAGTAGAGGCATGAACTCATCAATTGTTGAGCGTACAAGCAGTCATCGATTTGGCAGTTGATTTTAATGACCTCATAGGTACTTAAAACGCATCACGGAAAACCTAATTTATGGGCATGTATTAGATGAGAGTAGCCGAAAACAGACAACATTTGGGAACGCCTAAGTCCAGCACTGGACTCCTTATCAGGCTGATGATGATGAGGTACTTTTTTTTTGCTTTAAATTTATACACTTCAGAGCACAATAAATAAATATAATAAAAAAAAGACGTGTGGCACTCGGGGACTGCCGCGGTATAGCTATTGCATAGCATCGTCCGATTTCGGAGCAGCTCGTCTCGATTCGTGCGAGTTTCGTAGAGTCGTACAATACGTCATATCGCACGCACACAAACACCGTGCCGAAGTAGACTTCGACACCGTGCCGAACTGAAACGACGTTAGACGATTGTGAGGTTTTTTTCGTTACGGAATTTCTTGGTTCGGTCGCCGCGCTCAAAGCCCGCGATAAAAGCTATGCAATAGCTTAAAAGAATAGTATAATACAAGCTTGCAAAATACCTAATCCTGAACCCAACTCGTATTACCCACACTATGATGTATCCGACATTCCAAATCATCGATATCCCACCGGCAGAGGCGACCCCAACCCGTTACAATCGCAAAGCTATCGGCTCGAAAATATCAGGGACTACAACCAATATTTCGACGGTATCTAATCTGAAATATGAATGGGTCGGTTCGACCCGTGCCGAAATGAAAAACCCGATCCAATATGGCGTGGTAATAATTACACGCGTGTGACTAGGCGATGGGCGGTAGTAATAGCCTCCGTTGGGTATTGGGCGGGCGGGCGAGACGAGGTAACAGGGCGGCGATTATTGAAGCTAGATTTGTTTTGGTGAGTGTTGACGGAATATATTATCAAGTGTTTTTTTTACAATTTAAAGAAGAATACATTTATCGTGATCTTAACTGTCTGAAGTACCTAGTATCAACAGTGGATACATAAATATATTTATATTTATGTATTTATGTCTTCACTGTTGATTCTGAAATCCGCAACACAAGTGCTTAAGCAACTTACCACGGGATCTGATCAATGTATTATGATGTTGTGAAATATTTATTTATTTTTTGAAAAACAGTTCCCCCGCAAGTCCGATGATGATGACGAGGCTACCAAAGCATCTCTATCGTATGTCAGTTAGAAAAAAAAGCATTTAAATTGTTGGAAGGTGACAATGTTTCCCTTTTACGGTAGAGCTTGGTGAAGCAGTGATTTTTCGTGAATTAACTCAATAACTCAAGCGCAGTGTGCCTCGGTGCGCTGTATCGATGAGTTAATTCAATTGTGCGTCCCTGATGCAATTTTTGCAGCTCTTTACAGTTTACGCCATTACCCTCGACGTTGGGTTAAATCATCTTAACATAATATGCTGTATATCTATAAGTTTGCTTAGCACTTTGAAAATTAAGATTTTGTACACCGTGAAATTTAAGTGCTTGTTTTCCCGCAGTGAAATGATTCTATATTAGTAGTAAATTAGATTTGTGCAGTTTTTTTTTTATTCAAATCAATAAATACCGGTTTTACGAAAGGGCTAAATGAAACTCGAAAGCACGCTCGAACTGCTTTATTACGAAGAGCTTCTTAAGCTTTAATCATCTATTTCATGCGGCAAGTAGTACCTGATTACGTCACATCACTTAAAAGAACTATCGCTTCTCACGCTTTGGAGTTGGATGATATTTATTTTGAAAAATAAAAAAAAGAACTACCTAATATGATTCGGTAGTACCAAAGAATGTAAATGGTTCTGCTACAGGAAAACAACCACTAAAATTTCACAGTGTATAGTTATTTACAGAGTCTACGATCACAGGAGATTATTTTAGCCGAGCTTCATAGTTTACGCATAATTTATCTGTATAATGTGTTTTTTTTTTCAAACCTACTACTTAGTATTTTTATTTCAAAATTGGTTCAGCCAATCTCAAGATGGGTACAGAGGGTGGGGTGAGAAATTGGGTACAAACAAACATCATCATCATCATCATCATCAGCCCATTACAGTCCACTGCTGGACATAGGCCTCCCCAAATGCACGCCACTTCTCTCTCTCCTCGGCCACTCGCATCCAGCTCCTACCAGCCGTCCTGCGCAGATCGTCACACCACCTGGCCTGCGGGCGTCCTACACTACGTTAGCCGAAACGCGGTATCCATTCCAGAACTCGTCACCCCATCGGTCGTCGGTTCTACAAACAAACATACATACAATCAAACTGAGTGCCTCCATTTTGAATCTGTTAAAAAAATATATAAAAATATAAATATTACACAACATCACATACATTGATCCGATCCCGTGGTAAGTAGCTTAAGCACTTGTGTTACGGAAATCAGAATCAACAGTGGATACACAAATAAACTTAAATATATTTAATAATACACCCAGACACGGAACAAACACCGATGTTCGTCACACAAATATTTGTCCCGAGTGGGAATCGAACCCACGACTCTTGGAACCGTAGGTTATGAACCTGGGTCACTGACCACTGTTCCACCGAGCCAGTCAAAAAAGGTAATAGGTACAAATTATTCAATTACAGTTTGAGTACTCCGTGCAATCCGGATCTACAGGACAACGTATTCTCGTTCGAACCTGTAGTACTTATTTACGTCGTGTTTACCGAGCTGGTTCCTCCGTCCCACAAAGGCACGTGGCACCGAATAGGGACACAGGATATACACACAGGAACGTGCTGTAGCCACAGGACTGAGATTTTGCGGCTGCGGCTGTTTATTTTGCCGCCGTATTCGGACGTATTAGGAGTAATGGCAAAACGGTTACTTTTTACTTTAGTTTGTCAACGGTGCTCCCGGTATCTCTGCTCTCTGTAAAATATCTGCTCTTATTTACTTGCAAATGCATGATAGTGAAGCAATATAGTGGTCAAAACTTTGTTGCACAGTCAAATTAACCAAAAATCCTACATAAATAACTATGTAGTTACTTAACTTATCTAATCTTACATACGCAATACAGACAGCCATATTTTTTAAAGTAAAAGTAGTACTTAGTGCAATTTTGTGTGTCATAGTAAACTAATTACAATGAAATCATGGGTTCCAATGCAATTTCTAAGAAAATCTGATCAACATAAGATCATGATCAACTTTTTTTCGATAAAGATTGAAGTGGAGTTACATCAAGTAAACCATCAAATTCACCCAACAACAAAATCAAAGACGCGATTTTTGCATCACCCAACACGGCACCTGTTGCGCTCGATAAATCACGACCGCTCGACTGCATTAGATTAATTTCTCGCATAATTTATTAGCCAGTCGTCCGTCGCCGCTAAAATCAACCTTTTCTATGGATTATCCAGTAGGTTAGCAGATACGTTGATTGATGATCTGCCGATAGGGTGACTTCATTTCTCGTCAAGCTTTTTCTGGCCATCGATGTTAGTAGGCTAGCTTAGGTTTGAAAGTATGGGATCGTAAATTGACAAATTAATATGTTGTTTTACCTTCATATTTTGACTGGCTCGGTGGAACAGTGGTTAGTGACCCAGGTTCATTACCTACAGTTCCAAGGGTCGTGGGTTCGATTCCCACTCGGGACAAATATTTGTGTGACGAACATCGGTGTTTGTTCCGTTTCTGGGTGTGTATTAAGTATATTTAAGTATATTTGTGTATCCACTGTTGATTCTGATATCTGTAACACAAGTGCTATAGCTACTTACCACGGGATCAGATCAATGTATGTGATGTTGTAGTGCCAGAAAAGTGATACTGAAAAGGCAACTAAGTGCACATTTATTTGCCAATGAACTTTGATATTGACTTTAAAATTGAATTTATCCGAAGTAAACTCTAGTCTTGCCCCAAAATAAACACTTCATACATTATTTGCACTTTGTTTGAAATGAAAATGTTTCTTCACTTTCAACCAACAAAAGAAAATACCTATTCAAAAGCACAAATGCAAGTGCAGACATTCCATTTGGATCAAGCAGCGCTCTCCGAGACCGAAGGCGAACACAAACACAACGGCGACGGATTATCCGACGTGTCGTACAATACGCCGTGCGGTTAAAATAGAACCATTTTGGTTGTAAAAATTGATTACCTGCTTGTTCAAGTTGATTTTGATTTATCTTTTTTGTAACTCGTCATTCCAGTCTTGTAGCGGGGATCGTGTAAACGGGTCACTCTTGTAACTTGTCACTTGCTATGAAGATGGAAAGTCGAGGACTTTAGGCTCTTTGCAAGTCATATTGGGATAAAATCTTTCTCATCAGAACTCATTTTCATGATACAACATGTTACATACAACTAATGTTACGATACCTCGTACTGGTTAGTGTAAACCGTAAGTAGTAAACATGACGCTAATCCTTACTAATATTTTACATCCGAAAGTAACTCTGTCTCTGTCTGTCTGTCTGTCTGTTACGCTTTCACGCATAGAGTATTGGACCGATTTAAATGAAATTTGGTACAGATATAGTCCAGTGCCTATAAAAGGTTATAGGCTACTTTATAACCGACTGCGCTATAAGGAAGTAATGTTTTACCCGTTAAACGTATCTACGCGGACGAAGGCGCGGGCGGAAAGCTAGTATTATACTAAAAAATATACACTGGGACCATGACATCGAAACATTTGACTGTGAGTAGGTATATACTGTAGAATTTGGTATGAGTATAACGAATATTATACCCGCGACTTAAGGACGATACAAAATTTGAAGAATGAAATGTTTCGGAAACTGAGTTTTGAACAAGTATTTGCACCTGAAAAGAGTAAAATATGATTGCATCAAGTTCCAGTTTCATGCAATAGGACCCGCAAGTTCTCAACCATATCCGTTAATATACTCTTTCACGTACGTTCCTACATCGTATATTACCTTACCTCACTTCTACTCCTCTTTTAGCTGAACCACCATCTATCCGCCGGTACACACTCGAAACACGTCTATTATTTGCCGGAGTCCTCAATGCAAATCCTCGCACAGGCCCGACCCGACTCGCACATAGGAAATGAAAAGATAAAATATGTTCGAGACGACGTTTAAATCCACGTCGCGATAGTATTTATGGCGCTCCGAAATTCATTTCGATTTAAAATAACGCTCGGATGAACCGACTTTGATGTTTGCTCCAATAGGGAACTTTGAGATTTCCGGTATAGGGAGTTGCCTTGCTGAAAGCTCGTGAAAGCCCGGCATTACCAGGAATGCATTCGTTGTGTTTACAGCCTAGAAATGCTTTTGTGCTGATGTGTTTGTAACCTGTTTATTGTGTACCGTTTAGTCTATTAGGTTGTGCGATATGTGGATTTTAGGATCACTAACGCTACAGACAAGTTTTGCTTTCAAGAAGGGATTGGATAGGTTTTAAGTTAAATTAGTAAAAAAGTGTCTTACCCGTGACCACGAGCGCTGTAAAGAGCTCGAAACGTCGGATCTCTAAATAACGTTAAGAATACCAATACACGCGAGTTTAATCCGTAAAATTAGTTTTATTTCAAATAGTAAAAAACATTTTATTAAAGATTATTTTAAAAAAATCAAAGTAATAAAGAAGATTAATCAGTGACACAAATGACACACAAAATTATTATTAATTAATAAAATAACTATGTTTTTCTGTTAATTATTTAATTACATCTGGATCGTCTGATATCCGCAATTAAGGTACTTAGCTCGAAATCAGATAAATATTTGCTACTTTTTGATAAAAGTTCTGTATTTAAAACTAAATTTAATCTAAAAAAGCTCTTCACCCCGACAAACTACCAACAAGTGATAAAATAAAACTCACCAGCAAATAGTAATCCGCGACTCAAACTACTTAAGAAGCCAGATAAAACTCGGCAAGCACAAACTGAACGGGAGTTAATAAAGAAAGCTCCGAGTGCCCAATACGTCTTCTACCCGTCATCTCAGTTAATTTAAATACAGACTAAGCAAATACGCGGTATATTGCGAGTTGTGCCAGAGTGCGAGGGTTATTGAAAACACGATATTGCTACGAATTTAATGTTAACGAGACGCTTAGCAAATGAAGATTGAACGTCAAACGGCTTTATGCATAAGGTTTTGTGCTAATTGAGATGGATTTGGATACAATGCATGCTTTTGCGATTTATATGGAAAGATTTTTGTTTATTTTGCATAATTATAGCATGTTTTCATTAGTTTTCGTTGGTATTAAAGCTGCGTAAGGTTCAAAATGTGGTGGGATCTATCAAGGGTTAATACCTAATGTGGAACTGTAATAGCGTCGATGGCCGAGTGGTTGAGGTTGATGGTTGCCATGCGAGAGGTCGCACGTTCAAACCCCACCAATATGACTTCATTTGTACGATTAATAGATCCTTTAACGGTGAAGGAAAATATCGCGAGGAAACCTATAACATAGAATTTCTACCTACAGAGATTAAGGCATAATGCTTACTACTACGCGCTAGGTTAGGGTAGCCCCGTGCCCCAACAGTGGGGACTTATATGCGTATTTTACTGTTAAGTCACAACATTAATCAATGAGTTCAAAACATTTAAATTTTCAAGTGTTTGTTGTTTTTATCAACTGAAATACATAGTTTCACAATATTTACCAGTCATTGCTAAATAATATAAAATCATTAGTACCTTCAACTTACCACTTTTTTAAAATCCAATCGTGATCATTAAATAAAAACGCCCGTTCAATCGCCATTAATGACGCATCAAGTTTGCGGCGATCGCGTTAAGCCCGCATTCACATATCAGCATATTTTATTAACGCGTCCACTGCGCGCCCGAGCCGCGTTTACAAATCGCGTTAATGAGATAAACGCGTAATGATCGCCGATCAACGCTCAACTATTTGTCGGGCTTCAGTTCGGGGCGGCAAAGAGTAAAGGATCAGAAGTTGCGGATTATCTCATCGCGGAGTTACGGGAAGCTTTTCTCTATAGTCCAGTCATTTAAGCTTAAATTAGGTAAGAATCTCGGAATTCGAGATACCCAGCTGTAACTTTGTAAATACTTGGATATTGACACCCTAAAAGTGGTCTCAAAACCTACATATGGTAGGGTGTACGCAACTATAAAATTTTCACGGTCAAATGTCACAAATATCAGTTTTATGAACTTTTGAGCGAAATGGGAAGTTTTATCATAAAAGTGTGTAGGAGAAAATTACTTATCATCTGATTATCTATAAAAATTGTCTGCACGTTTTATTCCTAAGATTCACCATTTCAGAAATACAGCGATGCAAATAGTTGAAAAAGTTGTATTTTCAAAAGCTTCCAGACCCCCGTGCGATTGTGCTAGATAGTTAAAATTTTCACGACTAATGTATTTCAGTAGCCTCTATATCATCTGATACTAGAAAAAGCTAAAAACCAATGTTTAAGTGGGTTCTCATACAAAAACTATGTTTTTTTTCTTCTCACACTTGGCCGGTTTTTAACGTGGTTACCCCAGTAAAACTATTCCAGGCGACACCTTTTATAAGTGAAGAACACGTTGTTTATATAAAAGCCTAGTTCAATAATTGTTTTATGTTGTTTTTCAGTACATTCAAACTGCTTATTATGGGTCAAAAAGTACGAAATAACAATTATTAGAATTTCTGTTTGAAGTATAACTGCAAAAAAACATTTTAAAAATGTTAACTGTCCATCTAACTCTATTATGAACGTGAAGATCCATTTATTATTATCCATTAACCAAATTTAATTTAATGAAACGCAGAATTCTTAAATCTTCTGAATACTGAAAACAACACAAAACAATTATTTAACTAGGCTTTCATATAAACAACGTGTTCTTCACTTATAAAAGGTGTCGCCTGGAATAGGTTTACTGGGGTAACCACGTTAAAAACCGGCCAAGTGTGAGAAAAAAAAAACATAGTTTTTGTATTAGAACCCACTTAAACATTGGTTTTAAGCTTTTTCTAGTATTAGATGTTATAGAGGCTACTAAAATACATCAGTGGTGAAAATTTTAACTGTCTAGCACAATTGCACGTGGACCTGGAAGCTTTTGAAAATACAACTTTTTCAACTATTTGCATCGCTGTATCTCTGAAATGGTGAATCTTAGGAATGAAACGTACAGACAATTTTTATAGATAAATAGAAGATAAGTAATTTTCTCCTACACACTTTTATGATAAAACTTCCCGTTTCGCTCAAAAGTTCATAAAACTGATATTTGTGACATTTGACCTTGAAAATTTAATAGTTGCGTACACCCTACAATATGTAGGTTTTGAGACAACTTTTAGGACGTCAATATACAAGTATTTACAGACTTACAGCTGGGTATCTCGAATTCCGAGATTTTTACCTAATTTGACTGGACTACTAGTCAAACTTTACTTAACATCTGAGAGAACTAAGTGTTGTTTTTTATGTCAAGAACAGCGCAGCTTTAGCGTTCGAGTACCTTCAAAGACACTGAATCGACAAGAAAAATGTTATGTTATGTTCTGTAAATTTGTATTATTTTATGTTAAATTTATTTTTTCTTGTAATATGTGACCAAAAAAAAAAAAAAAAAGAAAAAAAAAAATCCTAAAGCATAAAAGTTAGTACATAAGTAGATCGTAAAACAGTATAGCATAAGGTATTGGATGAGATGAGAATTCATTAACAGCTCATTAATTACCATTCACTTAAATCTGTTGAGTAGTTTAGACTCTACGCACGAATATAAAAACATGCATACTGTTTCAAAAAAAGTAGCATTGTCATCATCATCATAAGATTTGAGTGCGAGGGCGCGGAAGGCTTTACGGCACCTGGTGTTTGAACGACGTTTGCTGGAAACCTAACAGCCAAAAGGTGCCTTAAGGACGTATGTTCAGACACATACATCAATATTTTCTGTATCAGTGTCCCCTCTGTGCCGCGCCGCAGCATCCAATCAGCTGCATTGTGCGGGCGCCGAGCCGCGCACATTTTAACTTGCGCGTTAATCACCGGCATTGTGACGTGCAGATACTAGTGGTCGTGTGTGGCAACTGATGGAATGTTAGGCCTTATTTCAAGTCTATTTATTTAATAGTGACCCGCCTTCGCTTCACTTCAGGTATATCTAAATATGTATAACTCAAAGGTGACTGACTGACATAGTGATTTATCAACGCACAGCCCAAACCAAAGGACGAATTGGGCTAAAATTTGGCATGCAGGTAGATGTTATGACGTAGGCATTCGTGAAAGAAGGATTATTCGAATTAGTGATGAGACACACACGTCATGACCCCATCACTGATATATACACCGTGAAATTTTAGTGGTTGTTTTTCCGCAGTAAAATTATTCTATCTTTGTAGCATAATAGATTTGTGCAGTTTTTTTTATTGAAATCAGTAAATGCCGGTTTTACGAAAGGTATAACCGAAACTTGAAAACACGTAGTGAAAACGCATAGAGCTTCTTAAGCTTTAACCATCGATTTCATGCGGCAAGCAGTACCTGATTACGTCACATCTTATTAAAAACGATAGCTTCTCTCGTTTTCGAGTTAAAAATTATTATTTTGAATACTTGAAAAAAAAATGTTTTTTTTTTCAAGGAATAGTTTGCATGATTCGATAGTATTACTAAAGGCTAATCATTCTGCCTCGGGAAAATAACCACTAAAATTTCACGGTGTATTGCTATTTTCATTATTGTATGTATATGGCCCAATGTTGTCACTTCATTTTCCATTACGTAGGAACACAAGGAAGGTATTGGAAGCAACACGGTCACACAAAGTGCATACATTTGTACGATTCAATTACATACATACCTATTGTATAGTAGTTATTGTATCGCATTCCTCCCACGTCAGAAGAGGCAATTAATGCTAAAGCTCATATAATAAATAAGAAATAAGTGTGCTTCTTTTTAAATTCCACAAAAGGAAAATCTCTGAATGTAAACTGTAAACCCTAAATGCTAAAAGTTCTTCTAAGAAAAAAGTGATAAAGACCTCTACCTAATTCCAGATCATGAACATGAACACACAACACAAAATTATTTGAAATCACAAGTTTTGTGACGTAACATAAAGCCTTCAAAATCTTTCCGTGACCACATATTTTCCACCAACACAACAAAAAGAAACGTTTCTTCACACACTCCGCGCAGTATGCTAATTGCTACCCGATTACTTGTCTATCAAACGCTCTTCAAATGTAGGTCATCCCGCCAGGACCCTCCACATTATTTTATTTCGCAGCAACAAACGGGACTCAACTTCGCGAGTTTTCCACAACTTTTGTAAGGAGTTTTATTACGTGTTTCCGCGTAAACAAACCCGGGAACACCGATCTCAATTATAAGGTTGGACAAGAAAAAGTTGGGCACCGGCAACTGAAAGGCGACCTCGGATTACTGGAACAACGACTTATTCCGTATTAGCCGGTTCTAGGATGTTCGATAGAGCGTTTGAATTTGAATAGGGATTTCCGCACGAGAATACTTTTGCAAAGCCATTACAAGTAAAAAAAAATTTAGCCTAACACTAATTGCAAGAGTTTGTGGAACAATCTCATCCTAATGGTAAGAAGGCCATAACAGAAAAAAGTTCTACAAAAATGACGAAATACCACCAAGTTATTAGCATGTAAGTACACCTATTTCATAAATTACTCACTACATAAGTTCTACATCGGCTTTCATTCACATAACTAGACGTGACGTCACTGGAAACTTCCCATAAATATCTGGTCCGCCATTTTGATAACGAGGAGAACGAAATTGCGCCAAAACAGTTTCCATTCCAGAATATATCTTGCATTTATATTTACGTTCGATTTTGTGTATCAAAGCTGAACTAGAACAGCGAACAAATCCCAAGCGATTTTATTCGCGTAAATATATCAAAAACTATTCCTTGATATTGCGGAACTTGGGCGAATACCATTTTAAATACAAAACTTGGCTAATGCACTAACTTGAACGGAGACGTTAATTCCACTCCGGTGCTTCGAATTATTCAAAAATGCCCAACTTTTGTTTTCCATTTATATAACAATACCCTTATAATATTAACAACTTTCTTCTTTTATTTTTCTTTTCTCTCGCTGGTTGTTGCGTGCCAACGTTTATGTGACTGAAATATCTGATTAAGAATTGTCTTTACAACAATATTGTACCAACAATAAAAGTCTAATCCGTTTTTGATTTATCTTAGTGTCTGTTTGTAATATTAAAATAACGACTTTTACCAAATGAGTAGGTGCATACCTACTCATTTAGTAAAAGTCTTTATCGGATACCAATAACAAAAACATAACTAAAAACATTTTTGTCGGTCTGTCTGTCTGTTTGTTCCCGGTAATCTCCGAAACGGCTGGAACAATTTCGACGGTAGTTTTACTAATACAATTTTACAAGGTACATTATAGTCTATTTTAATTTCCACATTTCCACGCAGATGAAGTCGTGGTGGCTGCTAGAAGATAATAAAGTGAGGTTTTTGTTTGTACACGTATACTAAGTTAGTAGTGACTAGTGGCAGTTATAATATTGCAGATAATTGTGTAAAATTTCTTGTGAGAACATAGATGCAGAATTGTTAATCTTACTTCGTCTCTATCGTCAATTCAGCCATTAATAAAATTATTTTTAAATATCGGTAGACCGTTGAAACAAATGTATTAATTTATAGATTCAGCCATACAAATTGGAAGCTTTATAATTATTCCATAAATTAATCAGTCCCGTACCAATGAAGGAAATGAAAGTTTTCTTTATTAACTTTTAAATTAATAAAGAAAATAACAATTATTGTTACAAAAAATATCATGATCATTATTATTCGTTTTAATAATACTGGAAATTAATGTAGTAGATAAAATAACTTTCGTTTTACTCAGTAACACAAGAAATTAATTACTTCGCCATTTTCTTCCCGCCTCAAGGTTATTGGATAAACATTTACACGGAGTTGTAGCAGTGAAATACGTTCCTTTTGCATGTACTTTACAATACGGGACATTTAGACACCTAAATCGCACCATTTTATCCCTTCACTTAATCATATTATGTGGATATGGACTTAACTCTAAAAAATTGTGGTAGGTAGCAGTTGTAAAGACAATTATAGCAGTTTGCCTTCAGCTATTGTCATCTAAACATTGTCATTGTGTTCTTGACATAAAAAATAAAATAAGTGTCCATAGGTCCGTGTTTTCATCATCTTTAGCCATCCCACTACACAATCCACTTCACTAGCGATCACCTGGCTTGTTCCACTTGGCCGACTGGTGCCCTCAAAGCCTGGGTGCCGTCACCGCCCCGCGCGAGCGGAACGCACCGATACCGGCTAAAACATGACCAATTTCCTGCTGGGCATTATTTTATTAGCGCTTTGTTTACAGATGATTACGGCGGCCGGCTCGTTCTCTTAATAAAGATGAATGTTGCTAGGCGATTGCCGAGAAATGATTAATGGGCGTGAGTAACAGGTGGAGCAGGTTTTTTTTTTAATTTTTAGGGTTCCGATGCTTAAGATGAGAATCAGCAAGATTGTTATTCTTAGATCAAGGCCCTGATATTATAACATGAAACGAATGAGAGACAAAACAATAAGTGATTCACGCTATGTGCCTCTGTATAAGAAGAAAAAAATAAGCAAAAAGAGTATTAAATGTGTCTTTGGTTACGCAATGCATGCATGGGAAAGAAATAAAAACAATTATTGATCGTATTGGCATGAAAAGGCATAATTAATAGAATTATCCTGTCAACACTGGATTTTTATGAGATAATGATAAAGAAGTTAGCTAGATCGATATTATCTGGAACCCTGACCGAATAAGTACGAATCACACTTAACCATTTTTTTTTTACTGGAATCCCTTTCTAGCTGATAAAATTCTGTTCAAACTTTAGACAGTCTATCAATCATGGAAGAGTTGGACGGACTAAATGAAACAGGATTTGTTTCCGTTGTAATGAACTTATGTGGACACTTATTAGACTTAGCAGCTTGTGTTTTTTTTTACTTTTACTGTATATTATATTCTTTATTATAATTATCGGTACAAAAAATATACAGGACATCACTTCTAAAATTATACATTCCATATGCACGCACGAACGAAAGAAACATTTCGAGAAGAAAAGTTGGGTGAAGTAACCTCGTGTTTTAAATTTCATATATTATATCTTCAGAAGTCCGTCTTTAATTCATCGCACTTCGAAACATTAAAAACAGCTCGTGTAGCACTTAATTTAAAATTAACAAACACAATATAATTAAAAATATATTACTCTGTCTTATTAAAACAAATCTCGAACGCGATCGCCGTTATTAAAGAGAACGAAGCAACAGACCCGATGTATTCTGATACGAAATTAAGTTAAATTAAGTTAAATTTGGTGCACAAAATCAAACGTGATCCCGGGCTTGGAGCGTCGGACCTTTTTGATATTTTTTTAATGATGCCGAAGCGCTTGTACATCCGAGCTGCTTTTAACGTTTTAATTAACAGCCCTCCCAGGGTGGCGTCACGTAATTACGACATGACATTATCATGTGGAACATTTGATAGAACGTGAATAAAATTGAGAAGATATATCTACAGTCGTCAACCTATATATGTATACACTTGCACATAGGCCATTTCATAATTTCATATGCTCGCCACTTCCGCCTATCTTCAACTAGTCGCATCCAACTCCAAGCCTATATATCTTCTTTTTATATTAACCTACCAAGGTGACCTCCATCTGATGATACGTGGTAGTGAGATGTACTGAGATCGACAGGCACAATTGTCTTTAATGGTTGTCGCACTCACCCTGAAGGCCTATAAATGTAATGTTATCAAAAATAGTTAGAGTTGCGAAGGTAATAGGTTTAATGAGGATTACATGTGTAATTCTATCTACATACTCGTAATTGAGTTCGTAACAATTTCTTTACAAAATTCGCATGCTAAGCTACTCGTAAGTCTTCATAAATATTACAGAACATCACACATATTGACCTGATTCGTGCTAAGTAGCAATTGTTATGAACATCTAAAATTACAGTATTTCAATACACCGTGAAATTTGATTGGATGTTTTCCCGTGGCAGAACGATTAGCCTTTAGTAATACTATCGAATCATGCAAATTATTCCGCGAAAAAAAAATTTTTTTTTCAAATTTGAATTTAATAATTTTCCAACTCGAAAACGAGAGAAGCTATCGTTATTTCATAAGATGTGACGTAATCAGGTACTGCTTGCCGCATGAAATCGACGCTAAAACTAAAGAAGCTCTACGCTGTCTGACGCTATAAAGCGGTTCGAAAGTTTCGGTTGTAGTTTTCGTAAAACCGGCATTTATTGATTTTAATAAAAAATAACTGCACAAATCTATAGTGTTACTAAGATAGAATCATTTTACTGCGGGAAAACAACCACTAAAATTTCACGGTGTAGGTAAACTTAAAAATATAAATAACACATGCAGACAAGAAATCAACACATCGTGAGAGATATACTACATCGGTTTATCATACAAATATTTATGCACACTGGCAATTCAACCCACGACACATAGCGCAAGATAAAGTGAGAAGGGAGTTCGTAATATTTAAAATGAAGTAATATCCTTAAATATGAAATATATGTAGAACATTGATCTTTCCACATCTCTCCAGTCACCCTCGCTACCCGTCGGTTCCGTATAATTTCCCATTAAGCCGGCAGTAAAGGCCAGTTTACACGCATATCCATTATCCAAGTCATACATTTTACACGCGCAAAATTTTATTAGGGTAGTCCGCCACTGCGCTTATTTGCACATCTATCCATAAATTCGTCGGCGGATCCATAAAACTTGTTTAAACAACAAACGGTACACGTTTTCAATCCATCGTATCCACAACTTTAGTGCCCGCTCGGTCGTAAACCCCTTGGGGTGCATTTGGGGGTCGTACACATGATAGGCGGGCTACCACTAGACTAGGACACATTAGAGTTATGGCATTTATGGGCGCTATCAAAATGAGAGCTCTTTTCACATTCATTGGCTCTTATGTCTTTAGGAATAAAGGTTAGTCTTGTGACAATGCGAAAGAAAAGCGTCGCAAAAAATGTTTATTTTATGATAGGCAAAACAATACCTAAGTCCTCAAAGGACTAATAATCCTTAGCCTTATATAAATGAGGCTACATAACATGCTGTGACTGCTCAAATAGTTACGTCGAATTCTGTAATCGCAGCTCGAAGGTATCGCTACAGCTTTAAACTTGAATCTATGTCAGCTTTACCAATAATATTGACTATATTATAAAATAGATATTCTAGTAACAGCTATGTGAAAGCACCATTAGACAATCAACACGCCTGATAAGCATACTCCTCCATCGGGGAGCGAACCTAACCCAAAAAGGGGTGCGTTTAAAAACTCTTCATCCAAATATATCGTGTAGGCCGGCCCATAATCCGCGGGTGACGTCATAAAGTGCCCTGAATCGTTTATTCATTGCGGCATCAAAGACCCTTGTTAAAATTCAACTTCTCGCGGCATTATCACGGCTCGCCATGTGAGGCTTAGCGCTGTTATTGCCCATTGATATATTCGAGAAAAAACTCATTTTTTGATTGTGGAATCTGGCTGGGTAGGGTTGAATTTGTATGGTGAGGGTCCTGTAGTTTGAAGGATTTCTTTGACCTACTGTATTGACAGTTAGCAGTTAGTGTTGATCACTACCGATAGATGCGCCACTCATAGTTGACTGATTTTGTGGGAAGCTCAATTGATTTGAGCGCTGCGACCATGATACCCCAGATATCATAGATTTAAATCCCGGTACCGGAACAGATAATAATAATAATAATAATAATAAATATCTGGGACATTTCCACACACAGTCATCTGACCCCAAACTAAGCAGAGCTTGTACTATGGGCGTCAGAGACTGATATACATACATATATATTTATAAATACATACTTAAATACATAATCACACCCAGACACGGAACAAACACCGATGTTCATCACACAAATATTTGTCCCGAGTGGGAATCGAACCCACGACTCTTGGAACCGCCAGCCAGGGTCACTAACCACTGTTCCACCGAGCCAGTCAAAGAATATCAAATGTTTTTTTCTCGTGTCAAATCTTGTAAATGACGTGAGACGTGTGACGAATTTTGTTTAGCAGAAAGTATAAACGGTATCTTTTATTACTTTCAAAACTTACTACGCTAACAAGAAGACTTACTCTCAATTACTAAAATTTAGATACTAAGAATGTTGTCTACTACAATACCTACTGTAAACACCCTTATCAATTGTGTCTATCCCGCGTCACATTATATTTAAATCACAAATTTAATTTAAAAACAGAATAAATCCACGTACATCGATAAGTCTAAGTAAGAATAATACTGAGCTTACAGACAATCTTTAAACTCGTTAAAAATTTCAAATGAAAAACGTACGCATACTACCCATAAACTTAACCTCATAAACGAATGAAAATCGAAGATCCAATTGTTTTTTCTGCTGATTCCTCGCTCATAAACATCTGCCATAATAAACTGGAATCACGCAACGGATTTAAGCCTTCTCGGTACGAATCCGCTGTGAATGCTAATCAGGTGAAGAAAACGTAAAAGGATGCAATAAAGCGCAAGTACAAAGTAAGTGAGCATAAAATATACACCGGAGTAGACAAGAAGACTGAAAGAGTACCAAAGTGCACATCAACAGCGATGCAAAAGCCTTCAGGTTACAGGAAGTACCATCACACTCCTGATGGAGATGGCACTTTCAATTCTGAACCATGTTTTCGTGAGACAAAGTTGATATTACCTTAACAAAGCCTGCTAGGTCTAATTTGGAAACACAGGGGTCTTAACACTGGCAATCATGCGTATTAAGGTTGAAAATAGTTATCTAACTTTGACTGGCTCGGTGGAACAGTGGTTAGTGACCCTGGCTGGTGGTTCCAAGAGTTGATTCCCGTTCGGGACAAATATTTGTGTGATGAAAATTGGTGCTTGTATCGTGTCTGGGTGTGATAATGTATTTAAAAATGTGTAGAATTACCCCAGATGTTTATTTATTTATATATTAAAGTATATAAAACTGTCCAAGTGGGAGTAACACGCACACGGAAAGTTTGATACCATTATTATTAAAGGACAAAAAGTTACGTTTGTCGTATGGAAACTTAACTTTTATATTTTCTACTGTCAACTATAGCGTCGCGGTATAGACAGACAGAGTAGTTTTAATAATAAGGTCCCGTTTTTACCTTCCTTCGAAATAAAATTATTTTTACGCGTACAAAAATATTTTTTACAACAACAAAGCTCAAGCAGTACGTTTAAACTTCGTATTGTACCACAAGGTAATCAAATACATGCAATAGCAATATAAATGAATACAGTTCGGAGCCTCTCCCTGCGTTCATTGTAAATACAACGTATTTTTATTACAGTGCGCTGAACGCATGAACTATAAAATTGCTATAAAATCTATTGAATGTTCGCAAACCCAACATTCAAACTATGTTAACGTGGTGTGTTGTGTTGTTTACTAATTGGCAAACGTGAATATATTTTGAATTGAACTTGACGTTCCGATCCATTGAACAGCGCTGTCTTCGTTAAATTAAATGAATAACTGATTCACAACATAACATGCATTGTTCTGGTTTTGTGCTAAGCAGCGAAAGCATTATAGTGTTGTGGATATCGAAAACTACAGCAGAATATACTCGAACAAATATCTGTACTAATAAAACATTCAGACACGAAATCAACACGGATTCATATTATTGAGTAGAGATTTTTATACATAACCTTCTTTGATAATAATTAGAAGAATGATGCTTATTCTCTTTCTTCTATAGGTAAAGTCAGGATAGATGGCTGAGCGTGCATGTAGAGGTTGATGAATGTGGATGAAGAGTAAGTGGTGTGCCAGCACCGTAGCACATGGCAGGAAGTGATCTCTGCCTACCCCTCTGGGAAAAAAGGCGTGATTTTAAGTATGTATGTGTGTATGTAGATGGCTGAGAGCAGAACAAAGTAGCGAATTCTCGTGCTATAGTCCAAGATGCACTTAGGGTTGGTGAAACAGCGTAGTAAGGAAGTACGATGTTCTACGTACGGTGTCTTACCCGTGACTACGAGCGCTGTAAAGAGATCGAAACGTCGGATCTCTAAATAATAAGTTTACAATAACAATACACGCGGGTTTAATCTGTAAAATTAGTTTTATTTTAAACTAGCTGTGCCCGCGACTTCGTTCGCGTGAACTACAGGATTTTGATTTTTTTTTTAAACTTAAAAGTAGTCGTAGTCCCGTCAAAATCTTTTCTGCCACTTAAGAAGTTAGTCAACCGGTAGAAATATTTAAAACAAAAATTATTTTGGTTGTTATCATCATCATCATCTGTTGTTTATCGTGTAGTAATAAATTAGAATATTACACAACATCACATTAATTGATCTGTGGGGCTACCATGAGTTTAAAACTTACGCGCTCGTTATCGCCATATGAAAAAACAACTCGATAGGTTTTTAACGAACGTAAGTTTACGATAGCCAACTCATGGTAGGCCCTCTGATCCTGTGGTAAGTAGCTTTAGCACTTGTTTTTATCAGAACAGTGGTATACATTTAAATATTTAAATAGCATAACCAGACACGGAACTAACATCGATATTCATCGCAGAAATATTTATGCTGAGTGGGAATAGAACCCAAGAAAAGAAAAAAAAGAAAAGGCCAAGTGCAAGACGGACTCGCACAACGCAATTTATTTTTAAAGTTTACGCAATTCTCTGTACTTGACGTTGCTTTATTCTAAATTTTGAAAATCTGAGTACTTCGCAGATAGTAGTTCCCTTTGCGAGTGTCAAAAATTGGCAGCATAAATGAATGTTTCTTTTGATTGTGTTGGCTCAGGCGAAGGGACAGTAGACCTGAGTATTTGATGTAACTTTCAGTTTGATATTTTCTCCTTGACAAAAATTGACGATGATAAACGGATCCTATAATTATAAGGGGTTCGGTTATTCTTTTCGACGTACGAAATCCTAAAATCTATGTTTATAGTGAACAGCTTCCTCATATTGAATAGATCATCTTCAAGTAATCCAAATTGTTCATCGATCAATGTGAAATAAAGGACGTCCTATTCCAAAGCCAGGTAGCAGTTTATAGTTAGAGAGGAAAAAAGCGTCCATGGCCGAGTGGTTTAGGTATTTGCTTGCTATGCAAGAGGTCGCCACTTCAAACCCTGCCACGTACCACTGTGTTTTTCAAATTTTAAATTCATACCTATGTACGATTATTCCACGCTTTTACTGTGTGCTTGAATCATGTTCTTTCTTAATCCCTGGCAAACCCCTAATTTTCTCTTTTCGAATTTTGCTTTACCAAATTAAATATGCTTATGCTATACTTTTATATTGATTTTCATATTATTTTTTGAACTCAATATTGAATTTGTTCAATTTGATTGAATATTTAATACCCGGTTGGTGCATACAATGTATTAATCGCATTGTGATCATCTCATCCTTTTTTCTGATACCAAACCCTTGAGTATTAATATCAATGTATTTTTTGACAACCAACCTTCTTCAATTCGGCAATTATGGAAATTTGAATGCTCTCGTTAATTTGACAGCTTAAAAATATGTCAATTAGATGAGACTATTTTGTTAAATTAAAATAGAAAAAAGGCAACAATTAGAATATTTTCGATACATGTTGTCGATTCAGAACCCTTCTGGTAATTTACGTAATTTAATGGCACTCGAAATTTATCAATTCCAAAAGACAAACTTCACATATTTGACGTATGGTATACCTACATTTGTATGTAGGTATACCACACACACCACACACACTTTTCCACAATATAATATCGAAGTAATACGTAGAGCACAGTGCCATCTTTTGAACTACCAAAAAACTTATCACGTAGGTACTCATGTTATATCAAACTTGACAGCATTTATGGCATGCTGTACAAAGCACGACGCCATCTATGTGTAATTTTATGAACAATAGCTGACCCAACTGACTTCGTCCTGTCAAAACAAATTGTAAAAAATTGTTTGAAATTTGATTTTTTTTACATCTTGGGTGACAAATTTGGGTTTTTCGTACGGATCCCTACTTTTTTTGAAAATGTAATATAGCCTATAACCTTCCTCGATAAATGGACTATCCAACAGTGAAAGAATTTTTTAAATCGGACCAGCGGTTCCTGAGATTAGCGCGTTCAAACAAACAAACAAACAAACAAACAAACTCTTCAGCTTTATAATATTAGTATAGATGTGTAGTGTGTGCGCAAATAATGGACAGTACTTAATAAGGAAAAGTACTAGTAATACTGTCATGGCGCCGCAGCGACAATGGCGTCGCCACCGCCGCGGTGCCGCTGTAACACTTGAGCAAAACCCTACAAGGATAATATCCTTGTAGCAAAACCTCCTTTTGCAGGGGGCGTGTGTAAAGACACACGCGCTGCCACGAAACCATATCCTAGGGCACCGTGGCGAAAAACGCTGCCCCTGTCTCATAGGTATGATTACACGGTTTGTGCGCGTTAGGCAACTTCACTGGTAGAGGGTGCTCTCACAGTAGTATGTTGGGACTATCCAAAGGCTGGCGAAAGATGGGAGCTCCTAGGCGAAAATGCCTAAGGAGACCACGAACGAAAGATCGTAGCACACATATCAACTCGTTAACTGAACGTAAACGTATGAAACCTGGCTTTCAGGTATTTTTCTTATGAAACTATTTACTTATCGTAATCGTAACGTAATCGCCTCGCCTCAGTGACGATCCCTTTCTAAATTGATATGTGTGCCTTAAAACACCTTACATCGACGCTGAATAGCGCTACCATGAGTCAGCTATCGAAACGCTTAAAACGTATTGAATTGTTTTTTTCATACTACCGATTTTAGTTCTTAGCGTAACCGCTAGTGGCGCTGTACAAGTTTTTCATAGACATATTTACATAGGCGATATCGAGTCTGTCTCTTTTAAACTCATGGTAGCGCTACAGATGGCGCGTTTTTACCCGCACGTGGAATTGCGCGATGGTGAGACACTAGAGTTTCATACGGTATGTCCACATGCAGTCGCTTGACTTGCTTGTATCTCACAATATCGCGATTCAAAACATCCATCTGAACGGCCTAAGCGTTTGAATTCGAGCACGTCCCGAAAATCGCCGCGTATGTCCTTGACATGACGCTCGTCTGCCAGGGCCGTAGTTCTTCCAAATTGTGATTTATTCGCGACAACCGCCTACGTCCCCGTTGTTTTATATCGCCGGCCGCTTTATCACCGCCCGGACGCGGCAAATTGGTTCACTTGCGCGGTGTCTGGTTGTGTAGGGCAGATTGCTCGTTTAACCGATTGTATCGGTTTAAGTTCTGTTGCTTCGTTTGACTATGGTGCTATTATTTAGATCCAGTTCAGAAGACGAGAAATTTAGAAAGAAAGAAAAACATTTATTCACCACGACATAGACACGAAAAGTTACCATGATACATAAATACACAAGACAAAAAAAACAACTCAAACAAAGAAATATATCACACATAGACAAGGACTATGAGAGGTGGTCATCGAGGTACATTACACATAAATAAATAAAATACTTCACAAAAACACACAAATAACAACAGGGTAGAAATTACGAATATTACATTAACAAAAAATACAGGAAATTGAAAAAAAAATCATTTACTATTTTTATCGGAAAGTTCTGTCGCCGTTTGTGTTTTTTGTGAATTTACCTTATAGAAAGAAATTGAATTTTACTGGTGTTAGTTATCCTCTAAAGATAATCATATTTCAAAAACATTGGCATGAAAAAATAAACAAGATGTAACCTTGTGATCATCCAGTTCATCCAAAAATTTAAAGATGGGAGAAAACAGAAATAGTACCTTTAGTTGCTTCTCAACTGACATATAAACATCCACCCGAGTCCATTAGAATACCTGCCGGTCTAAACGGCCGTGGACGTTCCGCAAACCAGCAATATAACAAAGGCGGAACGGCTTATTGCACCTGACTTGGGTGGACGCCAGGCACAGTCTTAGGCGAGAGCGCTGCCAACCACCCTGAGTACGGCCCTGTTTTATTACACGCGAGAATGTATGAAGGGGATGGAGATAATGACAAATACCTTTTATGTAAACTAAATAGTATATGACGTGATTAGTGTGGAGATGCTTAGTCACCTGTGAAGAAATGCTAAGGTTGTGTAGTCGACCAAACCGCACTTGGCCAGTGTAATTGAATAAGGCCTGATCGCTCTAGTTTTGGATAGGCGCGTACCACAGCAGTGGGGACGTAAATGGGCTGAAGACGATGATGATACAGTCGCTAAATATCATCACAGGCAATTTGCCAGGATTGCAATCGTTATTAAACTATCAGAAATCAATTAGTGATAAAACTGACATTGGATCTCTTCATGCCAACCGCCCTGAGTACGTACCTGTTTTAATACTCGCTACAATGTATGAACGAAAAGATAATGACTATTACCTTTTATTTAAACCGAATTAAGTATACGTGATTAATGTGAGTGGTTTTAGGTAAAACATGTCACTAAATAAAAAACATTCCGACGATTTAAGAACTTCCACCCTTTTTTTAAGTAGTGTAGTAAATAATAATTACAACATTCCTTTTTTAAATAAAACTTAAGCATTCGATGAGTCGAGCATGGGCATATCCTCAGCTATTTGGAATATAGTATAGTCTAACATTTATACGTGGGAACGCAATGACCTTGTTAAAACAATGCACAAGGCAGAATGGCGGCGACGTGGTCCACAACCCGCCACGTCGCTTTTCCCACAGAGGTGAAAAGTGGATCGCTGGATGTGATCTCTGCTTTCCCCTCTAGAAAAAGGCGTGATTTTATGTATGTATGCTAACATTTTTATTGACCTGGCGACCATCGCACAGTTATTTTATCCTGTGATAAAAATCACTTGCTCCCGTACAAGCATCTCCTTTTCCTTCAAACAAAGTACTTTTATGGCATGAATCTATTAACCAATGAATAACGCCATCTTTAAAGTAAATAAAATGGGTAAGTGCAAAGTTTTACTGCAAGAATATAAAATGTTTCCCCGCACGAGTTATTATTAAATCATGTTCGAAGTTTTCACAATGTAAACGAATGTCGCGGGCGCGTGCGGAATTGAAAGCAGTTTATGTTGTGGTCACCATAATGCAATAACTATGTTTCTTGTGTTGCATTTCCCGTATATCTTTTCTTGGCCCTGAGGTTGCAGATTGAAATGTGAATTTTTATTCCGTAAAGTGTTCAGTTTATACTTTAAATTAAAAGCTTCAAATTTCCAAAAGTTCATTTTCGCTTTAAGCTTTAATACCGAATGGCCGAGTGGTTAAGCTTGCCATGTGTTTTTCAAGTTTGAAATTCATACGTGCGAATATTCGACGCGACGACGAAGGAAAACATCATGAGGAAACCTGCACACCTACGAAGAAATTTCTAAGTAGTCGACCAACGCACTTGACCAGCGTTATCGTCTAAGGCCTGATCGCCCTAGTTTAGCGTAGGCTCGTGCCCAGCAGTGGGGACGTATATGGGCTAATGAAGCTATAATAATGTTTGTAACACAATACAGATTGTTAATAGTTTTTTCTGTATTTATTATATTTTATTTTATTCCTGCGATCAACGCGTTCACTTACCTAAAGACATGAACAATTAACTGCAAATTAGTGACTTGAATATTCCAACGCTTTTCGAAAGTCATTAGCACATGAATAAGTCTAAACCCTTTAATGCATGAATTAACAAAAAATATTTTATTGGTTTTCAATCTTATTACGTTAGAGTTCACAGTATGTATGTTAACATTGGACACAGCATGCATGCAGCAAGGGTTAAATCGGTAGTAAAAGTGATTATTTGTTATTTACTTTCAGTGTTAATATTGAATTATTTATGTGCTTTCAATCGATTTAAGTTATACACAGCTTTAATTCCTCTACACTCACCACCGATACCAGTTTTAACTTATCAAGTCAATCATCACAGTGCGAAATTGACATGTATGTAGTTATCCCGCGCCCTAATTACCCCAACATCGTTCACGCATTAAATCCATTAATTAGGTCCTTTAACATATGATTAATTAGATGTAAAGGCCTGTATATATATAAATATACTTACAGGTACATGTATTCATATATAAATTAACTTCGCCTTCTCAGATTTCGCTTAATTACGGCTACAATGAGATCAAATTAATGGTTTTACTTATGTACTGTAATTTAAGGTGTGTCGTGTTTGTTGATTAAAATTATTTGTCTATTATTATTAAAAAAGTAGTTTTAGTAATTCTTCATTAATTTCGTGAGAATTTTTATACAAAATCTCTTAGCACCGCAGCTGGTGTCAGTCGTACATCAATTTTCTCCTAAAAAACACCACAGTTCAGATGACCTATCTCATACAATTTTAAAACAGCTATATATTTTTTTTACAATACGAGCCAATAGAACCAGATCCGCATGTAAATACGACTTCATTTGCTTGAGGATATTTAACAATATCATTCTTATCCACCAAAACATATCAACTGGTATTAACAAAGAAGGTAAAAACACTAATAATACCAACATCGTGTGCACCTTTAACCCTTTGGTCGCCGGCGTGCGCGGACGATGCTCGGCGATACGGCTGTTTATGGGTAATTGTGTTTGTCATAGTTAGCAGCGGGCCCGCCGGCCGAGAGTAAGCAAGGGAGAGGCGAAAGCGGGAAACGAACAACAAACTCTCCTTGATGGATGCCGAAGACCGTGCGAAGTGGAGAGATAAAAGCAGAAAAGTGGACCCCGGGCTCCGCAAGGATGCAACCGGAAAAGCGCTGAGATGATGATGAGGTGAAAGTGGGAAAGATACAGAAGTAACAAGAAGTAATAATGAGAAGGTACATATTAGACTACTATGTGTACCACAATGTAGAGTTGGAGCTTTTTTTGTATTAGTTAGTTCAGTTTAAGTATTAGAATTTGTACCATGTGTTTTGCGTGTGCTGAAATACATATGCATGATTATTTGACGCTTTAGCGGTGAAAGGATACATCGTGAGGAAACCTGCACACCTATAAAGAAATTGTAAAGGTCGTGTAGTTGACCAACCCGCACTTAGCCAGCGTGGTTAACTAAAGCCTTACCGCCCTAGTTTAGGGTAGGCCTGTGCCCCAGCAGAAGGGGTATGGGCTGATGATGAAAAAAAAGTTTAACAATCTATCCTTTCTTACCTGACTGTGTCATAAGGAGGGTTATGTTTCGCTTTACTATCCAAGAGCTACATTAACTCTATGGTATTTTATGCTAGTAATAACCTCACGCAAAATGTAAATAGCACTTGGCCAGATCTTATTGTAAGTTTTTAATAGGTATTCTATATGAAAATGACAGACAAAATGTTAAAATTATTTCATTTCATTTCATTCAACAACGTTTATAACTTGGTCCGCATGCCAATACTTCGGGATTATTAGCTTTATTTAAGGCAAAATCCGCTTTGCCTTCCCACAAGTAAATAATGAAATATATATGAGTTTGATTCCCGGTCATAATTGGGTGGTTTTGTAAAGGTTTGCACAATGAAACGCCCGGGGCATTGTTTCCTGATCGGACTTCTGGATATAAACTAAGTGGAAGACTTGATATGCGCCCGTCGATTGTTCCAACTAACGTTTGAATGGCTGGCTGACAAAGGATTATTAATATTAGCTGTCTGATTGTGTCTTACAACAATACTTAATAGTTCATGGAAATAGAGTAAGCGCAAATGTACCGTGGCACTATGCGAAAAGTTACGAAATGTAATGTTTTATAAGTTGTGATAAATAGCCTTGCCAATTGACAGATTTGTTTATTTTAAGTAGTGATGTGAAGAGGGCATTTATAAAATTTATAAAAATTTCGTAAGGACTTATTCGCTCACGAAAGGGTATTCGTTTATAAGTACTACATATAAGTACATATTCCCCTCATCAATTTAAGTAAACACATTTTGGCATGCACAAAATTAATTATATTTAAAAAAAATACGAAATTGTGTAAACTGTCAGGGCTATGGCGCAAAAACCTCAACACCTGCAACGATTAGGCCAAAAAAACATGGCGTCGCAAAAACATCTGCCAATCAGAACCATGTCGTCACAAAACCTACACGCAACACAAATCCCACTCGCGCCATAAACAATACGAAGACAAAGACCCCCCAATATTTCACCGCGAGCCCACCTCGATTACGTGCTGTGGCGAACGGCTACATCCTCGCATTTCTCATAATCCGAGTTTATCTTTATGAAAACTATCCGCGTATCAGTATGCCTGGCGTGTGGCAGGCCAATCCGTCAGTAGGACCGGCGCGGCGCGTGACGGGAATACCGGAAGATGTAGGAACGAGTGGAAGAGCCAGGTCTTCCTGGCTCTTAGTTTGGAGGATGATGGAAGGGTTGAACACTGACTATGCTTGGTGAAAAGGATTTGGGTAGCTAGATGATGAGTTGGATTTGTAGAGTTGTGATACCGGCGCGGAATGCGTCACTGTCTCAACTGTAACCGTAGCTAGAAATCCTTGTAGATAGACCATGGATTTTGTAGCAGAGATGAAATTTTGGAAGGAATATTCCCGTGACATCACTGTTTCGGAGCCTGGTTTTGAAAGCGGATGAAAACTAAATGGTCGAGAAATTGGTTCTAGGTAAGATCTTGATTCAAAACCAATACATATTAAGTAAAAGGAAAATGGTTAGGAATTCAAGGTTCTTATTGTAATTACATTTTGATATGCTTTGAAAGTGACGTATCATGCATCAATTTACTTTCGGTAAATTTTAAACTTTGTCTTTTCAGATATACAAAATAATTATTTACCATTCAATAATTGAACTTTTATTGTAAAGTACAATGTAAGCTTTTATTTCTTGCTAACAATAAAAGGGCAAATGAAGACACTTCCAGACACATTAGCTTCTATCTCTCACCGGCGGAGTTATGAAATGTTACGGACCCACAATCGTTATGGCCGGCTATTGACTTAGATTCAATGACGTCATCGCTGGCTACGAGCTCGATACGCAGGATGGCTCGTAACTTAGCTTTAGAGGGAGCTTAGGTATGGAAGATTAGGGAGTAACGTCTTATTATTTTCATGGCATATGTTTAATAAACTTTTTACTTCATATTACTTTGATGCACTATCGTCTGTCTTATTGTCAAAATGCGAATTCCTTTTGAGTATTTTTTCTCGTTTCACCAATTTATTTAGTCTCCATTTTCTAGTTAATAAAATTTAAATTTCTCAAAATTGAATTTTGTTTTGTTCTTAATTTTCAATGTAAAATAAAAATGTGTTCCTTTTAGCTATAAGTAACACATTTTTCTTTCAATCCTGCTAGTACAACTTTCCAGTCCTCTAAGTTTGTAAAACAATTAGCTAAGTAACTATAACAACAGATCTTTTGATTAATACGCACTTCCGAATACTGTACTTTTCGTAAGAATTTAGCCTTTCGCGTTCCATTACTCTAAATTTAGAGACTACACGCAATATTAGGTGTAGTAAATACATAGCTACTTATTGCCCGCTGCTGTATTTTTCGTCAAGAAATACGTATTCATAAAACAGATAACAGCCGCCATCCAATACAACTTTTTTTTTTTTTTTTCGCGCTGAAATGCCTTATGCACCTTCACTGGGAAAAGGGGTTCTCTCCCAGTGCTGTGTCGGACTCCCCAGCGACTGGCGATAAGATGGTAAATGTCAGTCGTGGCTCCTGGGCGTGCCAGGGGTCTACCGACTAAAACACCGCGGTGTACCTCATCGCCTTGGCAGCATCATGGTGCTCCGGCTAAGGCCTTAAGCCACTACGCCACCGGCGGACAGCCCTATCGGGCTCCCTCAAGTCCCCCTTAAGGGGACGACCAGGTGTCCGGTACACGGAACTACCCTAGTCCCTCAGCGAGGACCTGTGCAATGCAGGCGGCGACGTCCCCACGCCATCCGCCCGCAGGTCTTCGCTGGACTGCGCTGATTGGCGTTCGTAATCCCGCCGTGCGCGTCCCCTGCGGCGCCTTCTTAGCGCTGGCGCGGAGGGGTCGTTTTCCCTCTCGCGCTCGGCCGCCTCCTTCTGTGACATAACTGACTCGCTGAAGGAGGCGACCGCCGTCCACACACTACTGTGATCTACCATCCCCCGAACAAGTTGTGGGAGGGAGTCCACCTGGCCTACGACGGAATAAAGCGTCGACCTTTCGGCTGACCACGACGGACACATGAAAAGAGTGTGATCCGCCGTGTCCACCTCTGCACCACATGCCCAACAGAGGGGCGAGATGCAATACAACTTGATTTAACAACCTTTAACATTTCTATTTGAGCCGCGCAAAAGTTCCGGGTGAGCTTTGAATATTTTTAGGCTCGGCCTAGAAATCTAATCCAGTATAAACAATGCGGCGTAGGCTTTCAATTAACCGCCGGAGAATAACAAATACTAGGACACCACTCACCCTCACTCGTGGGGACGGGACCACAGTCTGAAGCAAAACAGATATACTAACGGTTATGTAACAACAACATCACATTAAGTCAGGGGATACCAGTCACAACTATCTGTCCGGTGGTTGGTGAACGGTAAGCGACCTCGGCTCCTCGAGTTCGATAGTAGCTCAGTCCAAATCATCCGAGGCGATAGTATCCTTCCTCCCCTTTTCCTTCCCCCGCTCCTTCCTTGCTACTTGTGGGAACGCAATGACCTTGTTGAAACAATTCACAAGGCAGAATGGCGGCGACTTGGTCCACAACCCGTCACGTCACGTTTCAAAGGTGAAAAGTGGATCGCTGGAAGTGATCTCTGCCTACCCCTCTGGGAAAAAGGCATGATTTTATGTATGTATGTATGTGTACATCACATTGATCTGATCCCGTGGTAAGTAGCTTAAGCTCTTGTGTTACAGATATTAGAATCAATAGTTGATACACAAATATAATTAGTAACACACTCAGACATAGATCAAACACCGATGTTCGTCACACAAATGTTTATCCCGCGTGAGACTAATGACTCTTGGAAACGTAGTGAACCTGGGTTGGGTCACTAACTACTTTCACCGAGTCAGTCAAAATGTATCAGTCCAGACTAAGGAATTTCTAAATAAATTATTCCTGGTTAAATGATCAAGAAATGAATTAACAAGTAACTATGGCCTTCATGGAAGGGCAGCACAGAAGCATATCGGGTTTATCAATGAAACTACTATGTATATTATGTAAGGTCATGAACATAGAAAAAGTAAATTTCGTTGATGACACTACTAAAGAGAGCTTTCAGAAGCAAGTATTTCAGGGTTTTTGCCGAATAAATAATTGGAATATGAACAATCAATTAGTTTTTTCTCGGCGAGACCTACAATTAGACCTAGAGTTTATTGCTCGCGTATAGAATTTATTTTTAGGTTTAGACGGTCGGATGATAAAAATAATCAGATGAGTTTCTAACGATTATTGATTCCCTACCTTATACATCGCTATGGGTATCTAATGGTCATAATTACGCTGCCTAAAAAAATCTTGCCCGCTTACGTCGGATAGCCCAAATTTTAATTAATATTGCCACCAAACCAAGCACTATGTGTGATGTGGCATCGTGCACATATTGTACTGCAGTTAGTTGGACATAATTGTTTAAACCAATAATTTTACTAGTAAATAAGACTCTAAATGCACTAATAGAGAATGCAATGACGACCATTAAACCGTCTAAACCGACACAGTTACAACTCCACTCCGTAAACTGCGCGCAGAGCATGCGGCAAACTCCAATTTATTCCTACAATCGGTCGGACCCGACGAAACTCCTATCCACCTCCGGAGCCAGTGGAATAAGTAAATAAACGACGCCCGCATAAAACAGTGTACCGCCACCGATCCCGAATCAGAAACAATATAAGTGTATCTTTGCGAAATAAAAGTCATATTCGAACATCTGCCCTCGCCAATACCTCGCCCGTCGGAACGGGACCGAGCACTGCGTGTTTTTCCCTTTTTCCAATTTCCCGGGGCGTGTTCGAATCGGTTCGTATTTATTATTATTTGTTTTCAATTGCAAAGTAATCTAGGGACTGTGCAGATGGCGTAAGATGAGAGAGTCGTGGAGGCGCGCCACTGCAAACAGATGCCTCATACTTTTTGTGCACCGATAATGAATCAATCTTCCTCAGCTCCAATGCAGTTTGAAATTACTTTCTGTTTATTTATTTGCCAGGGCTGAGTAAGAAATTGTAAGTACTTAAATAGTAAGCTCTCGATCTCGCGAGCTTATTGCGCATATTACCCTGAAAGGACTCGGCGATAGTTTTTATTTACATCTAGATGGTTTCAATCATTTGACATCAAACGTAGAATATTTGCTTATTTCTAACGATTTGAACATAATTCTTAGAAACGTAGGACACTATAACTAGTATTTCACATCGAACCCTGTTATGTAGAGATGGGTAACGAACGATGCAACTCCTCGATGTTTGTACTTTCACTGCGCTAATTATATTCAAGTGTTACTCATGCAGGTCCACTGCTGCCTAGACGGAAATGCGTTATAACGCAAATTCAGGCACTAATTGCGCACTCCAAAAAAGCACTGCTCTACCCAACTCTATAGCGAAGGAAATGAATCGCTCGCCGCCCGCCCCGCGCGGAACACCCAAACAGGGACGTCAAGCGGTATCTGTGCTGAGGAGGCGTGATTAAAGCCGCTATGATTACCAGACGATGCAACGAATCTTCCCGAAAAGTATACATTCGTAGTATGAGGTGTTTTCCACAAGTACCTACACCTAGGTATAAGGTATATCCTTTAAGATTCAATGACGAAAGATTACATTACTATCAGCAACGCTGGCGGTCGACCACCTATAAAGGTGAAAATCGCTTGGCACTTACGCGTCTGTCAGAGCAAGCCCCGCCCAATTGTGGTCAAGGAGCTGGCAATAATTTTTTGGTAGATATTGAGGCATGCTGAAAACTTGTCCTGTACCTCTCCTATTATATCCCAACACAAACCCGCAGTACCGGGGCTAAACCAAACCCCCAATATTTTTTATTTAAAAATATATTTTATAATCCAAAAAATATAATTTGTCAGTTCACCTGACAGGAAGAAGTTCCATCGAAATAATTGTCTTAGTGAGTCTTATTTTTTAGTTATAAATAAAAGATGAAAAATATTTTTGGGGTTTGCTTTAGCCCCGCTACTCACCAGCCAGGTCTGCAGTTTCGTGCTGGGATATAATAGGAGAGGTACAGGATAAGTTTTCAGCTTGCCTCAAATACCTACCAAAAAATTCTTGCTAGCTCTCCTACTATTGGAACGTTTTTGCTTGGATTTTGACAGATTTTTCTTCAAGTGCTCTTCTATTGGTCAGTGGGCGGGGCTAATGGTGTTTAAAGAAATCTGTTTGAAAAGTGTACTACCGCCAAATTTTCTGGTTGTACCTTGATTCGACGCTCATACGCTGATGAAAAACATCCGAAAACTCCACACTTATGAAGAAATCTAAGGCTGTGTTCGACCAACCTGGCCAGTGTGGTGGACTGAGGCCTGATTGCCCTAGCTTAAGGTAGGCTAGAGCACTCGGTGGGAACATTGTTGAAGGGAACAATGAAAGGGCTTCCCTATTGAAAAAGCTTTGCCTCCTATCTTTCTTTGTGTTTTAATTGTCTGGATTGTAATGATTCTAATGGCTAGTCAGCTTATATACTAAACTATAATGGGTTTAAAAACGTCGATGGCCGAGTGCTTAAGATCGTTGCTTGCCATGCGAGAGGTCGCCAGTTCAAACCCCGCCACGTACCAATGTGTTTTTCTAATTTGAAATTCATACCACTGTACCATCATTCGACGCTTTAACGGTGAAGGAAAACATCGTGAGGAAACCAGCACACCTGAGAGATTTTCAACGGTGTGTGAAGCCATATCACAGGCCTACGGGCGGTTTAAAAACTCTGACACCAGGTTGTTCATCAACCATACGATAAGAAGAAGATGGGTTTAAGGTAAGAAATTTTTCAAGAAAAAGCTTAATTTTCAATTCGTAGGTAGCTTAGTTCTATACTTTGTTAACACGTCACAGAAACATACCATGAGGCCATGAGTTTCCATGTAAGGGTAATTTGTTCCACGCGACTGGCGTATCGTATTTCAAAGGATTATACTGTTTTGCTATTAGTTAGCTGCTTTAATCCGATTCAAATTAGCGCTTACGTTACAGTGTAGGTGTAACTGTGAATCGATCAATACGATATTGGCTTAGAGGGCTTAGTAAATGTTCTTTTGTCTAAAGGCTTTGTTTTCATCTTTAAAGCACCCTTACTAGTGTTTTAAGTCAAATCGATAATTATTCTCGGTTGATATAAATCTAATTTTTCTCTCGCTCAAAATGTGCTCATTAAAGCTTCTTATTTTTGGTAAAAATAGAGATAGTAAATCATTCAAAAGCCGGATTGTCTGTAAAAAAGTAAACAAACGCACCGTTGAAGAAAATAATATTTGTATAAGAGATTCAGTTCGGTAAGCTTTAAACAGAATGATTTACAGCACTCCTCATGTGCAAAAGCTCATTAAAAATCTCTGAAAATTAATCGAATGTCTACCTAAAAGTTTTACTCAGTGTAATTTCAATGTAATTTCCACTCACTTTTGGACACAGGCTTAAAGAAGTGTTAGTAAAATCGATCAGTTTACCTCGGTATTGTATAGACTGGCTCGGTGGAACAATGGTTAGTGACCCTGGCTGGCGGTTCCAAGAGTCGTGGGTTCGATTCCCACACGGGACAAATATTTGTGTGACGAACGTCGGTGTTTGTTCCGTGTCTAGGTGTGATTATGTATTTAAGTATGTATTTATAAATATATATGTATGTCTATCAGTCTCTGACGCTCATAGTACAAGCTCTGCTTAGTTTGGGGTCAGATGACCGTGTGTGGAAATATCCCAGGTATTTATTTAGATATTTATTTATTTTATAGACCACACTGCTTTGGGTTATTTAAATCATGGATCTTAGTGCGGGACGCCCTCAGGCCAGGTGGAGTGAAGATATGCGCAGGACGGCTGGTAGGAGCTGGATGCGAGTAGCCGAGGATAGGCGGGAGTGGCGTGCATTTGGGTAGGTGTGGTTCTATCTATGTAAGTCTAATAGTGGACAAATATTATAGGCTGATGATGATGAATGCATGGATATGGTTTACTCATAGTCGCTTTATCAGTTCCCATGTTTACCCCCAAATGATAAAAAGGTAAGGGAACGAATAAAAGCTCGTAATATTAATGACTAGTGACCCGCCCTCGCTTCGCTTCGGGTAAATTTTACAAAAAACCTTCCTCTTGAATCACTCTATCTATTGGAAAAAACCGCATCAAAATCCGTTGCGTAGTTTTAAAGATTTAAGCGCACATAGGGATATAGGGACAGAAAAGGCGACTTTGTTTTATAGTATGTAGTGATTTCTCATTATTGATCAAATATCGGTTTATTCTTATCCGGCATATTGAACAAGACAACCATCGTGACGCTTATATTGTCGTTCAGTCCATCTGTTAAAGTTGAGTAGTTGAGAGTAAAACGAGTAATGGCTATGATTGTTATTAAACTGAAAGTTGACCGAAAAACCAAGTCACAAGTTTTGAACTCGTTTTAAAGTTACATCGCAATAAAGCTCGTCTGAAGTGGATATTAACAGTTTAATTAATCGGAATGAAAGCAACATTGTCATACAAACCATTTCTCTGGTCTATTAGGGCAGCGAATGAAATGTAAAAACGTTACAAACGGTGGCAATTTGGAACAAAAAATTAACTGCACGTTAACTATTTTAACTGAAACACGAATAACTGTAATAGCTAGTTGGGCAGTTACGCGGGCACTGTGTGACTGACTGTAGAGTACAACTTTTTAAATTGAGTATCAAGGATTTTGAATGTTTTTTGAGTATATATATTTAAATTGCCAATAAGAACAGTCGTCATATTTTTTTTTTAATTAAGGGCCGTTTTTTCAATGGGCAGATAAAGGTAAAAGGTAAAAAACTAATAGGTGACATCAATACATAGTATAAAACAAAGTCGCTTTCGCTGTATGTCCGATTGTATGCTTAGATCTTTAAAACTACGCAAAGAATTTTGATGCGGTTTTTTTTTTAATAGATAGAGTGATTCTTAAGGAAGGTTTGTATATAAAATTTACCCGAAGCGAAGCGAGGGCGGGTCACTAGTAAACTATAAGACGACCAAATTAAGGGCGTTTTATTTCTAAGAGTGAGTGTCAGTAGTGACGTGTCCTTATTTTTGCCGGCTTATAGTTTATTCCTCCGTTAAGTTTTATCTAGCCATTGAAAAATAGGCCCTTAATCATGTTTAAGTTAATTTTAAGCGACATTGAAATATTTCGATGAATTAGTGTTTTGACTCAAATAATTTACTTTAGTGTTATTTGTTCCTGAAAACACTTTATACCTCGAGGATACAAATTTTGACATAGAAATAAAGTATTATAATTCATTCTAGATATTAGTACTTCAGCTCTTGTGACGATTTAAACCCCACCGTTATCGTTCGCCGCCAGGTGATGAGGATTATACACATTTCAGCTACTTATTTCAGCCAAATGTAGTGTAAAAGAGCTTAATATAAATTCGGCTTTGAACTTTCAAACAACTCACTTTGATCACAAAATACCATCATTCAAGTACGCTGACTAGCGTGGCTTAAGGACGACAAGTGCTGAAGAAACCTTTTAGATCAGTTTTTAACGTTCTTGGTTACTAGTATTGAAAGCCTATTAAGTTCAGGCAAACTTCAAAAGTTTATTAGCAGTCCTGGAGATACTGCCTGGGCACCAACAGTAGGTAAATTCTAAGTAACATGGTCACGTTTGCATATTGGTTTGTGTTCCATACACAAACATTTGCAGTCATGAACAGAATCAAAACTGCAACTGTTCGTGCACCGACGAAACCCTTTCAGCACACGCCATCCGTTTGACAAATCGACCTACAAGACCACTCAAGAAAGAGTTCTTTAGTTCCCAACAATGCAGTATGCTATACATCATGAGGGCGGAACAGATTACAGGCGTCTCCGCTCTCCGCCAAGCAGCGCCGCGGTGATAAAGCATAGCGACGCCAATTTGGCCTCTCGCCCAATTGCTAATAACGTTTTCATAACAATAAACCAGTGAGACTGCTTCAAGACTTCTGTGTAAGCCGCGGCGGGCACTGCGGTTGTGTACTTCGCTGTTTCTGGCCATCATCATCAGACCATATACGTCCCTATTGCTGGCTCGGGCCTACCCTAAACCAGGGTGATCAGGCCTTAATCAACCACGCTGGCCTAGGTCGACTACTCAACCTTAGAATTACATCGTAGGTGTGCAGGTTTCATCACGATGTTTTTCTTCACCTTCAAAGCGTCGAATAATCGTACATTATGAATATCATATTTTAAAAACAAAATGCTACGTGGCAGGATAGAACTGGCGACCTCTCGCATGGCAAGCAACAACCATAACCACTCGGGCATCGACGCTTGTTTCTGACCACTAGACAACTACAGATACTGTTGTCTATAGAATACTAGCATTCCGCCCGCGACTCCTTCCGCTTTGTGCAAACTTCACAAATCACTACACGGTCACTAACCACTGTTCCTCCAAGCCATCGACTGACAGACTCTATTTCCCCATAACATAAATATTTTATCTTCGGATGGATATCAAATTGAAAATACATCAAGTATACGCCTACATAGTAGCAGACTCAACTTTTTACTTACTTTACGATAGTTATTGTAAGTTTCCACATAATATTTTCTTACTTATAAACTTAGAATAAATATAATCCTCCTGGAACAAGACACAGAAAGTAGGTTATCAGAACAGACTAAAAGTTATTAGTAAGTTTGGGAAAACACTTTTCAAAACAAATGTAAATGAGATTCTAGTACCTACTAGTTCCCTTATCCATAACGCCTTCCGACGTTCGTTTTTGGAATATCTATCTATATCAAATCACTAGCAATGGTTTAAGTAAACAAGAGACAAAATAGGCCTCCCATATAGATAATACTATCTTTATGGGAGGCTTATTTTGTCTCCTTATTTGTCAACATAATAGTATCAACTAATATTATCAAATGCAATAAGAAAACCGAAGCCTTCATGTCATTTTACCTGTATGTGTCATATTTGTAATTTTTATTGTAAACAATGTCTGTGATTATGAAATTAAACATTTTTTACTACATAGTATAAAGCAAAGTCGCTTCCCGCCTATGTTTCAATCTTTAAAACTACACAGTTGATTTTGATTAGGTTTTTTAAATAGATCGAGGGATTTAAGAGGAAGGTTTTTTTATGTAAAATATACCCGGAGCGAAGCAAGGGCAGGTCACTAGTGATTATTATAAAACATTAAACCGTGTCTGACTGTGTGTTTATTTATTTCTTTGAGTAAGCATATTTATTATTTCTGGTACTGGTAGAGACGTAACAAGTGCTTAAGCTAACAAGCACAAAATCAAATCAAAGTATGTTATTTTTGGATATTTTTTAAACTTCGCTGTTAGGTCGGTATGCGTCTACCCTTACGGGAAGGCACAAGTTTAGATTCATATGAAGCATGATAGGCGTTTAATGGAGTGTGACTGCATGCATAAATAGGTGATATTAGGAACAAATCTCTATCGTTTGTGGTTACATATACTTAGACGATGTAAGCTGGCTTGTTGGCGCGTGCCTACATAGTGCCTTGTCTCTTGCCGCATCTAGTAATGGGTTCGTTACCCACCCGGGACAAACAATTGATCTCTGCGTGTCCGTCTGAGAAAAAGGTGTGACTGTATGTTTGTATGTATTATGTGTGTATTTATATAGTAACGTATATATTTTAAAATATTACACTTTATACTTAGATTTCCGTCACACAAATGCTTAAGCTATTGTTCATGCGATGAGATCAGTTATGTGATGTTGTCGGATATCTATTTATTTATGTATAAAAACCGTTACAACGGTCAAGTTTATGTGATGTTGTCCGATATCTATTTATTTATGGGTAAAAACCGTTACAAATAACATAAAAGAACTTGACAAGAAATTATTGCATTATCGGTATTAAATCTTTAAACTAATAATACAAATGCCGAGACATCCGATGAACCGGTAGTTGGAGTTACTTCGGCAAAGATATCGGAAGACGGTATCGGTTTTCAGAATGTATTGAAAACCGTTGTATCATGTTACCTCCGCCCAAGGATAGCGTTAAGATTGGATAGATCGGGCAACAGTGTATTGAATTCGTGGATCAGTCTATTGTATTGTTGTATTAGTGGGAACGCAATAACCTTGTTAAAACAATGCACAAGGCAGTATGGCGGCGACGTGGTCCACAACCCGTCACGTCACGTTTCCCACAGAGGTGAAAAGTGGATCGCTGGAAGTGATCTCTGCCTACCCCTCTGGGAAAAAGGCGTGATTTTATGTATGTATATTGGTAGTAAGCTCTGCGCAAACCGTATGTCTAAAATTCTTTTTTTTGTAAGTGTGTATGTAATTAGGTTATTCATTTGAAAATAAAATGTTTTATGTATAAAGCGTTGAGGTGCTAAACTCAAAGTCCAGACAAGAGGCCACCGACATATTATTTTTTGTAGTTTGTTTTGTTCTCTATAACTCTACACACAAGGGCAACGAAGTTATTAAGCTCATATATTAATGTAAGACCAACTTTCTTCAAGACCAAATTCACTTAGTTTATTTATTTATTATTGACACCAACAAATCTCACACTAAAAAAAATACTTTGATTTGACTTTGACAGTGAAACCAAATTGACAAACTGACGAAGATAATCACTAAAAACCTATTTAAAGAGCTAAATCGCCGCCTCTACGGCATTCCTAAGCCAATCCGGCTCAGATTTCTAACAAATGTTCCCTTTTCTAAGGCTTCAACGAAACCGCTCCGCTCTAATTTTGTTATAATGAAAGAACTTTTTCCATTTCTTTCGGAAAGTTCCCGCGAACCGCACTGGGTGCTTTTTTCCCCTATTTTTTACATTCCGCGAGCTAATTGACGCAATTATATCGGAGATGGGAAATATTATATTTCCTCCTCTGTAAACGGAGCCTCCGGGGGAGGGCGGGAGGGAGCCGTGACCTTGTTTTGTTTTGAAGCATTTCGGTTTTTGTAATCCGGCGTCATTGTCAGAATACTTGTCATTTGAGTTTTGCTATTTCGGGGTTGGGGCCGACAGTATGACGATGTTTGGTATGAATATGCTGTTTGGTTTCATATGCAGTGATAGAAAATATACTTTTATTGTATACGTGCATTAAAACACCAATAAGTTTGTATCAAAGAGGCGAGCGTGCTCGACGTTTTGTTCGTAAAAGGATGATACACTGACACTTAAAATATCATAGAGCGCCTCGTTATTCTATTACAAGTAAATGTTGTAATTTATACACACTTTTAGGTGATATTGTCGCAATTCCAGATAGGAATGTGATTTTGTCGAATTAATACTTAAGTTTTCTAAAATGGAAATAAAAAGAAGGTAATCAATCAATTGTTGTTATTAAGCGTGACTTTATCTTACCTAAACTTACCTTACTTTTGCAAAAAATGATCAAAATAAAGCTCGTGATACGACGAGCATATACATATCAATAAGTAAGCAATGAGAATAGCTGAACGGATTAGTTATTTCCCTCAACAAACATTCCTGAATAGGTACATCGATAAATCAAATTCCCAGATCAAACTACGGGCGAGTTGGACCGAGTAAGGTCAGCGGGCATTATTTAATTAAACGAGGGACGGTCGGGCAGACCCGAGGGTCAGTTAACCCTGGGCAGGTCTTGGTACCATTGAAAGCTCTTTGTGTGGTCCAACTGGACACGGTATAAAGTCCGCGCAACCGCGGTTGGTGCGACTCAGCCGAAACGTTGAGAGTAAGTTGCATATATACATACATACATAAAATCATGCCTTTTTCCCAGGGTAGGCAGAGATCACTTCCTGCCATGTGCTACTGGCACACCACTTTTGCTCCATCCACATCCATCAACTTCTTCATGCATGCTCGTTGATTACGGGTACTTTGGATTTGACCTCACTTTAAGATTTGACCTATTTGGTCATGAAAGAGCTGCGTTTATGCTACTGGGACTGTGACCTACGTATGTACAGTTGTTTTGACGAAACAGTTGCTTCTTTGCTGTTGGTGACTGCCGCCATCTATACATAAAAGCATCCGACTACCAGTGGTCGTGACAGCTCTACTCGCCGTTACGACCTTATACTTGGCGAAGACCCTTTTGGTATCTAATTTGATTTGTGGATTTTGGTTTTAGTTTTAATTTATGTTGTAATTGATCTCATTATTTTGTAATTTCATGTGTTTAAGATATCAAATAAATATTTTCTCTTTCTTTATTTATTTAAAAAGTAAACTTTTATGTTTTTATCACCTGTCCACTGTTCCGTATTCATGGCACCTGCAACAGTGCCAAAATATCAACTAACAACATGGTATATATCCCGGACATATTCCGTTTTACAACGTGTGTAAGCAACAGTTTAATGTTAAAATTATGTCCTGATTGTCTTGCACAAAACGTAAAAAAATCGAATTCATTCATATTATGTTTGAAGTATCTTTTGGTATCATGTCTAATTCTTTACTATGATCTCTTCATAGTAATGTATTAGACATGATACATGTCGGTAATACTTTGAACACGAGTAGTGAAAAAAAAACGTATGAAATAGTCCTTTTATATCTGTCCGCGCAACTGGAATTTTTAGGATATACAATAAATTTTTATCATCCATTCGCGCATCCAAAACTTAAGTTTTGTCCAAGATTCCGTTGCTTTATATTTTCGGCTTGACTCAAATATTTTTTTCGTTCCCAGCATTGATATGAAAAGCTTATCAGCGCAAAGTTTCGAGTGCGGCCGAGCGCACTGTCCCGCGAACCGAACCGCCGCGACCGTTATCGCACCATCTACTGCGATATCGCGGTATGCGCGCTGACCTAGCAACAGAAACGTTGAAGTTGACGTTCCGGGGGGAACACTTTTGAACACGGAAGTGTGGACTGAGTTAGTATCATGAGTTTCTGACAAATCGCGTCAAACGGAACGTACTACTTATTATTTGTGTACTAATTAATACTAATATTGGCATCTTTTGAACACGGTGTGTACTGAAGTACATATTGTAAGCATCGGACGCATCGCATCAAACGGAACGGAATTTTAAGTATTTATAATTTTTAAAGTATCTTACTTCAGCTTTCATACCTTACAAGGAGATGACATTGGGCGCACTTACTTTATGTTAACGACTGCGTTACTCAAGTACATGAAAAATAATTAAAGAGTAAAATGGATCTCTACCCTTATTTATATACTAGCGGGCGCCCACGACTTCGTCTTCCTAGCAATGATTTCTCAAAACTTTATCTAACCCTGTAAAATGAGCTATTTAATTGTGAAAGTCCCGTCAAAATTGATTAAGCCTTTTAGTTTATACGCCGTGAAATTTTTGGGGTTGTTTTCCCGTAGCAGAAGGATGTACCTTTACTATCGAATCATGCCAGTTATATCGTGAAAATAACAAATAACTTTTTTATTTCAATGTTTCAAAAAATAATCATCTAACTCGAACGCCTGAAAAACGATAGCTGTTTAAGTGATGTGACGTAATCAGGTACTGCTTGCCACATGAAATTGATGATTAAAGCTAACTATCCTAGCCTATTGCTGTCCACTGCTGAACATAGGCCTCTTCGAAAACTCTCCAGCGCGACCGGTCTACGGCCACCTGCATCCAACAAAACCCAGCGATTTTCACCAGGTCGGTCCATCTGGTAGGTGGCCGTCCCACACTGCGCTTTCCAGTACTGTGTACATAACACAAACAAATTCTATGAGCATTATTTTGGCACAGTACTTGCCTAATTACATGTTCAAAAGATAATCAGTGGCTCCCTGACCCGGGGCTATTAAAAACTTCCGATTGTCCTAGACGTTATTTGTGATTCGTGGGGTTGTCCCTAAAATAATTGGGAAAGGGCAGGGTCTGATGACTCCATCTATTCACATAAGGCTCGCGGCACGCTCGGATAGGTTAGCTTTACTCCACAACAAATGGTACTCGAACGAATCTCACGCGCTTTTATTTTTAGGTTAATAGTTTGTAGGAACGTGCGTTAGAAAGCATTCGTAGTCAAAATAAATAGTTTATTACAAATACAAGTCGATTATTCGACGGTTTAACGGTAAAGGAAAACAACGTGAGGAAACCTGCACACCTACGAAGAAATTTTAAAGTTCTGTAGTCGATCAACCCGCACTTGGCCAGCGTGGTTGACAACAAACATTGATCTGTTACCTTTGTAAGTAGATGGTTAGGTATAGGGATTTCTAGTTTTGATTTTTTATATTTGCGTAAATTTTGCTTTGCACTGATCTTTTTTTCAATATTCACAACCGCTGTAAGTGTTTTTAGTTTCAGCTTTTGAAATATTATGAAAGAACTCGAATTTAAGTCAAGTTTCATTAAGTACTACTGAAAATCACAGCTGTCTTAAAATCAAAGCTATCATTAGAGAAGATGTACCTTCTCGTAGTATAATCTTAAGAGGATTTAAATGACTATAGATTTCTTTGCCATTCCTAATATGCAAAGTTGCACAAAACTACCGTACTTCAAAGTCACCAATACTACGTTTAATCCCATCACCTCCGTGGTAGGGGCGGGTCGCTGGTAACTAAGTGGTCCCTTTCACGCACGAAGTGACACAATTAGGGTCACTGTACGTAACTTGGCCCGTAATGAACGACTCATCTGCCCTTACATATGTTACTACTTGGGCCTACTTTCAAATTTCGCCTAATGCGAATTTGTCTTTCGATACTTTCTGATCCAACTGTGGATTTAGGTATACGATTGTAGGTTATTGAAGATACGAGTTGTGTATTTAGGACTCAGAAAGGAATATTATGAGATATTATTAAATTTATCGTTGTCTAAAATATTATTATTTATTTTATTTCGATTCACATGTATAAATAAAGATAGTGGATCTAGACAAATACTGATATCATTACCACATTTATCATTATTACAGAAAATAAGTTTCAGGAAAGACAATAATTTATTATCATCTTAAGGTTTTACTGAGGTTTTTACGGAACCGCTATACAAAGATCCTTATAAATTCTTAACAAAATACAAATTTTGTACACACATACATAAAATCACGCCTTTTTCCCAAAGGGGTAGGTAGAGATCACTTCCAGCGATCCACTTTTCACCTCTGTGGGAAACGTGACGTGACGGGTTGTGGACCACGTCGCCGCCATTCTGCCTTGTGCATTGTTTTAACAAGGTCATTGCGTTCCCACAAGTAGTAGCTCGAGGAGCCGGGGTCGCTTACCCGTATACCGTTCACCAACCAAAGGACGGATAGTTGTGACTGGTATCCCCAGACTGACCACTGACAAATTTGTATAATTCAATATAACTATTGTCATTCATATTATATCAATTTCCTTAATATAGACACTTTTAGATTAATCCCATCTAAACAAGTATGAGAGTGTAATTAATGGAACTGTTGATTTAAGATGCTCCTGAAAAGAAAATAAATAATATTATTATAATCTCCTTATCATATTTCTTGGTTGACAAGTGCTCTATTACATTACCAGTCTAACTAAGTCGAGGATTACGACATACATAGTTACTACGTATAATCATAAGAGAAATCACAGAAATGAACTAAAAGCGAAGGAACGCTATAATTATCTAAATAATTGATGTAATCCAGGTCGTTAGTGCAGAAGCCCTTGTTCAAAGCGGGTTGGCTCACATATTAAGTTAATTAGAAATACTTTCGTAATTAGGTCGCAAAGTCCGTGTTATCCCAGACTTGGGTACAGAACAGACACATATCGAAATTTAACAACGTTAACACTGGGTCACTGAGGACTGTGGAAAAACTGACAAGTACGAGTGGAGATTTCCGTTTCAGGTTTTTTTTTTATACAAAGACCCTTAAGGATAACCTCACTCTACCTGTTGGTAAGCGGTAGGGAGGTCCATATAATATGAGGGATACATTAATCAGATTCCATGCTTACTTAGCATGAAACCTACTGGTTAAGCACTTGTGGTCCATACCTTGATGGCAACAACATTTGCATTGTAATTTTTTTCAATTATTTGGGATACGAAATAAATAGGCTTTATTATTATCCGTCATTTTCAATGTCACGGGGCTACAGAGTCCCGGATTTTTGGGAGGCTTGCGTGGGGCGAAAGCCAACACGTAGAGGCCCATTAATGACTTGTATGCTATTATGTAATATGGCACGAGTCGTCGATTATCCCTGTATACACTAAATAATACTGCCAATTATTATTATTATAAGGTATTCCGTTTTTCTTACCGCGCTACAGAACCCCGTGAATATTCGCCGCCGGAGACGGACCGCGCTGCGAGACAATTTTAATTAACTTGTAGAGAGCTCATTATCTCTAGCCCGTTCCCGAACCCTCCATAAGTTTTTAGGGGTCCGTGGACGTATAAGAACAGATTTGTTACTACAGGGGGCCTAAACAAACTATACAATATCGAAACGATAACGATGTTCGAAAAGAACAAAATTTATGGGATTGACCACGTGATTTATACTAAAATATGTCTCTATGGGTCTACACGCGATATTAGGAGTAGCACATTACACCAAATTACACCAATCGTGGTCGCGAGCGACCACGATTGGTGTAACCCAGTCGAAACGTCGGGCAGTAAGTAGCTACGTAATTTGCTTCTCCTAATATCGCGTGTAGACCCATAGAGACATATTTTAGTGTAATGGAACGCGAAAGTCTAAAATCTTACACGTGATTTATCGCGTCTAATGTCAATTCTATACATTTTATTCTTTTCGAACTTCGTTATTGTTTCGATATTGTTACTTTGTCTACGGGGCCTGTTAACCTTTACTGGATCGATGGAGAATTTGGTAGTGAACGTGTCTCTGTATGTGTTGGGTTCGATTTCCACCTTAAACAAATACATACTTGGTAGACAAATAATATTATTTCGTGTGGTTTATGTTTAAGTTTTCACAATTGTTTTTGATTTCCGTTTTCTGAAGTCCGATTTGCTTACAATAGGCTTGCTAAGATAATGATGATGATGATTACTTATGGGACAAATGTACCTATAAGATTTTATTATAAGTATAAATAATGACATGAACATATTGACGGACCCAATTCTAATTGAACTTTTTTAATTACGTTTGCACCCAGTTTTCTAAAAAAGAACGAAACGCGACTCGGGGATTCAAACCCACACCCTTCTGAAAATCAGAGTAAAATTTTTCACAAGGGCGTGGGTTGGGACCCGGACTAATAATGTTCTTTTCTAAATACTAAAACACCGCTCGACCAATCTTCAGCATTTAATATTTTGAAACACGTAAAGACTAGGCCTATCCTGCCACATTTCAGTATCTAGAGAACCTAATTATATTATACGGAACGCCCAAACGGAGCGGTAGTTTTGCGATTGTTCATTTCTCTCGTGAAAAAATCTTTTATGTCGAGATATTCTTATCTGCCCAGAGAATACAGACTTGGTATTTCTTTTGGTGTTTATCTTGAGGACTTTTGTCTTGTCAAAAACTATTTGCATAGTACCGTTTTTTCATTCAAACAATGTTGAGGTTTTCAAGGATTTCTATAAACTTTGCGGATAAGACAGATTTTACAGAATAACATTGTTTCAAGTAAATCTTAACCCAAGTCACTAAACATACACATAGTACATTATTATAATTAATTTGACTATAAACGTTCTTCTTGCTTTCGAAATAATTTATTTCTTTTTATTGTTTTTAAATCTTTTCATTCATATTAAAAATTAAAAAATATACAGTACATGTTATAACGATCATTTATTATTTTGCAATAAAAAAATCACCCGTTTTATAGAAAACTTTTAGCACAGTGTATGTACTAAATTTGACTTAAAAGGATTGCAGGTGAAATGCTCTCACCTACTTCCAACAAGCAACAGCTGTTCAAAATCGAATAGGCAAGAATGCATTGGGTATTTTGAAAATACGAGTATTATTTTGACGTTGGAGTGGAGATTCTTCGGAACTGTGAGATCGAACCCCGCGGCCGGTGACGAGTGGCCTTTAAATCGTGTTAGGTCGGTCTGGTGAAGTCGAATAGTTATCGATATCGTGTGAATCGAATATTTTTTTAGTTGGATTTTGAGGCAATATTTTACAAAGCGATTGTTTGGTCTGTGAGCTACTTTATTAAATCAATTTCCAAAAAAAAACAGTTTGTATACACCTAGAGTTTATACAAGGTACATTTACAATACTTATGCTATAAATTTTACTAAAGTACCTGACGCGTTCCCTCAGACGATGTCAATGGAGGCACAGTCTGTGGGCAAGGTTTCGTTTTCGTATGTCTATGATTCGAAAGTAGTAGTGCACAATAAATGTTTATACATTTTTTTCCTGAAGAAATAATGTAAAATGCTGAAATTTTGACTTCCAGCGGTATATAAACAAAATTTACGCTTTTGTATGATAACTTCATTAAAGAACTGTTTACTGCATAACATTACAATTAAATTACATTGCAAATACCTATCGAATATGTTCTCAATTGAGGAAATAATTAATATTTTTATGCAAATAAGTAAAATCGCCAACCAGATACCAAACATATAGTTCGTTGAAAACTGAAAAGTTTCAGCACATTGATTATTTGAGTTCGTATGAAATTCGTATGTGTATTCAGCAAACCATCACCTTTTCTTCTAGTTAAATGAAATCAAATTAAATAATTTGTTCTGCAGGTAGATTTCAATTAATTCTTTCGCATGAAAAGTAAATTAATAACAAATAATATGTGCAACTTACAAACATACATAATTCATAGTCCATTTTCATCACTAATGGTATCTTCTAGTACTACGATAGGAACCCATTTTTTTTCATTTCTCTCGATACCCGGTAACTTCCAAGAACAGTGCCACCTCTATAGTATGTATCTACGAGGCTGTACACTCGGGTTTTAGTGTCTACAAAAGATATTTTCTACGTCGAGAATTTCCTACGGAGTTATAGTCTTTTGAAGGACTTACTCTTGAATTCAAGTCATACAAATGCTTCGACGTATATTTTATTTGTTAGATTCAAGCCGTTAACTTGGCAGTGTATTTACTCGTAGTTAGCGTTGTCAACCCTTCTGAGCTAATCTTTATTTCTATTATAGTAGGCTAACAAGATGGTCTCACTCCATCTGATGGTAAGTTACTTAACCTAATTTTGTGCATTATGTTTTTAAAGTTCTTTTAAAAAAAATATGTTTGATGACAAATATTGTATGTCATCCGCATCAAATTAAAGGTTAAACAAATCAGACGATTAACAAAAGTTCAACAAAGTATGAGTGTTTCAAAATTCTGAAACCGATTAATCACGGACGTTTTGAAGATATGAGCCACATTCTGTTACCTTTTTAAAAACAGAAATAGAACAAACAACAAAATATAACGCTCACGTGCAAGAAGAAAAAAGTCACATACACAAGTATGACACATCACAAAACCAGAGGGACAAAACTTATTTTGAAGATGTTCCCGAAGGTTAGTTACAGCGAGCCGCCGGGGACACGTCACTGTAAACTCGATAAGTGCAAGGAGAGTCGGGAATAAGGAAAATAATTGTCACCGGAAGTAGTGGTAGGGACCAGGGGACCGGGGTACTTAGTGGCCGAAGTTTTGGGATGGAAGACAGACGTCCAATGGACGTGAAGATATGGCGGTGGTGCTAGGAAGTGGACTGAACATTGTAAACTTGCAAATTCAAAGTATTAACCATCATTAAAGTTATAAAAAAATGTTATTAAACAAAAAAAGACCATCGTAATTGGTTAAAACAGGGATGGGATACAGATATACCATTAGGTAGCGCACGAGAATAGACTTTTCTAAGGAAATTTTATGGCGATTACGTTAACTGACGTCATCATTGATTCGGATGTCTGTCTAATCAATAATTTTAGCGCAAGCCATCGTTGTAGTAAGCCAGGAAAATAAGCTATTCATACTGGTTTCATAACCTATTTCCAAACAAAGTAAACAACAAAATTACAAGGAATTATACTCGTTAACATGACATGACATGGTGAAATCAAATTCTCTTCCTCAAATTCAGCCACGTAGGGTGGAATTAATAAAAGTTTTCAGACACAAACACGGCACGTCAATCATGGCGGCTCCTCACGGGAACCAATTACAAACATTTCTGTCGGTGGAATGCAATCGATTGTCGCGGCAACGTTGCCTACACAGGCTGTCGAGTGTCGCGGTAATGGGCGCTTTGACATCGCGCCTAGACCAAGAGCCGGAGGTTTCGAAATAACATTAACCAAACACACCAAGTGTAGTTACTGGTCTGCAGTTCGTGGCTAGGTTAGGTTAGGTACATTCGATTCGTCTGTGTGTAAATTTATATCAAGAAAAGAACGTTATCCGGAACGAAATGGCCAAATATTTTATTCAGAACTTTAAAAGTTTATGGAAATTTGTGTAAACAATGTTGTTGAATGAATGTCTATCTGAACAGTATTAATAAATTACTAAAGGGAATACGATTAACACATACTTTTACGATTCATGGAGGAAGGAAGAAATCAAGCCAATGTTAAATAGTGAGGTATGTTTGAGCGCAAGATTAACAGTTATTTGAGCCATGAACAAATCAAAAATCCAAAACTTTCCTTATTAAATTGATGCTACCTTCCTTCTTAGTGGGGCTCCCGGACTAGCTTGTATTAAACGAGCGGGCGCAGTTACGGCGCAATTAGCGCACACATTACGCGGCGCGGCCGCTCCCGGACTAATTGAAATTTGACCGGTTTTCATATAAATTACTGCGCTTGACATACACACCGTATATCTGCTCTAAACAAGCGGTATCTCTTGTACTAGGAATTTAGTTTATACTTCAAAAACTGTCAATACTTTGCGAATTATTACATTTGTGAAAGGTAAACCTATTATGTAAGCTTTTATGAGCATGTGATTGACACGAACCAAACACTATATTTTAAGTAGCTTACCACCATTATACACCGTGAAATTTTAGTGGTTGTTTTCCCGTGGCAGAATGATTTTCCTAGTATTTTGTTATTTTAAGTGATGTGATGTAATCAGGTACTGCTTGTCGCATGAAATTGATGATTAAAGCTAAGGTAGCCCTAAACTCTAAGTAATAAAACGGTTCGAGCGAAATTTCGAGTTTCCATTATCCCTTTCGTAAAACCGGTATTTATTGATTTGAATAAATAAAACTGCACAAATTTGTTTGACTCCTAAGTTAGAATCTATTTACTGCGGGAAAACAACCTCTAAAATTTCACAGTGTTTTACTGAAAACCACATCTAAATCAAAGAAGCTGTTTCTGATATTAGCGTACACAAACGCACTGCCAAACAGAAATAAATTGTTTTGAGTACTGCGTTGAGAAAGGTCTCCTATAATGTTTTTTATCATATATATATCATCCATGTACAGACAGCGACGAACTGCCTCGTTGGTCTATTGGTAGCAAGTGCTGCGTTAGGACCGAGAGGTCCCCGGTTCGAGTCCGGGATCGGGCAAAATTTGTGTGAGTTTTTCTGTAATGAAATTACTCAGCCCGGAGTTAGGAAGTTGGCGGTTGAACGCCCGTGCCTCGGAAAGCACGTTAAGCCGGTGGTCCTGCGCCCGATCTCTCATCGGTCATGTCGGATTGCCGTCTCACCGAATCATGAGAGTAAGGGAATAGAGAGTGCACTTGTGTTTGCGCGCACACTAGTGCGCAATTTTATTATGTGTGTAGCCTAGTAGTAGTAGGAAATTTGTATTGATATTTTCTGATAATTATTATCTTCTATATATGGCTGTAAAATATCCCAATAACAAGATTAACAAGCTCAAAACAACAAAAGATAATGGTATGAACAGATACAGTTTCACACCGAGTTCGTGTCGTCGTAACCGGAGTTCCGTTGAGCAGCGCTCGTTATTCGCTAACGATAACGATACACGATTCCGCAGCAACGATGCAGCGAGCTTAATAAATATCCCGAGTGCACATTCGTCATCGCGCGCAGACCAGTCACGGAGGAACATCGGCGGTTTTGCTCGAGATTTATTCTCTAGCTCGAAACGTTACACCTTGAATGGCGTTTTGGCAAGTCATCTCATAGAATAAAAACGAAACATCGGATCCTCCTAGAGATGAAAGCCATAGACGTCTAACTTGCTGGACGTTTGTAGACGCGGGTACATTCAAAATCGTAGATTAATAACCAAATGTCGGGTCTCTATACGTAAGTAATTATGTTTACATCAGTTATATTAATAATAATAATAATAATAATAATAAAAGATATTTATTGACCACAAAACAACAAAGAAAACAAAAAAAAAATCAACATGGAACACAACATTTATAAGTGGTCAACTAGGTCCCAGCCTCAGCATATGCCACAACGACATGAAGCCACTGTGGCGCTGGTATTCTGGCTGGAGCCTATTTGAGTGACGTTTTAGGAAAACAATACAAAAAATACATATTTACCTATAACAAACAACACAAACAAGAACAGACAGAAAGAAAAAAATCAAAAATATTCTACTACTAGACTAGTTTAATACGTAAAATTATTTCTATTCCAAATGTGTAGTGTTCGCGCAAATAATAGCTAATATTTAAATAAAAATGTTTACATTTTCAATCAAATTGTATTCAAATAGCATTTCCATCAAAATGGTAAAAAGCGGGATCCTGTTACAAAGTTCGTTTTAAAAACTAGCATGGATTTAAATGCGCTATCACACCAAAAACATTCGGTAAAAACTAGCCAAGTCTTGATGGAGCTGCTGACTGTTTATCACTAAAGAGTAATGACATCTATACCTACAAATTCGTGGCAAGTCTCAGGTTTCTTACTGCGATTTCTTCATCGTGTACTGCATGATAAAAAGTAACTATGATATCATTTATTTTTTGGCTGGCTCGGTGGAACAGTGGTTAGTGACTCAGGTTCATAACCTACGGTTCCAAGAGTCTTGGGTTCGATTTCCACTCGGGATAAATAGTTTGTTCCGTGTCTGGGTGTATTATTAAATAAATTTAAGTTTATTTATGTATCCATTGTTGATCCTGATTTCCGTAACACAAGTGCTTAAGCCACTTACCACGGGATCAATGTATGTGATGTTGTGTAATATTTTGACACATTTGTCACAATAACTTTAATAATTATCTGGAACATTTTCACACACGGTCATCTGATCCCAAACTAAGCAGAGCTTGTACTATGGGCGTCAGAGACTGATATACACACATAGATATTTGTAAATACATTATGAACTAGCTGACCCGACAGACTTCGTCCTATCAAAAATGTGAAAAAGGAAAGGGCTGTTTTTAGGGTTTTCCCGGCAACTATTCGATTTTTTCTCGCCGTAAGAACCATCTTTGGACTTCAACGAACATTTAAAAAAAGAATTGGCCAAACTGATTCAGGCGTTGTTGAGTTATGCGCTTACCAACACATTTATGCGATTCATTTTTATATTATAGATACATATTTAAATACTTAATCATTACCAGACACGTAACAAACAGCTATGTATGTTCACACAATTTTTGTTCCAAGTGGGAATTCTTGAAATCGCCAGGCAGGGTCACTGTACCAACGCAACTGTAACTTAACGCAGTGCAAGCCACCAAAGAGGTACTTCTTATCAAAAGTGGATGCGGGTAGAAGTAATCCTTACCAGCGTCTTTTAATGGCGGTTAATAATTTTGTCCTAAAGTAAGGCGCGTATAATGAGCGGGTATAAAAGGGCGATAAATATCGCGAGCGCTACACATCGACGCTGCTAGGAGACAAATGGTTCTAATTTGCATCAGCGCCTTGCGACCGGCTCCGTTGACGATGTAATGCGAGGAATTAAATTATTTCCTTAAGAAAATAATAATAAGTAAATTTAAGAGATTCCTGATTGTCTTGACCGCTATCTAGTATCACGTGATCCGTATTTTTGAAGTGAAACTTCTTTATATGCGTTGGAAAAAAATTTACCGTCACATTTTTCGGTTACGCGTCACATTTTTCCGTTACGCGCCATCTTAGTTTCACTACTTACGTGTGTACACATTTTTTTTTTCTAACTGACTACGATAATGAAGTAGATACGTGGAGTAGCCTTGTCATCACCACCGGACTTGCGAGGAAGCGGATCGCTCTTACTATTCGATTTTATTCATAAACTATCCACGTGTCATGCATCTTTTTGTGGATCGCGTGATTTGTGTCTAGTAAGCCACGTGATTATTTCATATAATCAATCCTCGTGTATAACGACACTCGTGTCCCGTTTGTCAAGTTATTTGTATTTCGTAACATCACGTGACTAATGTTTCGACTACCAAGAACTTGCTCCTAATGTGTCCCAATGCTAGGCGTGCCAAGTGTTTCGATTTGTACGGGACATCCCGATTTTTAGGCCCTGGAGATGCATCCCGATTTGCAGATGTACGCTAGATTTTTCAGTACACAAATTGAAATTGAAACAAGTTTTTAAGGTGCTTCGCACCGATTTTTTTTGTAATTACTTTATAAATAACAAGCTATGGGCAATTTAATAAAAATAAAACATTATTCAAACTTATGAACATGACGGTGCTTCACTATTTTGACGCCAAAGTGTGACAGATGTCTTGGAATAAGAGTGACGTTTGTGGCTCTGGCGGAACGTCATAGACTATGGTAGTGCGGCGGTGAAACGAAAAAAAGTCACGGACTTTGGATCGAGCAACCGTTCGCGCATCATGGATCCGACGAATCGCTAATATTCTAGGCCATCGTTAGTCTTTATGTGATCAATCATAATTTAGAAGACCTAAAGTGCATTGTGTGCTAATTATTTTGTGTCTCGGCGAGTAATCACCGGTAATTACAGTGATTTGAAACATAACGTAGTTCTAGTTTCAACTACCCTGCCCACAAGCCCATAATTAAAAGCTGGCCAATTCTGATGCGCCTACAAACACAATAGTTTTAAAAACCTTATTATTGTTTGTTTGTCTCGATCTACAACGCTAAATCCCGATTTATTTAAAATATTGTCCCGATTTAAATAAATCAGACCTGGCAACCCTACCTAACGCCCATGTCTTGAAAGTCACGTGAGCAGTGATTCGTGTGCCACGTGCTCTCTCTCTAGCTTCTGGCGACATAGCTATTCCCTCTTACTACATTAATAGGTACGTTCTTAAAAAAACCGGCCTAAAGCAAGTGGGATTCGCGCACAAAGGATTCCGTACCAATTATGTAAAAAAAAAACACGTTTATTGTATGGGGACCTCCCTATATATTTTATCTTTTTAATTTTTTTGTATTTATTGTTATAGCGGCAACGGAAATAAATCATTTGTACAATTAAATTTCAGCTTGCTAGCTATCGCGTTTTATGAGATACAGTTTGGAGACAGGCAGACGGACAGACGGGCGGGGGAGGGTTTTAGGTACCTAAAAAGTATGTCGATAAAAGTTCTTAGTAGAATATCCTTGTATCAAAGAACATCTTGTGTTGGGCGGGCCCAGGCCAGGAGCGCCCGGCGCCAAACATCGGAGTAGCGCAACGCGTGACAAATGGCCGTAATTTGCATGAGACGCCGCGCTAGGATTACGAGGGCCCGGCCGACCTACGGCGATGCGATGCGAATTAATTACCGGCTGAGAAATACACAACGAAACAGAAGTGATCAAAAACGGCTTTCTTGTAAAAAAAAGGATGCAGCATACGCCGAATGTTAACTTACTGCGTATAATCTGAGGACTTCTGTAGGTACTATTTATAACGGAAGTAAAAGTTTGGTTTCCTGGTTTGGTCCTGCTGGATATACGGACATGCATTTACCTGGGATAGGTATCAAGAATTTTGCATTGAGCTTAGCACAAATTGAGTAGATCTCCATTATTTTCGAGGCCCATAGCCAAGCATCATGTTTGTATTGAACTTGGCTCTTTTTTTGGTGAAATACGAATTTTCACGATTCACTTTTAGCTGCTACACAAGCACCAATTTGGTTTTCTCACAAAAAAGTGTATACGAGAACACAAAATACACGTATACGTTCTACACACTAGTATTTGTATATAATTTACAAAACGACATGTAGCAAATAACAAAGTCTTCGTACTTCAAGTGCCTTTACTTATACTTAACACTATCAATATGAGATTCAATAATCACAACACCCAATAAGAAGCGTAATCTTGAACAACAGCTCGGTAACAGCAATAGAGCAATTACTCGGCGGCATTAGAGGAGGCGGTCACTCGAAGCTGATTAAATCTCGAGTGACGGGAAGGAATGGCCGGCGCCGGCCCAGGAGCCGGGTTTAAGGAGGCACCCGCTCACACGCACGCGTAACGCAAACGTGCAGGTCACGTAACGTAACGTAACGTAAACGTGTAATGCAAACGTGCAGGTGACGTAACGTAAACGTACGAGTACACAGCTGCTAACTCCGCATTATCATCTTCATCAGTCCATATACGTTCCCACAGCTGGCGCACGGGCTTTCCCTACTCTGGCACTGCTCTAAGCTTGGGCGATAAGGCCTTAATCAACCACGCTGGCCAAGTGCAGGTTGGTCTATTACAGAGCCTTAGAATTTCTTCATAGGTGTGTAGGTTTCTTCACGACACAGAATTTGATAGCACTTTTCTGCTGGATAACGGGACATTGTGTACATGAGGTATATGGGACACTCCTGGTGTATAAGACAGAGACACCGTTAAATACTCCACCAAGCTGGTTAAATAATTTCATTGTTTGTAGTAGTCTAATGACTAGCTCTTCAGAACCAGAATCCGATCAGGGTCAACAATGAAATTGGTAAAAATTACAACGGCCCAATGTAAACAGACTCCCGTTTCTGACACCAAATTGTACTCTTTTAGCAAATTAGGCTTCAATTTTCATTCGGAGAGACGCGGGAAGCAACTTTGCTATATACTATGTAGTGATTGATTCATTTTATTTTAATACTGAAGCCAGCAAACAACCAAATACGTCCACTACCGCTCGCCCCTGTCTGAGCTTGCCCCTCTGGTGTTTAATCTGGGGCTACCTGCCCGCTGCCCGCCGCCGGCCACCGTAATCTAGAATGGCTGCGGTCGCGAGAGACGCCGTAGTTTACTCACTGCAGCCGACTCAGGAGGCTTGTCAAATTGTTCTAATAATCTCGTCAACTGCCCACTCCGGGGAACATTAGGCGAATTGTTTTGTTCATTGGTTTGGAAGTTTTGAGGCGGGCATTCCGCATTGAGTGAGTTGTAACTTTGTTGCTTATTACAACCTGAGTGTGGCTAATTATAAACTTTAAAATCGATTAGATTCTGTCATAATACTGTGGGCAATCTGATGTGACCATGAATGATGGGAAAACGAGTACCAGCTAAATCAAGTGAGCCTAATCTCGAAAATTTTTCCAATGCATTGATTTTGTAACAAGTGTGAATTTAAAATAGTAAAGGAGATAATGTATGATCTGATATCCAGTTAAGGTACTAAAACATATTTTTTTTGATAGAGGATGTTTCATATTTAATGTGTGTTATATGTAAATGGCTCTGCACCTTCATTCTTTCTATTTCACCTATCAAAATATCACAGCTACCGCAAAACTAACACATTGTCTGTCAAAATCAGACCGTTCCTTATGCTAAGTTACAATTGTAATCGTCAGTACAAGTCCCAGTTACAGCTATAAATCTAAATACCTAGCTCTAGGTATTAGTTCCAATTGTCTTGTCCACAACGGGTGTGCCGCGCCGACATACGTTACTCAACTACCTAAGAGAACCTGGAAACCAAACTCTATATCTATGAAAGTAGAGTCTACTTTAGTACAGTAGTAGAGAAGCTCAGTAACACTCCAGGCTGCTTAATGGATCCAAATACATTAGTCCCTGCGTTGTCTCGCGGAAAATGTACTGAAAATTATTTTAAAGTGACGCCTTTAATCAGCTAGAGCTCGTCTAGATCTAAATTGATGCTTAAAAAACAGTTTTTCTCTTTATAAGTGAATATGCATAAGTTTAAAATTACTTTATATATTTTTTGTTTACTTTGCTTGCCATCAGCTTTTTTAAAGCCTTATCTTCCTAAACTTTTGAATACGAATGAGCCTGTTAGAATATAATGAAACTTTTGATTAAAAATGTGAAAAATATCACGTCGCTTTTCGATTGATAGATCCATCCAGATTAAAGGATTTACTAAGCTTGTGAATATACTAAGAAACAATTGTAATAAAAAGAGTCATGCCCTCTTGTCTCGTAATCTTAATGTTGTTAATTAACAGTCGAGTGTGCGTCTATATTATTTTCTATAAAACATTTTCAGCAGATAGTAAGAAGAGTAACAGAATGTCCCCGATCCCACCTAAAACACAGGATACGAAGCAGGTTGCCTTAATAGCCGGGCATCAATCAAGCGGTCTCGATTGAGAATTTCTCGGTTGACGACATTGTTATTGCGAACATCAATCGAATTGTTTTGACAGCGGGAGCAGCTGTACATTAATAAGGTTCAAAACGTCTTAGCAAAGGTCGCCTGGGCGAGTCCATTACCCAGGTTATCGGGGACTAATGGGAATCGAACCTGCGATCCTAATTTATCAACGACTCGCTCAAAGACTGCGAGGATTGCTTGAAAAAGTGAACAAGTCCTAATGATGGCGTATTGGAAACCTAGTTGAAATACATGTACCAATGGTTTTAGGTTAAGTAAGTACGTTTTTATTTATATACTAGCTGTGCCCGCAACTTCGTCTGCGTAGAATAGTAACTTTTGCCTGCATTTTTAATTTCAGGACGCATTTTTTTTAAATATTACAGGAAAAATAAATAAAGCCACATAAATTATAAAAACTATTACAAAATAAAATATTATTAAACTTAGTAATCGATTAGATTAATATCCATTAAAAAACCCGAAATTGTTTACAGATTAATGGGTGATAAACAACATATCACATTTTTCATTACAAATCGGACCACTTATTCACTCGCACTTTATGTTTTTTGTCTAAGCAATGATCTAGCCTGAGAGGGGAGTGGTAGCTAGGACTCACTAAATTATTTTTCACATTTTAGTACTAAAACCACCATAAAAACTTTAGTTTATTTGACAGGAACAGGTTTCAATGGTTGCAAACAGCTTACTGTACCTATGTAGTTAGTACACAAAATTGATGTTTGATATCAGGATAACTTCAAAAGGTAAAAAATACAAACTACCGATCCACTGTCTCAAAATATCTATAAAGGATGTGTGTCGCCATGTGACGAACGCCCGCAGGCCAGGTGGTGTGACGATCTGCGCAGGACGGCTGGTAGGAGCTGGATGCGAGTGGCCGAGGATAGAGAGAAGTGGCGTGCATTTGGAGAGGCCTATGTCCAGCAGTGGACAGGTATGGGCTGATGATGATGTGACGAATTAATCAGTATTTGCTTTGCTACTTTGTTATGTGCCACTTTTGCGCATTGTTTTTGTATATTTCTCGTATATTGTATTGTATTCGTAATGAAACAATGAGATAATAACGTAAAGCGCAAGTTTAATAAATATAACTTATGAATTACTTTTAGTGTTTGAAGCAATATTGCGAAATAATACTGCATAGTGACATCTCTTTAACTAACCAAGAACTAAACACTCATGTCATATCATCTCTGACACCATTTGACATGACTTGCTAAGAACGTGATAGTTGGGGAGCCCAACGGGAGTTTTTGAAGTGTTGATCAGACTCAGACTCTGTCTTGTAAGATTTTTAAATGGGAGACTCCTTGCACCCTTTCATGTACCTCTACCGGATATGTATGTTACGGTAAAAGTGGATAGAGTGGTTATTATGTATAATTACCGGTAACTATGCATAATTACTAGTGTTTGTGGTAAAGGTGGTGAAAACTATCGAATTAATCACATTTACCGGTAGTTATATAAAATTACCATACCCTTTGTGTGAATGTGGTAAATAATAAAATAAAACTGACTTGACTGGCTCGGTGAAACAATGGTTTTGTTAGTTAGTGACCCAGGCTGGCGATTCCAAGAGTCGTGGGTTCGATTCCCACTCGGTACAAATATTCGTGTGGTGAATATTGGTGTTTGTTCCGTGTCTAGGTGTGATTATGTAGTTAAGTATGTATTTATAAATAACTTTTCTGAAAACATTTAAACCGCGTAAGATAGATGATTGAAATTTGTCATGCAAGTACCCTAATAGACTTAAAGATTACTTGCGACGCGATATTGCAAAATTCGTAGGGGATCGGGAGTTACTGGGAAAAAACTTTTGTAGGTATGTAAAATCCTGTAGTCCACGCGAACGAAGTCACGGGCACAGCTAGTTATAAAATAAACCAGTCAAGTATTTAGAAACCAAACTTCACGTTTGGTTTTAAAAAAAGACGTGTGGCACTCGGGGACTGCCGCGGTATAGCTATTGCATAGCATCGTCCGATTTCGGAGCAGCTCGTCTCGATTCGTGCGAGTTTCGTAGAGTCTACCGAACTGAAACGACGTTAGACGATTGTGAGGTTTTTTTCGTTACGGAATTTCTTGGTTCGGTCGCCGCGCTCAAAGCCCGCGATAAAAGCTATGCAATAGCTTAAAAAATATTATCTTATAAAAATAAAGTTAAATAAAATTTGCAAATTGGAAGGGAATTTTCAGTGGAACTCTTAAAATTCTTTCTCGTCAATATATTGTCGGAATAATTACGACGCCAGCGCCACCTGAAGGCAGTGAGTGGAAGCTACGGCACGCAAGCGCCACCCGGTGGCGCTAGACGGAGTCTACGTTAGGGCGGGCGGTCGTGCGCAGCGGCACAGTTATCTCCGGACGACCGCACGGTGCAAATCGTAGAAACTGTCGCGTATCGTTATACTTCCATTCAGTGTAATTAGTGTCGGGTGTGATTGTGTTCATTGTTCTGTAAATCGATCTAATGGAAATAGTGACCTAGAATAAATCTAGTGCTTTGATATCACGCTACTTTTATTTGCACGATACCTACATTCGCCCACACGTTGTCGTTAAATACTTCTGATCCGACATCAGAAGTGGGATCGAATCGTGCAAATGATAGTCGCGGCGATGAAAGTCAGTGGCGGGTACTTTTTGAATTACAAAATCAACAAATGCGCGAACTGATTCATGCATTGAAGACTCCAAATGTGAACAATAGTGTAGTGCTGCCTGATTTCAACCCCGATAAGCAAGATTCTAATGCGAAATTATGGTGCGCGACCGCGGATTTGTGTTTTGCCGATAATTCACTAAGCGGCGGTGAATTTGTTGTTGTGATCAGCAAAACATTGAAGGGGGCAGCGTCAACATGGCTATCGCAGATTGTATACCAAGGTATGACATGGGGGGAGTTCAAGGTTCTTTTCGCGGCCAGATTTGTTACTACAGAGACTTTGGCGGGTACTTTCATAAATCTTAACGGCAGTAAGCCCAACGAAAAAGAGGCCCTTTCCGCCTATGCGAGTCGGTTGATGGCATCGCTTACTAATAGATGGAAGGATGCAGATAAGGAGCAGATTGCAGTAGCAGCTGTATTAGCGCATATTTCGCAGTTCAACTCGCGATTACAACGCTTAGCGTTTACTACCGACATTTCTTCTAGAGATAAATTGCAGAAAGAGCTATACGCTTTCTCATATCTGAAGCGCCAGATCCATACTCCTGGTCAATCGTCTAGTTAGCCCGATGTGAAGCGAGCTAAGATGACCTTGCTAAAATGCTATAGTTGCGGAAAAATGGGTCACAGACGTTCCGAATGTAGGAGCAAGCCTGTGGATGTGAGAGGAAGACCTGCGACGCATGCATCATCGAGTCAAGCAACCCAGCAGTCAGCAGCGAAGCCTTTCGTGTGCTTCAAATGTGGGAAGCCAGGACACATCGCGAGCCGGTGCAGCAGCGGCGGCTATCAGGTCGATGGCAGCGGCGGCGGCAGCGGCGGCAGCGGCGGCGGTGCATCCCGGAACGAGTGACGAGTGGATGTTGCTTTGTAAGCAAACTACATGATCATGTGAGTCTTTTTCATACTGTTGCGATTTTATTTGAAAGTCAGTATTGTCTGTTTCAATGCAAATATTTTCATAATAGTTTCGTTTAAAGTAATGTTTTTTTTTGTAAATTAAAAGTAGCCACATGAAAAGTGTGAAAGATTATGTGAAATGCCTAGCTACCTATTGTACTTGATGCCACTAAGTGCCTAAGTTATTAGACCTCAAGCAACTTGTGGTTGTGTGGCTACCGGCAGCCTAGAAAAACAGGAAGTGTGAATCTGGGTGTGTGTGTGTGCTAAAAGCTAGTTAAAATTAGTAAAAAAAAAAAAACTCATTCAATTAAAGGTTTGGCTGTATGATTTTAATTAATCAAAGCCCTTAAACCGTTATTTCTTACTAGAAAAAGAGTAAAAAAAAATATTTTCCTATCAATGTCAGTGCAATTAAAAACTCAGGGAATAATTTTAGTCTCTCGAACACGTAGATTGATTGTTAAGTTTACTTTAATTAAGCTAGGTAATTGAACGGTGATTCTCAAACACTTTACCAGTCAGTTGTCTACTGTGGGAAATCTTTGTTTCAGTTACCTTGCCTTGTACCCCAGGCATCTGTGAACACAGTTTGGAATTGAGATTGAGCTGCAGTACGACAGGCGGCTACGGAGCAACAAATTCCTTATACCAGGAATGCAAGATAGATGCTGAGAGGAAACCTTAAATCAGGTGCATTGTTTTTATGTTTATACTTTAGGCATCCTTTAAGATTGATTTACCTAGGAATTGTGATTCTGTACTGCATCACAGTATGTGATGCTCACTGAACACAATGTTTGTCCTTGAAAATGAGGAAAGAAATCAGACCAAGTTGGACCCTAAGTATCCTCTATACTTAACTTAACTTAACCCTTTTAAAGTAATTGAGTATTTGGTTTTGGTTTTCCCCATCCAAATGCGGATAGATAATTTTTGAAATCTTTGAATTCAAGTAGAACGATAGGTTCCCAAATAGTTGAACAATGCTAATGATAATTATTTAGTTGATAACAATGTTGATTGTTGGTTTATTTAATGACACATGTTGATGGTACGGGTAACCTATGGATTGAGTTACTTTTAGTTGAGTATCCGATGGACTGGATACTAGGTGTGTTCGATGGACTGAACACTGTGAGAACCGACGGACTGGTTCTAGGCCGACGGACTGGTCAGAGAGTGTGTGTGTCTAGACTTGTGTTATTAATTAATTGGATATGCTGAGTAATGCCTTGGTTGCAGATTTGAACTTGGGAACTTGTCGGTCAAACGTTCAAATGTTAAGTAAAGTAAAATTTTGTAAGTAGAAGCTATTTATTAACTTATGACTGGGATGGCCGAACGGTTTACTCTTTTGGTTTCATTTTTTATCGTGAGTTATTGAATAGTGATAGGTTAAGAGGATTGCCAGAAGGTCATGTACCAGTCGAAGTTGAAGTAGAGATACATCGTGAGCCTAACGTTGATGAGTAATGTGTAAACAATCAATTGGTGATGTTATGAGAGCTCGAGTGTAAACTCTAACGGCCGTAGTAAAGTCGACTGTGCCAGTAGCTATTTCGTAGTCGTAGCCCGCTAGAAATCGGTGTCTTTTGGGGAAACTCAAGTAGTCCGTGGGTGCGCGATGCGCGTTTGGCTCTGGTGGAGGTCGTGGTCTAACGAGACCGTAGTGTGTAGTCAGTGGGTGATGCACACGTGCGTGGATATTGAAGCGCGTATGAGAGACTTTGGAGGCTCTATCGGCTATGGTGCCGTGGCGTTGGAGTGGTCACTTGAGATTTGTGAGGCTACACAGTTGATTTATAGTGAGAATTAATTTGTACAGCGAATGGTACGTGACTCTGGCTACTCGAAAATGTTTTGTTTTCTTTTGTTACAATTGAAATTAATTTTGTTTGATATGAAATGTAATCTAGTGTGTTCAAACCATGTAATGATTTGATGAAAATGGAAGTAAATAATTTTAAAAGCTTCCCCTATTTTAAAGTCATTAAATTCAAAGCGTACATACAAGTACGCCCATGACAGGATTAGACGTATGCCGGAGGGTCAAGTACCAATTGAAGTTGCTAAAGATGAGTCTGAGTCGTAGTAGATTGTCTCTTTTTGTTTTAAGCAAGGTTGCACTCTAGTCCTAGACCGGGTCAAAGTTGACCGTATGTGTTGACCGCACCAGGTGTGTCGCTGTAGCCGTAGTTCAGTTGAAATCGGTATGTAAGCTTAGTGATGTTTAGGGATCGTAAGAATTAGTTCTTGCGATTCTCATAGTCTCTTTGTAGTACACCGTGAGCACGCGGTAATGCAGCGAACACTGGCGGGGGTCGGGTCTTATGGGATATTAAGACCGTAGAGTCGGAGATGACTCGGCGATCCTGGTAGATGGAGTCGCATAAGGATGGTTTCCTGGGCTTGTAGAGCCGTATTGGTCTGGATGGATTGAGCCTGTGCTTGAATGGAGATTTAAGAGTGTGTTATGATATGCGTGCAATTGTTACTTGATTCTGTCTGGACCATCTATAATCACTGAATTGTTTGGATAAAATTTCATAGTGTTAGTAAATACAGTTTGATTGTAAAAAAAAGTGTGTTAATTATGTTCTAGTACTTAGTACTGATGACTTTCTAGAAAATCTAGAAACTGAATGTTTTTGTGTTAGGTCAGGATAGACCGAACGGTAAATACTGTGCTTGGTTTTCTATTGTTTCAGACTAACACACGAGGACGTGTGCAAGCAGGATGGCCGTGTCGGAATAATTACGACGCCAGCGCCACCTGAAGGCAGTGAGTGGAAGCTACGGCACGCAAGCGCCACCCGGTGGCGCTAGACGGAGTCTACGTTAGGGCGGGCGGTCGTGCGCAGCGGCTCAGTTATCTCCGGACGACCGCACGGTGCAAATCGTAGAAACTGTCGCGTATCGTTATACTTCCATTCAGTGTAATTAGTGTCGGGTGTGATTGTGTTCATTGTTCTGTAAATCGATCTAATGGAAATAGTGACCTAGAATAAATCTAGTGCTTTGATATCACGCTACTTTTATTTGCACGATACCTACATTCGCCCACACGTTGTCGTTAAATACTTCTGATCCGACATATTTTTGAGATTTGAGATTTGTGACATTTGGAATTGCAGAGTACTTGTGATATTTGTCAGCAATGTCAATAATTACCACAGTCGAGCGGGAGTTTTATATAATTACCGGTAAATTTGAATAATTCACTACATTTACCATGTGCGTCGGGAATTATCTATATTTACCGGTGATTATAGATAATTACCGATTGCTCACATTGACCGTAACACGTACACTTCATACGGAAGGGAGAGGGTGCGTGATCTTAAAAAGGATAGTTGCTAATGCTAATTACAAAGACATTGTTAAAAGAATTGGGCAGGATTAAAAAACTAATAATCTTTAACTTTAAATTAATTTAAAACTTTTCTCAGCAAAACGTCGAACCCACATATATAAAACTTCTCCAAATCATTTACCAACAAAGCACAGCCGATATCAAACTGCACACTGAAGGCCTGAAATTCAAAATCCAAATCCCTATCACCAAACCTTTCAGTAGCACGCTCCAAGAAGTCTTCAGGTCACTATTATATTCTTAGGCAACAATAGGAATTGGTGTAGACTCTACACCAATTCCTAAATTTATCATTCGCCTATCCTCTACAGTGTAGAGGATAGGCGACTGATAAACCTTCGCTTTGCAGATGACATTTTCCTAGTCGAAATACGTATACATCGACAGAACTTGAGTTCATTCTCGAACAACTAAGCGCAGAAAGCGTTGAAGTTAGACTGACGATGAATAGATCAAGACCAAAACCAAGGTCATGACCAACAGCAGCACTGGTTTGGTGGATTGCAGTCAACAGACAGGTAAAGCAATATGTAGGAGTAGGAGAGGAGTATATACTTGAGCTAGGCAGTCTCCTTCGAAATCAGGCAGGACAAAGAACGTTTTCATACTGCCTATCCTAACACATCTTGGTCCCCCACCGAAAATCAGAAGTCCAAACTCAAGGTTTTACAAAAAGCTATGAAGCGGAGTATCATAGGTATTAAGTTAAAATAAAATATACCACCATCCACTCCCGTACTGCTGTTGTTTTTGGTCAAAACTGATGTGGAAATGGGCGTGGAATGTTTGCAGGATAAAGAACAATAGACGGACCAGAATTCGCGTGCCTGAAGACGATTTTCGCCTGAGAGGAAGACCCAAGAAAAGGTGGTATACAGATCTGGTCCATGTATCAAAGAACTGGCAAGTCCTAGGCTTGGATGAGAGCAATGGATGGGTTTGAAGGAGACCTATGCCCAGCAGTGAGATGATACATGTTAAAAAAAAATTTACAGATTATTGTACAGGAGGACTTTGATATCAACTTGAACCTCTTGCATAAAATTGTAACGCGCTAAAGTATCTCAAGATTATGATTTTGTGTTTTTCAACAGACACAAACATTAATTATGACTTTATGCCATATCCAAATCGTTACAATTTTTTTAGGGATTATTTAACATGCACTTTGAATGACTGACACGATCAAATAACTCTTTTCTTTCTACCGACTTATAAAGAAAGTGTAATAAACTTTTTTCTGATTTAGCGTAATCTTTCGATTCAGATTCCATGTCGTTTAAGTAAGTGCAAATCCAGCTATTTACCTCCCCTACTATGACGTTTTTCTTAATAAAGTAGTCCGTATAGTCCTAGTCAGAAGGTTGATTTTGGTCGATATACTTTTACCATTTTTGTACGTGATCTAATAAAGTTAGATTTTTAACGATCCTACAGGAATTTCTGTGACTAAAAGTATTTAAGATCTTGACCGGGGATGTAAGGTACCAACATGCAAAATTTCATTTAAATCGGTGTAACAGTTTCAGAGATCAGTCAAATATTTGGGTTTTTTTAATATCCAGTTAACTGTCAGTGATTTCAAGTATCCTATGTATTTTTCCGGAATTTAAGTTACCTTCGTGCAAACTTTCATTTAAATTGGTTCAGCCGTTTAGGCGGTCAGTCGAAACAAACAAACAAACAGACAGAGAAAAAAAATTTTTTTGAGTATGGGGATGTGTTCTACTACTCTCAAAACATATCCCTGACTCATTTTTTTGCGTTTTTCAAAAAAGTACAAGAATTTTTACCTCTACGTTTTTATTATAGTATAGATTTGTTTATTATGGACAACCAACAAATCTTACAGAAGGTACTTAATAGAAACATAGAAAGATGCAGATTCACTTACAGGCTGCCACGACAAGCAATGTGTGCATAAAAAATGAAAAGGAAACCTAAATAAAATTAGTTAAAACTGACTAAGAGTTAATAATATTTGCCAGTTACTATGACTTGAACGAGTCAAGTACAGTCTTTTTGAACTTATAAGTGCTGTATGACCAAATATCATCGATCTCTTCAGCAATCCAGTTAATAGTTAACACTAAGAGTCCTATGTAAATTATATTCTATAGTTCGATTCTATAGGTCTAGTTTGTCGGGATCTAGACCTAACCCTTTATTCTCTATGACGTTTAGATTCGTGAAATCCATGCTCCGTTATGGTTACTGGTGAAACAAAGCACAGATAGTATTAGAATCCGTTTCTGATATGCTGGTATATTTATTGTAAACTATATTTTATAGTGGCATATTTCTTGCAAGAACGTCGGATAATTTCACCTTAGAATGTTTTCACAAAATTGTTATTTGGAAGTTGGTTATAACTATAGCGATTGGTTATAACGGTTTTTTTTTTCAATTTTCAAAATTCTTAGCTAATAATTTATTATTATTCTTTCTTTTACTGTATTACTGTATTTATAACTTAAAGTCAGCAAAACTACATATATTGTATCTTACTATTACTTTTATTACGATCAGATATGATCGAGACTGTATATTTATAGAGCGCGTATACACAATGCATTTGAAGCCAAAACCGGAAGTTTGCTGCCCATCAAAAAACCCTGGAACCAATCAAACGCCAACAAATAAACAAATAAATAGAACCTCGTGATTAAATAACTAAATTCCTTTGTCTACAAAGGAGCTCTGTCTCCTTTCATCCTGCGGGTAAGGAAAGGAAGGCGCCGGAACATTTATCGTGGGGAAAGAAATTAAAGTCTCGCCGAATCGCACGGTTTTATCGACGTGTCGATAGCGGTCACAAATTATGTGCTTCCTTCGGTTTAGGGGCAGTTCCGTGAGTACAACGAAAAACGTGCCTCTCAACATACAAAGAAGACGTTTGATACTAAGAATGGTATTTTTTGTAATCAATTTGGTTACTTTAACACAGTCGCCTTCCAGCATAATACTTCTTGTATTTTATATTTAAACATAAATAAATCATAACAATTTCTCAGATTATATTTATCTTTATGCTAAATATTATTTTTGCAAAATATAATGTTCTCTTTAAACTCCGTTGTGGTAAGTTATTTAAACTGTAGTCTCTATTTACATAATGTTACTGTTGATTATGATATTCCTTATTCTCCTGTCTTTTCCACTGTGTTTGCAATCGGATCAAAAGATATTTGTTAATTTTATTTACCCTCATTTTATTCACAATATATATTATCGAAAATATGTAACGTCTCACTTATAAGTTTATATCCGGGAGGAAGGTTGATTACCTATGAATACGGGACCCATCCCAGTATAGGTGTCAACCTGCCATAATCCAACTGTCCTTATAAGTTGTATTATCTATAACTTTTTTATCGCGAATTTTTCTGGTTGTTTTAACTCTGCCACCTAGTAAAAACCTTAGAAAACTAAGCAGTCTCTCACGGTGGTGTATATTTCACATCACAACTAGTAAGGTACTCACACAATTTATGGCGGACTTGCAATTGCCAGATTTGTTTTGTATTTATTTACACAGTGCATTTTAGCAGTCATAGTTTTAAGATACCTACTCCTGCAAATATTTGTGAGCTAGGATTATGGTGAGAAATAAACGATTATTATTTTTATTATTATTTATTATTTACCCGTAAAACATTATATTGTTCATTTAGCCGCAGCCAAGTAAGCTTATAAGTATTCATTCTCAAACTTCAGTGGTTTTTAAAGTTTAGACTTAAGAGGTCACAACCGCAGGAATTACGACAATCATTGTTTAAAAAGCCTCAAGTTAATAAAGACGAACATTCGCTCCTTGATCGCTACGAAACCGCCCCTTACACTCTCTATACACGATACATGCGCACTCCAAAACCGTTCTTATCTCAACGAGTTACGGTCTACAACTGGATGTTTTCTTCTCTAGTTTAGGTTTCGCAGAGATAAATGAATTTCTACTCATTGACGATCAATCGGGCTGCGTTATCTCTGTTTGCCTTATCTTCGGCTGTCTATGGATTTATAGGCGAGCGTAGACCGGCGCCTGCCGTGTGCGATGCCCTATATGGGTTTATTGGGAATAATAACGCGTCTAACGGAAGTCAACAAGCGGGAATTTGCTTAGGTGTGATGGAGTTTAAACGACTTTTGGAAGGAGTGAAGTATGTGTTGTTTCTTGGTTTATAAAGCTTTATGAGTAGTTTACTATTATACATAAACAAGTTAGTTTGATTTGTTTATTCCTACTCAATATTCAAACTCAAAAGCAGACACCTATGATGGTTATGACGATAGTGTCATGTCATAAACTACAAAAATTACAGAAGCTACCTTTTACTTTTTTATAATAGGCTATAAAAATGACCTCACTCCATATGATGGTAAGCGGTAGTGAGATCCCACATTATGAGGTCGACAGGTACAATAGACCATATTAAGCGTGTCGCACTCACTCTGAAGGCCTGCTTAAAGGCCGTTTCACGCCCAGATTGAAGAGCCCGGGATCATAGGAGGGAGGGAAAACATGAGCTGGAAGAGCATTGATATTCTGAGACTAATATTTGTATAATTGGTATTAGTAATTGTCTGGGTGTGTCTTAATTATACACTAAAGTATATGTGGACGTGTGTCTTCCAATGGCTCTTTCTGCAGATGCATCGGAGTGCTAACGACGTTTTCTTAACCAGTACTCCCTCCTCAGCACTCAGCGCACTCACAGCACAAAGGGCGGTAAAGAACGCAATTAATTGTTGCAGCTTCTGCACAATGCACAATTAATCAAAAGCATCTCTCGTTGGTTTCTTCTGACCGGATATACTCGGTTCCAGAACTGAAATATGCGGTGTCGCACACCATGCAGTATTTAAAATTATTAGTACTGTGTATGATCACTTCAAATCATGTCGGATAGCTTTCTAATCTATTGTTTACTGTTCTATTCCATTATTGTGCGCAAATTTCAAATCTTCCTAATTTTTCACAACATATTGAATGATAGAAAAATACAGCTATAAAGTCTTTTATCCACCTAAATATACTTCCTATTAATTTATCAGACTTTCTCTATACTTTACAATAGGATTTTGCCAAATATTAGTCTTTATGGGTGTTCACGCGATATTAGGAGTAGCAAATATCTAAATTACTGCCGGCGTTTCGACTGGGTTACCCCAATCATGGTCGCGAGCGAACTGGCGCCTCCCGTCTTCGTCTACCACAGGGTCTGTGAATTTCTATATCCTCCCTCGAACCAGCACTAATTTCATTTGTACAGCTACCCACCCACATTTGAATAGGATTTTGGTCTTGGTGTGACACGACTGGTGGGCTACGTTTGATTTTGCCATCGACTCGCTAAGAAGAAGGGCTACCTTCGCACACGGAGTATTGTGTAATAGTTTACCTATCATTACGTTCTGTTCTGATCCTATAAATTTTGAAACATAACTTTCATGAAGATCTATCTCACCGATACAATGCGTCGTGCGTAAAGGGTCGTATGCAGTGTTTAGTGAGGTGTGTTGTAGATGCATAGAGGAATGCAGCAGTAAAGTCTTGAGACAATAATCGACATTGTCTCAACTGCGGGCACTCAGCATCCCCAGCACAAAGGCAGCAAAGAGTGTAATTAATGACTGCAGCGGTAGGGCCTCACAATGCGCTGTAATCGCCGAGTAATCTGCCCGCTCTAATTAATTTATTATGCTATTCTGTGGCCTTTGATTTCTTGCCTCCATCGCGGCGCAATATTAATATCGTAGCCTTTAAATCGTGATTGATGTTGCTAATTATAGTCGCGGCGGAATTACTTGGGTTTCGTTCTCGTGAATGGCATTTTGCTGTCGAACGAACCAGCATAGGAAATCATACATACATACATAAAATCACGCCTTTTTCCCAGAGGGATAGGCAGAGATCACTTCCAGCGATCCACTTTTCACCTCTGTGGGAAACGTGACGTGACGGGTTGTGGACCACGTCGCCGCCATTCTGGCTTGTACATTGTTTTAATAAGGTCATTGCGTTCCCACGAGTAGCAAGGATATATGACGGGGGAAGGAAAAGGGGAGGAAGGATACTATCGCCTCGGATGATTTGGACTGAGTCGATAGTAGCTCGAGGAGCCGGGGTCGCTTACCCGTATACCGTTCACCAACCACCGGACCGGAGACAGTTGTGACTATATACTTGTGTACCCCTGAAACGAAATACCATACTTAACATCGGAAACCATTGCTCTTACAAATCAATAACCTTAAGAGAAATGACATCACATTATGTAGTAGTACACCTATTGTTTGCAAGAGTTGTTTACTGTAGTACACAGTAAACAGTAACTACTAGTAAACAATACATGGAAAAATCGAATATATAATATGACCCTGACCTCAGATTCCACCCGTCTCGGTGTTTACTTCGGTCCCAACCGATAAGCAGACCAAAGCTTACACAAAACATTAATAAGCATAAGCACGGATGATACAATAAAGTATACCGACGGCAAACCTCGCGGCTGCCCACGTGTGTAATATCAGTAATATCGGATATATCAGTAATATCGACTATATCAGTAATATCGGGTGACAGGGGTCGGGAGATGTTGCGATATTGCGTTGGTGCGTGACCCATTGATTTCATCTAAAATATCTGAGAATATCGTTGTGGGCCGTTGTGGTTACGCTTATTACAATGTGCTTGCGTTTATGTATGCGTAGCATATCGTATGGCAGGTCGTCGTAATTTCCAGTGCAATACAAAATAGGACATATCTATAGGAATTTACGATGCAATGCTTATCACCTCTAACAAACAATTTCAGCCACGGCAAAAAATCGCAATGGAGATCGTCCAAGTACGATGGAAAATATACTACACTAGCTGTGCCCGCAACTTCGTCTGCGTAGAAAAGTGACTTTCGCCAGCATTTTGATTGTAGGAAATTGCAGTTAAAGTAAATAAAGCTACAAAAATTATAAAAACTATTAGAACAGAAAAGATCATTAAACTTAGTAATTGATAAGATTAATATCCAGGAAAGAACCTGAATTTTTTGCAGATTAATCGTTGATAAACAACATGTTACATTTTTCATTACAAATCGGTCAGCTAAAAGAGGATTCACTTGCTCAATTTTTTTGGTCTAATCAATGCTCCAGCCTGATGAATAGAGTAACTTATTTGGCAGTAACAGGTTTCAATTGTTGCAAACAGCATAAGTACTGTACCTACGTAGTTAGTACATAAAATTGATGTTTGATATCAGGATAACTTCAAAAAACGTCTTAAAGTATCTATAAAGGCTGTGTGTCGTCATGTGACGAATTAATCAGTATTTGCTTTGCTACTTTGTTATGTGCCACTTTTGCGTATTGCTTATTTTTTTGTTTATTTCTCGAAGATTGTATTGTATTCGTAATAAAACAATGATATAACAAAGTAAAAACGTAAGTTTAATAAAATATAACTTATTAATTGCACAGTGACATCTTTTGAACTAAACACTTATATTCATATCAAATGTGACAGCATTGCAATTTGACATGACTTGCCAGCTAAAAACGTGATAGTTGGGGAGCCCAACGAAGGTTTTGCCGTCTTGATCAGACTCAGACTCGGTCTTGTAAGATTTTTATATGGGAGATTTCTTGCACCCTTTTATGTACCTCTACCGAGTATGAACACTTTATACAGGAGGGAGGGAGGTGCGTGATCATAAATAGGATAGTTGTAGTAACAAATATTCAAGGGGCACTGCAAAATTTTCTAATGATCTATGTGATAATATTTGTAACAATCTGTATATACGATAATTTTATAACATCCAAAATTTTTACGTGAATGTTTATAAGTTCCCCTTTATATGCTTAGAATAGCGATATCCCTCTATATAAACATTCAGATAATACCGAACAGCCTATCAATTGGAAAAATACAAACCAGCAATGCAAGCCAGCAAGCAAATATTGGACAACTGACCACCTCCATACCGAAAACCAGATAGAAGAGAAATGTAGCGAATTTAATAAACTTTTGTAACTGGCCTTTGTGGATTATTCAAAAGTCTTTGACGGTATCACCCACATCAATCCAATTAGCTTTCTCTTCTTCAGCAAAACGTCGAACCCATATACATAAAACTTCTCCATATCATTTACCAACAAAGCACAGTCGATATCAAACTGCACACTGAACGCCTGACATTCAAAATACAAAAAAGGTGACTTCCTATCACCAAGTCCAAAGCTTTCCAGTAGCACGCTCCAAGAAGTCTTTCAGGTCACTATGATATTCTTAGGCAACAAAAGTAATTGGTGTAGGGGATAGATGGCTGATAAACTTTCGCCTTGCAGATGACTTTTTCTCATCGCAAATAAGTATACCTCTACAGAACTTGAGTTGATGCTCGAACAGCTGAGCGTAGAAAGCTTTGAGGTTAGACTGACGAAGAATAGATCCAAAACCAAGGTCATGATCAAGAGCACCAATGATAGGATTGCAGTCAACAGGCAGGTAAAGCAATATGTAGAGGAGTATATACTTGGGCTAGGCAGTCCTTCGAAAACAGGCAGGACAAAGAAATAATCCGTAGAGCAGACAAAACCTGGAAAAGCTTCTGGTCCATGAATGGGTACATGAAGGGTGATCTTCTTATATCACTGAACCGCAAATATATCCTATCCTAACTTCCACACAATCTTGGTCCCCCACCGAAAATCAAAAGTCCAAACTCAACGTTTTTCAAAAAGCTATGAAGCGGAGTATCATAGGTATTAAGTTAAAAGAAAAAATAAATATGTTACCATCCACTCTCGTACTGGTATTGTTGTTGGTCAAAACTGATGTAGCAATGGGCGGGGAATGTGATGTGAAATTTGCGAGGATAAAGAACAATAGATGGACCAGAATTGTTACACATCGCGTGCCTGAGACGATTTTCGCCGAAGAAGACCCAAGAAAAGGTGGTATGAAGATCTAGTCCATGTATCAAAGAACTGGCAAGTCCTAGCATGTGCCCAGCAGTGAGGTGATACAGGTTCAGAAAAAAAAATTACAGATTATTAAACAGCAGGACTTCGATAGCAACTTGAACCTCCTGCATAAAAATGTAACGCGCTGAAGTATCTCAAGATTATGTGTTTTTCAACAGACGCAAAGATTAATTATAACTTTGTGGTCCAAATCGTCACAATGACACTTTTTAGGGATTATTTAACATGCACTTTGAATGACTGACACGGTCAAATAACTTTTTTCTTTAAACAAATTGTTACCAGGTAGCTCTCCTGTATTCAACGCTGTCCCCAACTTATAAAGAAAGGGTAATAAACTTTTTTCTTATTTAGCGTAATCTTTCTATTCCGATTCCATGTTGTTCGAGTAACTGCAAATCTAGCTATTGACCTCCCCTACTATGGCGTTTTGCTCAATAAAGTAGTCCGTATAGTCCTAGTCAGAAGGTTCATTTTGGTCGATATACTTTTACCATTTTTGTACGTGATCTAATAAAGTTAGATTTTTTACTATCCTACAGGAATTTCTGTGACTAAAAGTATTTAAGATCTTGACCGGGGATGTATGTTACCACCATGCAAAAAAATTATTTAAGTCGGTGTAATAGTTTCAGAGATCAGTCATTTATTTAGGTTTTTTGAATATCCCACGGGAACCAGATAACTGTCAGTGATTTCAAGTATCCTATGCATTTTTCCGGAATTTAAAATACCTTCGTGTAAACTTTCATTTAAATTGGTTCAGCCGTTTAGGAGGTCAGTCGAAACAAACAAACAAACAGACAGAGATACAATTTTTTTTTTAAGTATGAGGATGTGTTCTACTGCTCTCAAAACATATCCCTGACTATTTTTTTTTCGTTTCTAAGAAAAGTACAAGAATTTTTGCCTCTACGTTTTTATTATAGTACTAGCTGACCCGGCGAACTTCGTACCGCCTTAACGTAGCTTTGATGCACTACTTTATTTTGTTAACCGACTTCAAAAAAGGAGGGGGTCTCTCAATTCGACCGTTTATATGCTTTTGATAGTTGACAGTCGTCCCATCTTAGGTATGCCGTATGAGTAGGTAAGTATCTATTCAATTTGAACTGGAAACCATAATATCCTGCATATAAAATTTAATCCTTATTTCCCTGGTCTAATATAATAACTGAGAACTTTACTAATCTCATATTTTTACTCATATCCAGCAATACAATAATTGCCTTTCAAATGACTTCATTTGGCGTAACAAAATTTATTCGAACCCGTTTTTTGTCTACTTTCAAGGTAAATAAGGATAATGGCAAAAACTATGAGTTAAATTTCAGAACGCAACAAACTTCGCATAGCTTATTTAGTGATCTGTGGTAATTTAACCGCGCCAACAATATTTTTACTAAAGTTTTTGATAAAGTTTGTTTTGTTTTAAAGACTTTCTGTTTGCTAATAAGTGTTTGTTAATCAAATTTAGTTCACAGCTTAATATCGATTTTTGAAAACTCTTCTACCCAATATTACAATAGGCCTATTTTGCTGGCTGCTTGATGAAGAAGGTATACTATTAAAATAATGGTTTGATATTTGGAATTCTCCCCAAGATATTACAGTTTCAATAGCACATCATTTGGGTGAGCTCAAAACGCTTCATACAAATGTCGCAGCACACTATGACGTCACAACGTGTAATACTGTATGCATATCGTAAGAACTTTGTTCAGCAGCTATATCAAATGTTGACTATACGAATATATTTTCATAGTGAAAGTTACTACTAATTTTGTATTTTATAAGATGGCATAGCATTTTTAGATTCGCACTTTTGAAATGGACTTTCCCACCCAACTTCAAATGTCTATTATTGTCTCTAATCCTGAGAAATTTTAATTTCGATTTGACTAATGTTATTAATTTACCTATATCTTACTATTAATTGTGAAATCGCATGCAAAATTTGACTTAGAAAACTACCCTATTGTGTCGGTCGATGGAAAAATGTGTGAAGTTGTTCGACAATCGATCTTCACCAAATTGTTGTGCCAACGCTGATCAGCGTATATTTTGCAAATATATTTTATGGGTAATTCAGCAATTCTTTTGCTGAATTACCCATAAAATATATTTGCAAAAATTTCGTGTGTAGAGATTTAATATCTACTTATCAGTTTGATACAGGTATGAACCGTATTTATTGTAGTGCGATCAGCTCGTCTTTTCTTCTGAACCAAAAACGTGATGATTGAAAAATGTTTGTCAAAGAACCTTCTTTATCATTTAGTCACTATAGATATCGAATTTTGTCAATAAACGAACATGACAATTAAATATCACTATATTGCTAAATGAAAATCCATGAAATAGACAATAATTGAATAATATAGATGCATGTTGTCGATTCAAGACCCTTATAATAATCTGAGGTATTATTTTCGGAAATAAAAATTCAAACAAATACCTCGCACAAATTAATGTCTAAAACTGTTGAAAGACAGGCAATGCAGGTACATTTTTATATCTGTGTGGTGGCAACACTACCGAGTGTTTTAATTAGTATAGAGTTAATTGTCTATAGCTCTCTCTGGTTTTCTTACTAACTGTAAAATGTCTCACCGTTTAAAATAAAAACTACTTTTGAAATAGTAAAACAGTTTCATTATAATAGTAATATAACAACAGGTTATGGGCCCAGATACGGCTACCTGATGTTAAAAGTAAGCTAACGCTGGAAAATAATAATTACATCGTGCGGGTTTGAAGATTGGCAAAAAGAGAGGTTAACTTTTTGGCGGGAGCTCCAATAAGAAATTATTTTTGTCAAGAAAAATACTTGCTCAAGTCTGAGGCAAGGCAGATCGCAAGATGGAAGGAAATAATGTGATGAAACTGGAAGGTGTGAAAAACTGGAATGTGTGGAAGTTTCAAATTAGCGTATTGCTGAGAAGTCAAGGATGGCTGGACGTTGTTGAGGGTAAAAAGGTCAAACCGGAAGATATTGGTTCACAAAATGCTTGGGAAGCCATAGACGCTAAGGCGCAATCATTGCTGGTTACCAGAATGTCGGAGGATGTCATGCTGCATATCTTAATCTGCACATCGTCTGCTGAAATGTGGAGAAAGCTGCTAACAGTTTACGAGCAGAAGTCAGAAACAAGTATTCATATCATACAGCAGCGCTTTTTCCAGTATAAATACGAGAAAGGGATTGATATGTCGCTGTTTTTATCCAAGATTCAAGAAATGCAAAGTCAGTTGAAACAAATGGGTGAAGAGATATCGGATAAATTCACTATAACTAAAGTTCTGATGAGCTTGCCAGATGAATACAAACATTTTGTATCGGCTTGGGAGTCCGCTCCCGATAGTAAACAAACATTCGACAACTTGGTGGCGAGATTATTAGTAGAAGAGGAAAGATTGAAGGAAAAGACTGAAGAAAACCAGGAGGCGTCGTCGTCGTCAGCGTTCGTGGCCAAGAGGAAGATTAAGTGTTTTAAGTGTGGTAAACTAGGACATTACCAAACGGAGTGTAGAAGTAATAGGGACAGTGAGAAAAAGTGCAATGATAATAAGTGCTTCTATTGTGGTAAACCGGGACATTATAAGGCGCAGTGTCGTTTCAGAAGATCTAAGGACAGTAAGAATATGAGTAATGCGTTCGTAGTATTAAATTCAGTAGATTATGAATATGAAAAATCTCAGTGGCTAGTTGATTCTGGGGCGAGTAAGCATAGGTGCCGTGATCGATCATTATTTTCATCATTTACGAGTGTTTCACAAAAGTCAGTAATTGTAGGTAATGGCGCCAGTATTAGTGTATTAGGATCTGGACAGATGGCGGTAGAGGTTAGGAACGGGAGTGAATGGGTTGAAACGACCATAGATAACGTGTTGTTCGTTCCCGAACTAAAAACAAATTTATTCTCTGTGAACCGTGCCGCGGATCGAGGTTATGTCATGATGACAGATAATAATACATGCCGGTTTTACAAAAATAATGTTGTTTGTGCTACTGCAAATAGACTTTATAACTCTTATTACATGGAGTTTCGTTTTAAATGTGAGCGTGTAAATGTAGCTAAGGTAGTGGAGAACGATTTAAATGAGTGGCATAGGAAGTTAGCACATCAGCACTTTAATCACGTCAAGAAAGTGTTGGCGAAAAACAACATTGTTACCAAACAAACCAATGTGCCTCAGTGTGAAAGTTGCATAAAAGGAAAAATACACCGACTACCATTTATGAAAAGCGAAAGTGTGAGCACTAGGACATGTGAATTAATACATGGGGACACATGCGGACCCATGGAAGAATGTTCTGTTGGTGGATCGAGATATTTTGTAGTCTTGAAGGACGATTACTCAAACTTCAGAACTGTGTATTTTGTCAAGGCGAAGCATGAAATTAAACATTGTCTGAAAGATTTTCTAAATAAAGCTAAAAATATAACTGGTAACTCAGTGAAGACATTTAGAACAGACAATGGGTTGGAGTTTTTAAACAAAGATGTGGCAGAAATGTGCTCTAAGAGGGGTATCATTCATCAAACAACAGTAGCGTACACTCCTGAACAAAACGGTAAGGCGGAAAGGGAGAATAGAACTCTTGTAGAGGCAGCAAGGACAATGTTACATTCAAAGGAGTTACCTAAGAAGCTGTGGGCAGAAGCAGTCAACACTGCTGCTTTTGTCTTGAATAGAACAGGTAAAGGCAAAGATGAGAAATCACCATTTGAATTGTGGACACACAGAAGTTTCAATATTCATCATCTGCGGGACTTTGGTTCGCCAGTGTTTGTCCACATTCCAAAGGAGAGGAGAAAGAAATGGGACACAAAGGCAGAAAAGGGATTAATGGTTGGTTATGGTGAAGAAACCAAGGGATATAGAATATACTTCTCGGAGAAAAATAGTGTACTTGTTAAAAGAGATGTGGTATTCTTTAATGAAGTGGAAAATAGAGACACAGAGTCATCTATAATGCTGGATCTGGAAAATCAACCTACAGAAGAGAATATGGGAGAACCAGCGACGGTGGATGAAGTACCTGTAAGTGGTGAATGTGAACAGAGTGAAAGTGATACTTATATTGGACACAAAACAAGTACATCCTTCATTGAAAGTGAATCTTCAAGTGAGTGTTTATCTTCGGAAGATGAATGGCCACCTCAAGAGGTCGGTGAACCGGTACAGCGATCAGATAAAAGGCCGAAGAGAATCAGGAAACAAACACAGTTTTATGAGTGTAACAATGTAGTAAGTGAGAAAGATGAACCAGCTACATATGAAGAGGCCATTAAAAGGAGTGATTCAAGTAAGTGGAGAGAGGCAATAGATAGAGAATTACAAAACTTGACGGACAATAACACGTGGGAAGTGTGCAGTGCACCAGTAAGGGGTGAAATTATAAACAGTAAGTGGGTTTTTAAATTAAAGGGAAGTAATGACACTAAGCAATATAAAGCTAGGCTGGTTGCTAGGGGGTTTGAGCAAAATAGTTCATTTGAGTTGGGTGAATTATATGCACCAGTAGCAAAGTTGTCAACTTTTCGGGTCTTAGTAGCCATAGCAACTAAGTTAAATCAGCCGATCCATCAAATGGATGTAACTGGGGCATTTTTATATGGCAATATAGATAGGGAAGTATTTATTAGATTGCCAGAAGGGGCTTACTCCGGGGATAACAATATTGTAAAATTAAATAAGTCTTTATACGGGTTAAAAGTTCACCTAAGTGTTGGAACAATAAATTCAATTCTGTGATGGCTAGAGAAGGATTTATAAGGTCTAAAAAATGACTCATGTTTATTTAAAAGATGTAATGGTAAAGATAAGACATATTTGTTACTTTATGTTGACGATTTGTTGTTTTTTGGGTCAAATGAGCAATTTGTTTCACAACTTAAAGATACTTTAAATAAAGAATTTAAAATGAAAGACCTAGGAGTCATATCTAATTTTCTTGGTATAAATGTAAAACAAAAATTTAGAAACTGGCATTACAGAGTTAGATCAAAGAAATTATTTGGAAAATGTATTACAAAAATTTAATATGGAAAACTGTAAGGAAATGCTCACTCCAATGGACCCTAACCTTAATACTAAAATATATGCAAATGAGACTAGTCCTAAAGATAAAAATGTTGAGAAATTGTGTAGGCAAATTATAGGATGCTTAATGTATGCTGCGTTAGGTACTAGACCTGATCTGTGTTTTCCAATTTCTGTGCTGAGCAGATATCAAGCTCATGCTAGTAATGAGTTATTAAGTGCATTGAAAAGAGTTTTAAGATATGTTAAGTATAGTTTAGATTATAAATTGATTTATAAGTGTAAGGAATTTACTCTCAAGGGTTATTGTGATGCTGATTGGGGTGCTGATCTCAAGGATAGAAAGTCAACCTCAGGGTATTTATTTTTATATGCAAATTGTTTAGTTCTATGGAGCTCAAAGAAGCAGGCTTCTGTAAGTTTATCTTCCACAGAATCCGAATATGTATCAATGAGCATGGCTGCTAGTGATGCTTGTTGGCTTGCGAAGTTACTTAATGATTTTGAATGTGATAACATCTATCCAGTTCAAATATATTGTGATAATCAGTCTGCCATTGTAAACGCAAAAACAGATAATATAAAAAGATTGAAACATGTAGATATTCGTTATCATTTTATTAAGGATTTAGTTAGAGAAAATCGGATATGTTTTGATTATATAAATACCGCTGAACAACCAGCAGACATGTTAACTAAAGCCTTGAATAAAGAATTAATTGTAAGACATTTAAATAAGTGTTCTGTTAACAAAAATTAAATTTAAGTTTAAATGTTATGTTACTTATGCTAAGGGTTGATGTGTCGATTGTATCTGATATAAAAAGGTGTTTGCATTGAGAGGGGGTGTTAAAAGACAGGCAATGCAGGTACATTTTTATATCTGTGTGGTGGCAACACTACGAGTGTTTTAATTAGTATAGAGTTAATTGTCTATAGCTCACTCTCTCTGGTTTTCTTACTAACTGTAAAATGTCTCGCCGTTTAAAATAAAACTACTTTTGAAATAGTAAAACAGTTTCATTATAATAGTAATATAACAACAAAAACAAATACCTAAATATGACAGTACCTAAAGTTTCGAGACATTTTACAAAAAAATATTTCTGGACGCACTCATGAATAGTTGTTACAGTATTTGACAGGATTGGACGACGATACTCTATTCCAATTATGAAGTTTTTTTGACAGATGTGAATTTAACACTACCAGGGAAGTACCCTTAGAAATCGATACTCAGCGGCAACGATTCTCGTTTTGTAACTAATTTTAATCAAATTAACTTTCAAAAACTAAGGTTAATAGAAATTGTCGAAAGAACAATTTAAGACATGCAAAACTTCCAATCTTGTTTTCTGTCGAAAAAAGAAATACACGATTGCACGATTGTTTAGTATAATAATTATATAGATATATAATGACGTGAATAATTATAGTCAAGTTTTTAAAAAATTACGCTGAGTTTAAAAGACCATAACAGTTATACTCTCGTGTAAAAAACTCGTCATTGAAGCAGCCCCATTGCCGCCAGATTCATTTTCATTCGCGAATGATCGGTTTAACTAACTGAATACTTGAGGCACGTCACTATGTTTAAAAGTAAAACATAGTACGTAACTGCATTCGCGCAAAAAAATATTATTATATTTTGAAGTTCAGATTTAGAAACAATAGTTAGATCAAAAACAATAAGTTAATTTTGCTTGTGAATTAATTGTAGAGTGTTTTTGTACAATTGTAAATTTTTAAAATGACGATTTACGACCAAACGCAAAAAAAGATATTACATTGCATTTAAATGAAACGTGCAGAGTTACGTTCTTCGAAATGTCAAAAAAGACTTCATAAATGGAATAATGTTTAACATAATGACTGACGTTTCATGTCAAGTCCCACGGGAACTCTGTAAAACGGGATAAAAAGTATCCTATGTCCTTCTCCTGGCTCTAAGCTACCTCCCTGCCAATTTTCAGCCAAATCTGTTCTGCCGATCTCGAGTTATAAGTGGTGTAACTAACACGACTTCCTTTTATATATATAGATAGATAGATAGATGACGTATGTTAGCAAACACAAGTGATGAGAGGGCCTACCATGAGTTGGCTATCGTAAACTTACGTACGTTAAAAACCTATCAAGTTGTTTTTTTCATATGGCCGATTGTAGTTATTTATGCCACGTGTTGTATATTGAAGCATGCTTGATGTTGCTCTGTAAAGAAAGTTTTTGTTTTGTTTTGAAACGTTTTCAAGGTTTAGGTTCACAACAATTATTACATAAACTTGCCACCCAGTACTACGATTTAGTTACTTACCTGTGTTGACTAAACATAATCACTAGCATTTTGGATTAAATCAATATTTGTTTAGTGTCGTCCATTAATTACTGTCGTTGTTTTTTTTTTTTTTGTTTATTTAGGTACTTATGTACAAATGAAAGCCATCGTCCCGCCCATAGACATAATTCTATAAAACTTATAAAACTTGTCGCCGGATGATGGCTTTGGACTATAAGAAATTAATCCGCTTGGGTGTACATTCTACACGGTATGTACTATTAATCTTTTTAATGTTTTTTAAATTTATTCTCACGTTGTGTTAATTTGCTTTGTATTTATATTTAATCATTTATTTCGCTTCTGTTTTGCAATTTCTTCTGTTGCGTTACTCAAAGGTTCTGCCAGAATATCAGCGCCGTCGCGTCCTTGCGATTGCAACGGCACATGCTGAGGCAGAACCTTTTGATCATTATAATATATATGTGCATGTTTGTCTATTTCTATTTGTATTTTTCTTGTAATGATAATGATCAATAAATGTTTTTCTTTCTTTCTTTCTTTCTAGTTCTTCGCGTAACCACCAGCCGGCGCTGTACATGTTTTTCATAGACATATTTACGTAGTCGATATCGAGCGCGTAAGTTTTAAACTCATGGTAGCCCCACTGATCTATCTCTCAGTTATGGATCAGACTCGTTTGCCACCATTTGACCAAAGAAACAGTGTGAAACTTTTCATTTATTTATTGGATTTACTTTATGGACCTTGTCAGGGTGTAACAAATACGTAACTTAAATCTACGTGAATTTATTACTATGAAGGTGTACATAGACTCTTTCTTCTATATATTAATAATAGCAGTGCCCGCGACTTCATTCGCGTGAACTACAGGATGTTGAATTTTTTATAACTTAAAAGTAGTCGTATAAATAAAAGTCCCGTCAAAATCTTTTCTGCCATTTAAAACAAAATCATTTTGGTTTATATCATCATCAGTCGTTTACCGTGTAATAAATAAGTATATTACACAACATCACTTTTTGCACTTGTTTTAATCAGAACAGTGGTATTGACTTAAATATTTAAATAGCATAACCAGACACGGGGCAAACATCGATATTCACCACAGAAATATTTGTGCTGAGTGGGAATAGAACCCACGACTCATTATGTGGTCTGTGAATTGGGATAAAAAGGCCAAGTGCACGACAGACTCGCACAGCGCGATTTCTTTTTAGAATTCTCTGTGTTTTAGGACGTTGCTTTATTCTAAATTTTGAGATTCTGAGTTCTTCGCAGATTGTGGTTCCCTTTGCGAGTGTCGAAATTTGGCAGCATAAATGGCTGTTTCTTTTGATTGTGTTGACTCAGATGAAGGGACAGTAGACCTGAGAGTATTTTTATGTTCCTTTAGTTTGATATTTCCTCCTTGATGTTTGGTTATTCTTTTCGACGTACGAAATCCTAATATCTAAGTTTATAGTGAACAGCTTCCTCACATTGAACAGATCATCTCCAAGTAATCTTAATTGTTCATGATGAACAATTAAGATTACTTCATCGATCAAAGTGAAATATAGGACGACCTATTCCAAAGCCAGGTAGCAGTCTTTATGGTTGGAGAGGGAAAAAGCGTCGATGGCCGAGTGGTTTAGGTCGTTGCTTGCTATGCAAGAGGTTGCCTGTTCAAACACCGCCACGTACCACTGTGTTTTTCAAGTTTTAAATTCATACCTATGTATGATTATTCGACGCTTTAACGGTGAAGAAAAATATCGTGAGGAAACGCACACTGCACACCTACGAAGACATTTTAGGGTGTGTAGTCAACCAACCCGCCCTTGGCCAGCATGGTTGACTTAGGCCCTATCGCCCCAGTTTAGGATAGGCCCGTGCCCCAGCAGTGGTGACATAATATATGGGCTAATAATGATGATATTTGGATATACTGTGTGCTTGAATCATGTTTTTTCTTAATCCCCGGCAAACCCCTCATTTACTCCTTTCGAATTTAAAGCTTTACCAAATAAAATATGCTGATGCTATACTTTTATATAGAATTTTCATATTATTTTTTGAAATCGATATTGAATTGGTTTAATTTGATTGAATATTTAATAGGTTGGTGCATACAATGTATTAATCTTATTGTGATAATCTCTTCCTTTTTTCTGATACCAAACCCTTGAGGATTATATCAATGTATTTTTTGACAACCAACCATCTTCAATTCGGTAATTATGGAAATTTAAATGCTTTCGTAAATATTGACAGCATAAAAATATGTCAATTAGATGTCACCATTTCGTTAAATTAAAATAGAAAAAATGCAACAATTAGAATATTGTCGATACCTACATGTTGTCGATTCAGAACCCTTCTGGTAATTTACGTAATTTAATGGCAATCGAAATTTATCAATTCCAAAAGACAAACTTCACTTATTTGACGAATGGTATACCTACCTACATAGAGACTTTCCTATAATATAATATCAAAGTAATACGTAAAGCACAGTGCCATCTTTTGAAAAACCAAAAAACTTATCACTTACTCATATTATATCAAACTTGACAGCATTTATGGCATGCTGTACAAAGCACGATGCCATCTATGGGTCATTATATGAACAATCTTGCCCCAATTTTAAAGGAAAATTTTTATACGAATTAAAAATATTGAATATAACGGTTTAATTTTGAAGTTCTTTTTAAATTCACCTGCATCGCATGATTTCATGATTTTTTCAAATAAAAAAGGTGAAGCAAAAATATCAGTTTAAAAAAGTGGTACCACCAAGATTTGAACTTACGACACTTATACTTTTCGCAGCGCATGCGATATAAGGATTTTTACATCTTGCGTGACATATTTGGGTTTTCCGTACGGATCCCTACTTTTTTTGAAAATGTAATATAGCCTATAACCTTCCTCGATAAATGGGCTATCCAACACTGAAAGAATTTTTTAAATCGGACCAGTGGATCCTGAGATTAGCGCGTTCAAACAAACAAACAAACAAACAAACAAACTCTTCAGCTTTATAATATTAGTATAGATGTTATATTTTTTAAAAAAAGTGTGTATGTCATCGAACTCCTCCTAAACGGCTTGACCGATTTAAATGATTTTTTCTGTATGCGTTTGAGTGGCGCCCTGGATGGTTTAGTTTCACAAATCAGCCTGGCAGATGGCGCTGATTGCTTGAAAAAGCATGTGATCTCGGAAACGGCCCTAAGGGTAGTAACATATATGTTTGTTCTAGGTTCTTTTTTTAAATAAATACGTGAGCTTGCTAGGCTTTATATGTCGTACAATTTATGGGAGGTATTTACCTGACATAGGTGGTGTTATGTAACAAAGTAAGTTCTATATAAGGCTATGTGCCTACCCTGAGAGCGGCCGGCACATCGATCAGACGCGGCCGAATTAAATAAACACGATTGATTGATGCGATCTGCGCCTAAATAAACTGGTTACGTGTTAAATAAACGAGAAAAAGCTTGGACGAGCTTTTTTTTTTCAGAGGCTTTTGACCTTCGTCCTATTTACAAATAAGTTGAAATAGATTTCCCTATCTCGCGCTTAGATATAATTAATAATTTGTAAGATCAAAGGTATTTATTTAAATAATAAACTCACAACGCTTAGGTAATATGTCAGGATAAATAAATATACCAATTATATAACTTTGACTGGCTCGGTGGAACAGTGGTTAGTGACCCAGGTTCATTACCTACAGTTCCAAGAGTCGTGGGTTCGATTCCCACTCGGGACAAATATTTGTGTGTTGAACATCGGTGTTTGTTCCGTGTCTGGGTATGATTATGTGTTTAAGTATGTATTTATAAATATATATGTATCAGTCTCTGACGCCCATAGTACAAGCTCTGCTTAGTTTGGGGTCAGATTACCGTGTGTGGAAATGTCCCAGATATTTATTTATTTAACTAGCGTTGTTTCGATTTAAATATTTTATAAATACTGATGTGAATTATTTAGGCACTTGATTATCTAATTAACGGCCAAACTGATCAAAACACAAACAATTCCTGCTTCATTAGAACAATTTAATTAAACAAAGAAATCAAACATTCAAATTCGCCGGCCGATTTATGAATAAAATCAAAACTTTTTAAACTAGATCGTTAACGAAGCAAAGTTGCGGTTGGCTTTTATTGAAATCAAATTTTGAACTAAAAATCGGAGCGGATTAAAGGTGAATGTGGATAAAAACTCGTTCGTGATTGCGAATCGCTTCTATTACATCTATTCAAGGGGAAATTACTCAAATGGCTGGAATAATATTCAACAGATAGAAAAGAAGCAAGACTGTTCCACAACTTCGGCGTTGGAAACATCTGATTTGTAATATGAATCTATGGAATACTTAATGCCAATCTGTTGCGCTAATTTCAATGTAAGTGTTGATTTATTAAACTACTCCATAACGTAGACCTCTGTAGACCCGTGCCCAGCAGTGGGGAGGTAAATGGGCTGGGTCACTCCCCGAGGGCCACGTTCCCCGAGGGCCACTTCCCGGAGGACCACGAATGCGAGAAAAGTGTTTACTTTTACTTGTGTTGTTTTTTGTTACATTTTAATCACGTAAGTACCGTTAGCAAAAAAGCAATTTGTAAATGTATACGTAACTAGTGGCCGCCCGCGACTTTGTCCGCGTATTAATGGGTTTTAGTAGCAATGATGTATTAAAATAGCCTACACGCATTGTAAAATTTGTTATTTATTAGTGAAAGTTCCGTCAACGTTCTCCCATAGTACGTACCAATACCAATTTTCAATATCAAAAATGGGTAAAATGTAAGACCTTTTTTGTTTGTTGAAACAGGTTTTTCTATGTATCATTTTTATCCAACTCTATCTCTCCTGGCTGTTTCTAGAATTAGAAATATATTTATGTAGTCGGAAATTTATTTGTATCTATGTGAAAAATGTAACTTGATATAAATGGTGATTTTTTTATACTTGTGATTTATGATTAAATAAATAATATAAATAAATACATTCATTGAGTTTTTTTTGTCAACGGTACAAGTTCAACACAAAATAAATAATAACAAAAAGATAACGTCATCACTTTTTCGCATTCGTGGCCCTCCGGGACGTGGCCCTCCGGGAACGTGGCCCTCCGGGGAGTGACCCGAAAAGAAAAAAGCAACTTGATATAAATGGTTATTTTTTATATTTGTGATTTATTATATAAATAAATAATATAAATATTATTATGTATTTACATTCATTGAGTTTTTTTGTCAACGGTACAAGTTCCACACAAAATAAATAATAACAAAAGATAACGTCATCACTTTTTTCGCATTCGTGGCCCTCCGGGACGTGGCCCTCCGGGAACGTGGCCCTCCGGGAGTGACCCAATGGGCTGATGATGACTCTAATGTCGAAGTCGATTAAAGATTGAATATATTCGACAGTCATTTATCCTTGTGTAATACACTTAATTTTCATCATGAACCCGTTCCCACCTACGGGCACGAGCCTAAACTAGGATTTTTTTTACTAGGGTAGTAAAAATTACTTTAATACTCTTTATTTATTTTTATTTGTTGTTTTTAATGCTATTAAAGCTTAATGTAAATGTAAAATTTGAAAAAATTCGCGTCGCTGCTGTTCTGGCGGGGTCATGAATGCGACTTTTTCAAATTTTAAATTTACTCTATATTTAGTTAGAATTTTAATTGATTTTGTAGAAATTTATGTATTTATTATTAAAGTGTATTATGTAACTTCTGAATGCTTTCTTGTCGAAGTCAACCTACCACTACGGCGGAGGACACACGCGACCAATCAGTTAATGCAGGCTCCTCAGGCGCTCTGTGTAGCCTCGGCTTTATATGTGGGTTCGATACTTCGGCAGAAAATGATCTCAGAGTTAGTTGGATGACCTTTGAAACTTGAGCTACGTTTTAACATATAATAGTGTTGTCAACTTAACCAAGTTTAAGCTAAGAGAACATGTAGATAAAACAGTCATAGGCATTTTAATCGTTTCAAAGAATAAAAACTACTTATCTTGGTCCCGTATCTAATACTAAAGTCTCAATTTGACATTATTAAGAGTCTCAAATACCATCAAATTATGTTCTAAAAACAAATACATTTGCACACCCGGCTAAGCAGAGCTTGCTGTTCTATGGGCTTCAAAGACTAATAAACATACATATATATTTGTAAATACATATCCACACCTAGACACGGAAAACCACAAATGCTCATCACACGTATGTGAGTATCCGGGGTGAGAATGAAACCTACTATTCTTGTAACCGCCAGTCACTTACCACCGTTCCACCGACCCAGTCCAGTTTCATTACTTCGCCAAGAACCGGCATTGTACGCACGGCGTCCAACATTTCAGTGTTCATTTAGGTCGTCGTACCTCCTGTGAACATTTCCAAACGGTTTGCAGACACGATTCCTGACCGCACTCAATGTGCACAGGTCTGTCGCTATTTCACCGAAGCAGCGGTATCGAACGCTCCAAAAAGATGCACAACTTCTGTAAGCTGCATTACCTAATTGCTTGCGTTCGGCAGTCCCCACACGCGAGGGTACTGCGCTATTCTCAGCCGGAATTGCAACCGAATCTTGTATTGAATGCTTCCTCAAAGGTAGTAAACCTATACGGCAGTAAAAGTGTCCCCAGTTCCTGCATGGAGGAGAATCAAGTTTCTTCTCTTAGTTACTTTAAACGAAGAGTCAAGATATTACCAATTTAGCTCTACCAAACAAGCTGACGATCGATTAAAGTCGTTTAATAGAAGAACTAACTTAGGTAAATAAGTACATTATTAAACCTCTTACCTTTAGCTTACCATTTAGCGAAAGTAGAGCCATTTATAAGTCTAAAACAAATGAAGTGCTAAATACACCCTTTATTATTAAGTAACGTCAATCTACTAATATCAAATCAAATGACCACAAAACTCAAACACACTTAACATCATGACCATTTTCAGTCCCATAAAACTCCCATTACAGACAGCCCTTAATGTACCCACTAGAAATATCCTCAAAGAAAATAAGTAGCCGGCCAATTACAGTACTTACAATATTTCACTTTCCCTTTGATGGCCGGTGCCATTGTCTCCCCTCAATGAGTACAGAGCGAACGAGTGAGCGCCGTTCAGTCAAAGACAACTCTTTTGTCGGCGTTTGAAAGGCTATCGCCGTCATTTAGCGAACGCGTCTGCATTTTTAGGAGCATTCCCGATTCGAATGGAGTGCACCTCTTTACTTGTCTTTATTGGATTCGGGGATTCAGACGCCACTCCAACTTAATCAGGTTTCCTAAAGTAAGGGATTGGTAAGATTACATTTCAGTTTACTACTATTGAAGCTTTATGTACAGTCAGCCAAAAATGTGGTCTACCAGCCTATGGTTTAGATTCGATTGGACGTCAAGAAACCACAAGGTAAATTTTCCCTGGCAATAAGATTGTGTCAGTGACTATTGTCAACATTTCGATCGTTACATCTCGCAGGAACTTTTGTCAAAAGTGGTAGACCACTTTCTTGGCTGACTGTACGTTATAAGTGTGTATGTAAGTGTCGGCTGTTCGACTGCCTCGTTAGTAAGGTAGCAAGCGCTGAGTAAGGACTGAGAGGTCCCCAGTTCGAGTCGAAATTTGTGTGAGTTTTTCTGTAAAAAAATAACTCAGCCCGGAGTAAGGAAGTTGGCGCTCAGAAAGCACGCTAAGCCGGTGGTCCTGCGCCCGATCTCTCATCATTTATGTCAAATTTCCGTCTCACCTAACTATGAGAGTAAGGGAACAGAGAGTGCACTTGTGTTTGCGCGCATACTTGTGCACTATAATATGTCCTGCGCACTTTGCTGATCTTAATTAAGATCGGCCTCCATGGCCGAAATCGATTAGACGATGACGCCTTATTGAAGCTTGATGTACATAATAAGTATGTAAGTGTAAGTAAAGTTTATCCATACTTATTTCTTTTGAACCAACAGTCAACAACTATATAAAACTAATCCCCATTCACCTAACTACTAGGTATATAAACTAGCTACAAACTAAACTACTATTATGTGTCGCCGGTAATCCCCTGAAGGTTAGGAGTTCACAGGACTGTAAGCTCCTGGAACTACGTTTAGCTGAAGACGAAATTGGGTTATAGGTACAGTCTTTGAGAAAATAGGGAATAGTTGTAGGTACCTATGTTTGTATATACTGAGTACTGTCTAATGGGTACCTATGACAAATAATTACATATGTCGGAGAACATCCAATATTACGTTTACGAAGACTTCTGTTTTGAATCCTAAACGTCAAAATGACAGTTCAACTTTGTTTCTTTTTAATTTTATTTCTTAATCGATTGTAAAGATGGCGTGCAAGTCGATACTTTTAATTTTATTAGAATGGCAACACTGGTTTGTCTCTGGACGGAAGTCAGTTTAGCGTCTTTTAAATTGTCAGTTCGTTCATTTTTAAAACGGAGAGACCGCCATTCGATTCATTCTGTTACCGATCGCAAAGTTATCCGAAGACATCACGTACATCTCGACATATTTTTGTGTAATTCGAATTGGAACGGAATAAATCCACGTTGGTCTACACGCCTGCTTTATTATTTTGAAGAAATTCTTCGTAATGGACGAGCAATCGAGCTTCATAAACGCCCCTTGTGAAGGACCCGCCGTCACATATGATAATGGCTTTATTGTAATTATAGTCACAATGAATTAATCATTATTGGTAATTATAGTAAGTATTAAGCATCGTGAAATTTTTGTGGTTGTTTTCGCGCAGTAAAATATTTTTTTATTATTGAAATCGATTTGTGCAGTATTTTTTTATTCAAATAAAAAATATAGAAAAATCCAAAAGCACGCTCGAACCGCTTTATTATTTAGAGCGTAGGGCTTCTTTAGCTTTAATCATCAATTTTATGCGGCAAGCAGTATCTAATCTACGTCACATCACTTAAAAGAACAATAGCTTCTCGGCTTTTAAGTTGGATGAATGTTTTATTTTTTTATTTGAAAGAAAAATGTTCCTTTTTTTTCACGAAATAACTAGCATAATTCAATAATAGTACTACAAACGACAACGGCAAAACAACCACTAAAATTTAACGGTATATAAGAAACAAAACATGCAAAAGTAAAGTGTTCTCTATAATCCGATAGAGCAAAAATTTTTAACACTAAAATTTTCAGATTCAAATCTCACAATCAAAATTAAAATTGCAAACGCGATTAAAGCGTTTCACACTAACAAACCATTTTACAATACACCGGCGTAAAGCTCTCTGTTCAAAACCAATGAATAACTAGATTTCGGTGCCAAAATTTATTTAGATTGTGCGACACCGTAAAAGCCTAAAACATTACAAGCGCGGACTAGAACAAAGAGACATTGGGCCGCGGCACCTATTTACTCCATTATTCATGCAACAAAAAAAAACCAACGCTCGCGCAAAATATTTTTATACACAACATAAACTAAGCCAAAATTTTATTTTTTAACGATTGCCGGAATCCTATTGTATAGTCAGCAATAACATTGCAGACGCTATCGCGACTGATAAATAGATGAAACATCGTAGTGTTTTTATTTTGTTTAGATGACAGTAGATTTTTCTTGTGAATTTTGAATCAACCAAAAACATAAATGTGAAATGAGAGCCAAGTTCAATATTATGATAATTGCCTTGTTTGTTGACTTCAACGACAAAAGAAGTGAGATCTAAATGGGTGCCAAGTTCATTGGTCAACCCAGAAATTTATTTATAAGTAACACTATAACATACCTATCATATCTTCTTATAACATAAGATAATGTATGGTGGTAGCCTATGAAGGTCTGTTTTGGCTAGTTTTCATATATGAATTTATAGCCGTCGCAAGTTCTAAGCCTACAAGTATTTGTCGGTTTTTATTTTATAATACCGAAAATTTGGATTGTTGGTAGAAACTAGCGAGCGAACATAATAATACGTTGGTAGGTTTATAGAAACTAGCCAAGACAGACCTTCATAGGCTACCACCATACATTATCTTATGTTATAAGAAGATATGATAGGTATGTTATAGTGTTACTTATAAATAAATTTCAGGGTTGACCATTGAACTTGGCACCCATTTAGATCTCACTTCTTTTGTCGTTGAAGTCAACAACCAAGGCAATTATCATAATATTGAACTTGGCTCTCATTTCACATTTATGTTTTTGATTGGATATCATTACTTTTTTGTAGAAAAGTATATATCATCGTAACGCCGTGGGTCCTTTGAAAAGGACAAATTCAAAACTAAAACTAGACTTTATAAATATAAAACAATTGAATCAGTTACTGTATTTTCCTACGTTTACGGGGTATAATTTTCTTCTGAGTGTTATTTTCTATATTTTCTTGTACCTTTGAAATATTATGAGTAGGTAATAATTTTATACTATTGATGGGCGCTACCCACCTAAGTAATAAATATGAAAACCGACTATAAGTACCTACTCTTAATTGTAAATAAGTAAGTAAACCTAAATATATACTTAGTACTCTGCCTTCCCCGGTATAGGCGTGATTAGGCACTAATTAGGTATTTATGTTAAGCGTTCATACTAGAACCTAACCTAATTATTAAAAAATTGCCAGTTTTTTATTTATTCCTTTGTATTCATGTAATTACCTATCTGCATACCAAATTTTAACTCTCTAGGTCATTTGGAACTGGCTTAGAATTTTGATCTGTCAGTCAGTCAATGATAAAAATGAGGATTTTTGGACATTAATATCTAAATAACTGTTTGAGGTAAGCTTATGAAATTTAGAACACATATTTATCTCGCAAGTCACAATATATGAGCCAAATTTGATACGTTTATGTGAAATAGTTTTTGATTTATGAGGTTCAAAAGTGGTTCCAAATGGTTCGTGTAATATTACACAAGGTGCGGCTCGCCAGTTCTGTTTCTTGAACCTTGGCTTGACACACTACCGCGTGTCTAGATAGAATAGAAAATAATATCTTTATTTACTTTTTCTTGTGAATTTTGAATAGAATAGAATAGAATATCTTTATTTACTAAAAACACGGTACATTTATCAATAGGATGGTCATGAACTTGTGAGATCAACATGTTTCGCTAAAAATGGCATGTAAAAACAATCATAAAAAAATAGAATTCATACTTATAAACATTTCACATTTCATAAGATAAACTCAATACAATTAAAATCAAATGTCGAAATATACATTTTTTTTTTAAAGTGTCATGCAGGGTCTAAAAATTCCTTAATACTATAAATAATTTCTTATTTGTTGGTTAAATAAAAGAAATAAATATATACTAAGTTGTTCTCATTATGAGCTAGGTGTCTTAAGTGTCATGAACATCAGAAAAAACTGGAAATCACAAATATCATTACCACTTCATCTACTGTTGGACGTTTTTTTTTCCTAACTGACTAACGATGATAGCTTGGAGGCCTTGGAATAACGGAGCGGATGGCTCTCATCCCTAAACTTTTGGACGTAAAATAATCTTTTTAAGAAAACCAGTTTCTGTAGACATATTTCACACACCTAAATTATACAATCTAAAAGACTAACAAAAGAAAAGACAACGTAACCTGACCAATTATTCCTCTTTTGCTGACCTTTCGTCAGGACACGCTCCACAATTTACGAACACCACAACCAATCGCAATCGCAGTGCAATAAATACGTACATAGTTGATCAGCCATCGCGGCGTCATGCGCTATCATGGGCGAAAAATAGCGATGCGCATCCAAGCAATATGCCTTGTATATTTTTACTTACATCTTTTTAAGCGAATTCCATCATGTTAGTCAATTAAAAAAATATAAGTAGTGTTTTCGCAAACGATAGACAATGCTTTAAAAAGTAAAAGAGTTGCATTACAACACAAATAAATCATAATTTAATTTTTTAACGATTGCCTGTGCCAGAGACTTCGTCCGCGTGGAAAAGACTTTTGCAGCGCACGCAACGAAAGCCATAGAAGATGAATAATTTTCCCCGATTGTTACACAGTTTCTACTATTTCTTCGATCATATTTTACATTACATGAGACGTATGTAACGTCTCATGTCCATGATCGAGAAGAGTTCCAATTATATTATAGACTTAGGTTGAGAAATCAATTGCAATTGTTAGAATCAAAGGCAATCGTTGAGAACAACGATAGCCTTTTTGAAAATATACAAGATCCTAATATGTTTGTAAGGGCAAGTTCCGTAGTAAGTAGACGCGATCGTATCGGCCGCCCGCTCAGCCAATGGGAAGGCACATCCTTGCGAAACGGCAATCGGTTAGATTCGCCGCGGCAACTACAAAGGGAAGCGGTGCGGATCAAACGTTAGCCCTACTGCCTTAGCTAAGCCACGAAATAGGCGATTGGGTTGCTAAGTTACTTATTTAAAATTTACAAATTAAACATTCGCAGTACACCCTAATAATATTTCTTTCTTTGTATTGTCCTACGTTTCGGGCGGTTTAATCTCCAGTTTTTGATGTAGTAGAATGCAAAAGTATAAAATATTTTTTTCCATTTTATTTGGAACTTAATTAGTGTTTCGCACAACCCTAACAAAGTAAGGTTTTACTTTGTTAATGATAGGCTTCCAAACATTTCATATCACGTACCAAGAGGATAGATACTTACAAGTAGTTAAGAATAGGAAAATATCACCAGCTGTCACGTTTTACTTTTTCTAATCTAAAACTTAACCTTTCTTAAACTAAAAAAATGCTTATTTCGTGGCCCAGCGTCCTGATTGACAGCAATGGCGGCCAGGGCTCGTCAAAATAAAGGCATTAAGGGGATTTAGTTAGTATTCGACACACGCGCGCCCACGCTAAGACTCACCCCTTCATCGTCGTCTGCTCAATGTCTCGGGGAGGAAATAAACTGTCTGAATTTAAATACTGCAATGGGAAACTAGAATGGTGGTATGTCAACGGATAGTAAAAGCTTAGAATAAAAGAGGCAAGCTTAATCTTGTGCTTGGAAAATAAAGTAAACTTTTTTTGGATCTCCGCACACTGCCACCCAACCCCAAACAAAGTAGAGTACTACGGGTGTCATACACTGATATACATGCATACATTTAGGTATGACATACATACATGTTCGTATGTAGATATTTATTCACACCCAGACTAGTCAAAACTGATGTCTGCGAAGGTGTATGTATAGTAACGATGTATGAGTCATACATAATGGGTTATATTTAGCTATTTTTTACACTATATCCACACACTTTTTTTTATATTAGGCTAACAAGATGACCTCGCACCACCTGATGGTAAGCGTTAGTGAGATCCAATATGAAGTCGACAGGCACAATAGATAGCTACACAACATGCACATCTGTGAAAAAATTATAAACTTGTATAAAGCAAACACTTTTAGGGCATCTGAAAAAAATCCCATCATAAAACATCGCCGACAAGACGTAATTAACTAATGGGTTTCTCGCGAACAAGAGCGATTCGTTAAGTTGTCAATTACACCTGGCGATCGTCGCCGGAGACACTCCTAGTTTTACGTCAACAGATGGCATCAATTACGATACTAATTCCAAGTTGGACAGTAAAATTGTTCGACTTTTTGCGATTGAATCGAAACGTCTGCTAGCGGTGTCTGTCTGCCTGGTATTTTTCAAGTGACAAAGTTTAAATGTTACTTCCGAGGTGTTTATAAGAACCGTTTCGTTTTCTGACAGAAGATTAACGCGTACATAGGTACGCGTTAAATTCTGTAGATGATAATATGGTTTTTGACGTGACATTGACATGGCAATATTCACCAATCATGCTGCAGTTGGACCTCACGCCTACGTATTGCCATCTAGTGTCATTTTCCATTACATACGAAGGAATCGGAGTATTGAGACCGTGCGAAGTGGGTGGAGGGAGTAATGGCGCTGATTAACAAAAACGCATGTAATCTTATAGGATGACCGTTGTTATTGCTCGCGGCGGCCGTTGGTACTAATTTCACTCCATAAGATTTAACGAAAGAAACGCTTTACACATAATATAGTCCGATTCCTTCGTATGTAATGGAAAATGGTAACAAAATACCGCGCCAGCAAAATCAAGAGATTCTTGATTAAATTGCCAATCAGTTTAAGCAAAAATAGTTAACTGGATTTATGATTGCGAATGTAAATAACAGATCATCATTAAAGTTTACGGATCTTTTATTCGCAAGATAAAATCTCTTAACGACTTTCTGAATGAATTTCAATGATCGCTGCTCCGTTCGCAATTGTTGATAAAATGTCATATCAATTACCGTAAACAACGCTAACGAACCCCGCTATATATTAAAAGGCCTCCGCGGATAGTTCGTTAATGTTTCATTTTACGGCGCAATTTGTTGGAATTCATTATGATAATCATTTAATTTGGTGCAGGACCCACGTATTAATCAACGCACGTGAAAATTTTACGCAAAATATAGATTTTTCACGGGTATTTCGAAACAAACAGAAAATAAGATTTTAAAGCTTGATTGAAACTCGTAGTTTGAGAAACGAAGACTGACTGTTGAAATGTGAATTTAGCTATTCCTAATTTCCTCATTACATTCGGCTTTTATTTTCAAGAATTTGCGTAAAACGGTTAACACTACACTGGGCACAACAAAATCGTTAACCAGTGGTAAATTTTTAAAAATCTATAAATCGCATAGGTCCAACGCATAACCAAAACCGGCAAAAACTCGCCACCAACATCATATTCTTTGTCAGCAACATCTAAACCTGCTAACACGCGTCCCGGTATCGGGTCCGTGAATGCGGGCGGTCCGCGTCCCGTCCCGGTCGCCCGGTGTCCCACATCTGTCCAGAACTTTCCGACAATAGCGTCGTTTGCATGGACGCACCGTGACGCGGCTTCAATAACAGACCTGTCAGTGGCAACTCTTTTAAACCGACTCTATCTACTGGCTCCGCGAGGCCTCGTTCGATGGAGCTCGGCTTATCTTTTGCGTTAAATGTTTGAACTATTAAACTAGCAGGTATTTAATGTAGGAACTCGTAGAGGTAGGATTGTTTTAAATAGCTTTAGCTGTTATTCCGTACAGCCGTTTGTCGCGTACAATATGACTCTCATTTAGCATATCGATTTATAAGTCTTCTGTAGAACATTATGTCGTTTCTCAAGGAATTTTAAGCAAAACATTCTTAGTTATACTTCTGTACCTAAAAATAACAAGAAATTACTTTAGAGTTGCAAAAATTTTCCACTAAAGACTGGTATATTATGCAAAATAGTTAAGTTTCCAGCCATATACTTCAAACAAATAATCTTACAATCGACAAGTGCGTGGGCGGCGATTAATTTTCTCAAAATTCAATTTTCATTTAATAAGAACACGTTTGCGCCCGTTTAAGTATTATGTCTCGTCATTAAATATAATTCCTTTGTCTTAGGGAGTCTATAAATACTTCAGTGGAGGGAGCAGTCACGCCACAAATCAATTTCACAAAAGGTAATCGTATCTACTCGTATATGATAATTATTTTGGCATTTCGTTTATTACTCAGGTAGGCATTCCTAATTAGTTAGGACCTGGAAGGAGATAACTCAGAATAGGGAAAACATGGCGTCTTGTTGTGTCGAAGGCCAAGATCCACTAGGGGTCGCTGTGCGCAATTGAAGTAATGTAAGTAGGTGCTTATAGCAACACTTTTTTTTCATTAGTTGATGTGAAACAGACTTACACATGAAGCAATATAATCATAATTACGAAAAGTCTTGTTCAAACACGCCTGCGAGATCGGTTTCTTAGTATTTTTATCGTAAATGGGTACGGGAAGTAACGAAAACATCTCCTGTGAAAGTTCTCCATTTTCAAAGGTAAATCCAAGGAAATTGGTATCAGGAATTTCAGTTGGAAATTTAGAACGACGTATTATAGATTGTCCTGGAAATTTATGCATCAAGAAGATAAAACAAGGAAGGAAGTATGCCCCGGAATTTTGTTCATATTTCTTGTTAAACCAGCACTGTAAAATGAGAGTTTTGGAATTTCTTTATTTTCTGTTCAAGTCTGGTTTAAGACGGTTTTTTGAAATAAAATGAATATAAAAATCAAATAATGACATATTATTTATGTGTGCTCCTGAAATAGTCTTTTTCAACCTTTAGGTATCTCAATGAACTTTCTGTCTCAAATTCTATAAACGACATATAACTGTCGAGAGGATAGCGAACTTAACGCTTTTGATTTATACCAGCATGGTAGTTTACCTGCAAGGTAAAGTACTGAAAATAACTAGACCGTACATATTTCTCATATACATAACTCCACATTAGAAATGACTAAGATTGAAGAGACAGATGCTAAAAGCTAATATGCATAATGTAGGTGCCGGTCCTGACGGGAAGTGACTTTGAGACCTTCCGCCCAGGCCTTCTGAGCTTTTGCCCTAAGCTACGCGGGTACTAATTACGAACCGCTTTCTTCTTATTACACCGCCGTGAGGTAATTGTATAATTAAAGATATTCCGCAACAGTCCAATTAAATAACGAGAAAGAGCAGCGTAGTAGTGTGTAAGTAATGGATGGAAAATATTTTCTGTTCAATCAAATAAGCTTTTGAAGCGATATTTCTGTGTAAAAATCATTCATGGAATACTATTGAAGAGTAAAGATAAATACACTGGACAGCAAAAAAACCGGCCCACCAACCATTTTTCATACAATCATGTCCAGTTCTGAGGCCTATAAATGTAAAAGTTTTAGTGCTATGGTTATAATTGAAATGTAAATAGATGTCAGAAAAGCTAATTTTTTAAAAAAATATGCTTATTAACACCAGAAATATGTTCATTTCTTTAAAAAGTAACATATGTAGGTGGTTTTTGCATCTCATATAAACTTGAAATTTGCGTTTTTCTGGAGTTAGTTAACATATTTTTTTTATTGATCATTTCTGACATCTATTCGTATTTAAATTATTACCAAAGCACTAAAACTTTTACATTTATAAGCCTCAGAACTGAACATATTTATATGAAAAAAAGGTTGGGGGGCCGGTTCTTTTGCTGCCCAGTGTACATTGCAAGTTAAAAGGTTGTAAAATGAAAATCAGAAATAATGCTCGTAAATAAAAACAAAGATAAGAAATACGGCACAATTCTTTTACGGTCCACTCAAAAGCACGAATTGCCAATTAGACATCTCAATAATCGTTCTCGCTGTGAATTCTTAAAATTCCTACTTAATCGCTTCATAAGTTAGTCCTTTATAAAACTTGAGATTGCTCGCGAGCATTTCTTGAAATCAAATAACTTGCAAGCCAAGAATCGAATCGGATAAACTACAGTGGAATAATTGAAAAAGTTGTGTTTTAAACGGTCTCAGTTGGGCGACGACGAAGCGCCGCTTTAACGCGAGTTGATCAGGAGAAGCGGGGAGAAGTGGGGAGAAGCGGGGAGAAGCGGGCAGAAGCGGGCAGAAGCGGGCCGAAGTCGGGGCGGGGTCGACGCGGGCACGCGACACTAGAACTGAACTGAATTAAGACAGCTACAGTAGCAAGTTTGTACCGAACGTTCGATATAGAACTTCCTGGAACTGATTAGCACATTATATGCGAGAATTCTAGGTATAACTTGTGAATTCACCTTGTCTGTTTAAGTAACAGTTATTCCAAACGACGAATGGAAGTGTCTGGTCTCGTTCTACGTAAGGATTACTAGAAGGTAGTCAAAGGTATCACAAGATAGTTTCCGGTAGTGGGTATATATCCATAATCCCCTTTTCCTAGAAATAGGAAGTGGTCCTTACGGAAGAACACACCACAGTAACAGTGCTCTTTAGATGAGATAAGTAAATGTTTCTCCGTAACTCTGCTACGATAATACTGCGTATATAGCTGGAACCGAGACTGAAATTGATATGCTACAATGATAGCTAACACAGTATTTGTTTTTGCATGCGATTTCACGTTTACCATTTCAGTTAGGTACACCTATTTGTATTTGTTAATTGTATTTATTTTTGTTAATTGAGATAATAATACATTTTTTTTTTATATTTATTGATTTTATATAATAATATAAATAAATAAATAAATAAATATTTCACAACATCACATACATTGATCTGATCCCGTGGTAAGTAGCTTAAGCACTTGTGTTACGGGTATCAGAATCAACAGTGGATACACAAATATACTTAAATATATTTAATAATACACCCAGACACGGAACAAACACCGATGTTCGTCACACAAATATTTGTCCCGAGTGGGAATCGAACCTACGACTCTTGGAACCGTAGGTAGTAAACCTGGGTCACTAGCCACTGTTCCACCACGGAGCCAGTCGAAACAAGTCGAAATATAATAATACATTTTCAAAATTCGGTGGGCAAGTCCTTTTAAAAATAGAACAACCGTTTACAAAAACAGCTTTCATCATAATACTGGGTTGCATTTTAATACATGCAAGTGTGTGCGCAAATACAAGTACACTCTCATAGTACTTCGGTAAGCCGGAAATCCGATATTACTTATGAAACAGGACCAGGTTAGACATGTTACCCCTGTCCCCTCCCCTATTTTAAAACTGTTTTTAACGAGACCCCCGTTGATCCAACGTCTCCTCCAAAGGATATACTAATACAAGATGGACGGTGCATTTTAAAAAAATTATACAAAAATAGAAAAACCGCCTTCAAAAAACTTTTGATATTATAACTAGTAGGTAATCAGAATATGCATACAGTATTGAAAGAATTATCATTTTACTTCTTACTTTTAAGGAGTCTACCTTCCATTATTCAAGATTGCCATTATCAGAACTGGACCAAATTGCTATACGATCAAACGGTTCACCCAGGCGAAAGTTCTGAGGTAACTAACATAAAAAAAAATACAGATGAATTGAGAAACTCCTCCTTTTTTAGAAGTCGGTTAAAGAACTAAAACATTAAAGTAACAGTCACTTCCAGTCGGTTCGTATCCCGGTCGGCAACTTGGCCGGACCACAACCGGCCAAGTTTCGATTGTCACCGCTCCCCGCGACCTCACACCTCGCTCCTGTTTGTTCAGACTGACACCGAACTGGGCAATGAAACTTCTGACCATAGATAACGTATTGAATCCATACTGTCATATGTCATAATACAGTCATTATGGGTTACGGTAGAGCTTTCAAAAACGATGTCGGCTTACCGATGTTTATAGTCAATTATAAACGTCGAAATCTGAGTATTTCTAACGTTAATTACCCCATTAGATTATATAATGTAGAGTTAGATAGGTAATTTTAGTTTTGTCTATTTCTTCCTTTTCTATTTAACGAATTAAAATAACGAACTAAAAAGTGATTAACAAAGACTAAAGATGACAGTTGTCTAAAAAGGTCAATCGCTACCGCAAATTATCTGAAATATTTCATCCGATCCAATATCCATACCAGGACTCGCAATACCTATATTGTTGTTTTGTTTAAACCAAAGCAAGTCCATTGGAACTCGTATATAAGACAAGCTGTGTATTTCATGTTGAACGTAGTAAAATCAAAGCCTTAACAGACTTCTTTCATAATTCATTAAAATATAAACACTTTTAATTTATAACTGCATTGCATAAACGCCTGTTGTATCCAACCTACCTACCTAATTGCCCTACTTCTAAACAGAAAGAGAATACGATATTACCTAGCTCATTTTAAACATCCCGAGCAGCTATCCGTTTGATAACTAATAAAAATGTAAGACGCCAGTTAGTAACTTTTAACAACGATCTAGTTTATTCCGAGGAAAGTTGCATTCTTCAAAACAACAAGACGTAGGTAACGAGGAACCGCATGCCCGTGCATTGCATAGTACACTTTAAGTTTAGAGTAGTAGGGTTGGATTTAGGGTGCGCAGTATGAATTGCTTCAGGTATTCAGGAATACCAAGATGTCTGGAAGCCACAAAATTGGGTTACTAGTGATATTTCCTGGAATATTCGGCGCCGCACCCACAGGATGCGCCCGGCTGCAACGGCGGGAGATTGACATCGCCTCTTGTTACATAGCTCTCTTGAACACTATTCATGAGCGACCTTATACATCTTTAATCAGGAAACGGAAAATGCTCACAATATTTGCGTTATGAGAAATTTGAATGCATCCTTTGGGATGACTCAGTTTTAGTTCAGGCATTTTTGGACTCTAACTCTCGTATCAAGACGCTTTGAGTTTGATGCATGATTTTATATACAAGTCATGAAAACACTCACATTATCTACTCTTACTGAGGCATAACGCCAAAGACTATTAGCGTAATAAAATGATAGATAAAACACAAGTGTCTAGCACGCGGCTTCTATTCAATCACAAATCAAATAAACTACACTAGTAGACTGACGACTTAGTTCAGCTACAAAAAATCCCTAATAGTACATGTAAAGTAAACCATTACACCCAATAAAACAAAATCTTCAAATAATAATTCAAATCCGCAATAAAAAGTAACTGCAATAAGAAAATCCCGATAAAATTCATCGTCGCCCGCCTCAGCTCCGCAAAAGGACATTTTAACATCCCGCCTCCCCTAAGAAGTTCGCGCGGTGACATTTACTGAACTAGAGACTGGGAACTCAGTACGTTATTCGGCGATATTAAAAATGTTTTCGAATGCAGCAACAAAAATTCGATTTGGAAACTTTGGGACGTGTCAGGGGCGGCGCGAGTTGGCAACTCGTCCGCCGCCACATCACGCTTCGCTGGGGGCATTGCTTCTCAAACTTGACAAGCTGGGCTAGATAATAATGTAAAAAATGTTATTGTGGGTTAATAAAAACAAGGGTTTACTATCAATAATTAATCAATTCCATGTAATGATGTCACATGAGGCCGCTAACTTTAAATAAATCGAATGGATACCCACGATACAGATTGATTCTAGGGTGGGTATCATAGAATGTTGTAATGAATAACCTCGACCAACACTGTAAGAATTCATTGATTTCTCTTTTGTGGTTTTTAAAGTGCTTGTGTTGTCAAATAAAAAAATTAAATTTTGATTTTATTTATTTTAACTCAGAGGCATAGAAGGTATGTAAATAACTTGGAGGTTAGGATGGTACTGATACTTGGGATATTTAAGGAACTCGTGAAAACATTATAATATTATTGTAGGTACTGATCTCTCTCCTATTAAGTTCAAGCATCCTCCGAGTAAGAGAGTAAAGAACTGAACATGGACCTATGGAGGAATACTAGTGTAGCTACACATTTTAAAACCTAACATACACTATTAAGCACACGAAAAATATAGACCATAAATATTATCTACTCTATTAATCATCGTTATACCAATCGAATTCAAACTTTGGAAACCTGTGGTCGCATTGAACGGGCACAGGTTTACTTTATAAAAACGGTAGCACGTGATATTCGTGAGCACAACGACCTACATTTTATTGAGTCCCGAACGTGATTCCGAAAACTATTTTACTAAATAATAGATCCCTTAAAGTTATTTCACTTTTATAATTCTTACCGAATGAACCGTAGACCAATGCACGTTTGACCAACGCATCGTTTGAGTTTACTGCAATTCACCGAACGAATATTAGACCCTAATACCTTTGACATTATGAACAGTTTCCTGCTCTGTCTTCATCGCTCAAAGAAAATTGCAATTAATTTAATGTTTATAAAATATCGATATAAATAACAAAACGATTTACTTATAATCAGGTTTATAACAATGTGTTCTCATAAATGAATAAATCTCATTTATAAAATAAAAAATATGTATGAATTAAGGAAATTGTAATTTATTTGGATATATAGATTTGATTTTTTTGAAAAGTATTTTTTTTTGATGGGATAATATTTCCGTAAGCAAATAACAATTTCCTTAATTCATACATTTTTATATTGGCAATATCGTTAAAACACATGTATATACTACTGCTTAACAATTATTAATTAATCGAAAGTATTATTTTTTAGTTTTATTAATGAGATTTATTCATACACTAGCGGCCGCCCGCGACATTGTCCGCGTATTAATGGGTTTTAGTATTAAAATAGCCCACATGCCCTGTAAATTTGTTATTTGTTAGTGAAAGTTCCGTCAACGTTCTCCCATACTACGTTGCGCTGGTGTTTCTCCGGAGTGCCAGCTACCTCCATAAATTACCAAGTTTTATAAAAATGGACAAACACGTAAAAATTCTCCCATACTAATTATCACCCCCCCCCCCCCCCAATGAATCCCATGGGGGTTGAATTTAAAAAAAAAGTAGCCTATATGTTATTCCAGTGTGCCAGCTACCATCATACCAAATTTCATGAAAATCGGTTCAGACGTTTGAGCGTGAAAGAGTAACAAACATCCATCCATCCATCCATCCATACTCATAAACTTTCGCGTTCATAATATTAGTAGGGAGTAAGGATGAGAACACATTGTTAAAACATGATTATAAGTAAATCGTTTTGTTATTTATATCGATATTTTATAAACATTAAATTAATTGCAATTTTCTTTGAGCGATGAAGACAGAGCAGGAAACTGTTCATAATGTCAAAGGTATTAGGGTCTAATATTCGTTCGGTGAATTGCAGTAAACTCAAACGATGCGTTGGTCAAACGTGCATTGGTCTACGGTTCATTCGGTAAGAATTATAAAAGTGAAATAACTTTAAGGGATCTATTATTTAGTAAAATAGTTTTCGGAATCACGTTCGGGACTCCATTATTAGCAAACTGGCCGTAATGAGTTCCCGCAATTTTTTATAACTATACACATTTCCATATGAAGGAATTCGTATAATCTTCAACAAAAACTAAAGCAAAGAACTTTGTATTATTTAAAATGCTACTGGGTATTTCCAGCAAGCTTATTTTTTTTGTAAAGTGTGAACGCTTGCAATATACATAAGAAAATGTTATCATCTCCGCGTGTTTTTCGAGTAAAATCTACTTGGCTAGGAGTGTTGGCACGTAGCTACCTAAGTAAGCCATGAATGCCAAGGACGTAGGTTTCAAGTTTTTAAGTAATTTACGACAAGAATATTTTACTTCACTATCTACTGTAGGTATTACGGCAGTAAATCACAGCCATAAAAAGGTAATGTTACGAGCAGTAAGTATTCGGTACACTTACTTAGTCTAGGCCATAGTGTTACACGGAATAACGCCAAGAAATCAAAGTGAATTCCAGTCAATAGTTATTTGAAAGAGTGTTCTCAATAACGGAGTCCCGGCGAGTAGTAAAAAGCGAAACATATCTGCCGCGAGAGTCAGATAGCTCCAAGATTATGTTAAATGGAGGGCCACTGTCTGCGGGATCCGTCCACTTATAAAACATAGTTCGGACGCGCCATTACCGGAGGTCACTCCTAGAGGATCGGCACCTAAATCCGGTAAGTGGGGCACGATGCTCAGATAAATCCCCATATTATTGTTATTGCCTCCCGGAGGATCCAGACCTCCTTTGTATACGATCGTCTCGTGCTATTATAATCTGTTTTTCCGTTCGTATTTCCCAATATAGTGTAGATAACTGGTGAAGAATTGGTTTCCAATAAAAGGATTCTTATTTTTCGTTTTCACGCTAGTCCCTAAACAAATCTTTTTGTTCCCCCACCGGGTGTAGAGTCGCCGATAAGAATATTGGGAAAGTACAAAATAAGGTCTTTTACCAAATAATATTATTATCATGTCGGGGCTCGTTTTCTCACCTAACGTTTACATGTGTCTAGCACCTCTGAAACGTGTCGCGAAAATAATCCTTAGTTATTTTTGTTGCTTTGAATATATTTCTAACATACAAATAGGTATGTCCTTCAAACCTTATTTATTCTACGGGTCGTAACTACAGGTAGCAAAAGGAGCGAAATACCAAGGTCGTCCGTCCGAATGGGACCTGGATCTGATAGAAAAGGAGACAGTATTTCTGATAAGTGGCCTCTAACCTATACATTTTCCATGGGGTCCAGCAGATATAAAATTCACCACCGCTGTTAAACACGACAAACAATCGGTAATAGATTACTTTACTGTAATTTTAGTTGACAACAATATTGGCTATAGAGAGAGGAAAACTTAAACACTTATTCTGTAGTACATTGAAACACACAAGATGGCTTTATAAACTTTAATAGTACATTTTATAAAATATTCGCCACTTGTTTTAATTGTCACAAATACGATCATGATTAGCCGCAAACTAATGTACGGAGGGACGAGTGCGAGGGACGGACGGACGGACGGGGCACTACTTCCGGGCCGCCAGCTTCTTCCGGAGTGACTCCGGCATGTCCGCGGGCGGCGGGCGCGGCATCCGCGTGTACACTTTGAACGCGTCGTACACGAACCACTGCAGCCCCGTCAGCGTGCCGATCATGATGATGCGCGCCACCAGCCCCCGCCAGATACCCACCATGCCCACCTCCGAAATGATCCCGCCAATCGTAGCACTCGGATCCTTGTTCAACTTCGACACTATAGTATCAGACGGATGAGACACGATCGCGCACAGCACCCCCGCGATGTACCCAGCCGTGAACGTCAGCACCAGCTGCTCCGCTTTCGTGCACTGCTCTCTAGGTTTCGGCACTACATTCGCATACAGATACTCCAACGTTTTCTCAAACGAAGAAAACTTCATCATGGTGTACGGCACTTGTCTGCCCCACAGAGGCACTATACCTTTGAAGAAAACGCCCATGCCTTCAGTAGCCTTCATGTGAGGCATGGCCGTCATCATCGAAGACGTGTAGCCGGGGGTCGTCTGCATCCTGACTTTAGTCGCTTCGAACGGGGCCAGCAAGCAATCGGCGATCAACTCTGCCGACGCCGACGCGGCCAGATATAAGTACGTTCTGTATAAGTATGCGGATTCCTCGTCGCACATGGACGCGAATTTGTATTTGAAGTACTCGTAGCCGGAGAATTTCGCGGAGCCTTGGAGTGAGTAGCCGATGAGTGTGGGCGCCCAGCCTTTGACGAGGTTGCGGATGCCGCCCTCGGCGAAGGAGATGCCGAAGCCTTTGAAGATGGACTTGTACTTGCCGGGGTCGACCTGCAGCCGGCACTTGACCAGGTCCAAAGGTGTCACGAAGGTGTGCGTGGAGCCGCAGGCCAGCGCGCCGCCGGCACCGCACAGCATGAAGAACTTATTGCTGAACATCTCACACGAGAACTCCTCTTTCTTCGCCATGGTGAGTGCTGGTGAGTGTGTTCGGTCCTCTTACCCTCCACCGCGCCCAACCTATTGCTTATTTATTTGGATTTGAATTGTTTCCCGTTGTTTCTGGTATTGCTTTTGCGTTGACGTTTGTCATTCGATTTCTTCCTTTTAATGGTGCGCCCTGATATGACATAGACTGTCATAACTTTTATTGATGGTAAAGAGACTGCTTTCGATGCCTTCCATATTAATTAATAGAACTAATGGGAAAAACAATAACCCTGAAAGTACTTTGTTCTGGTAATATGAATAGTTCCCTAGAGACAAAAAACTTTCCATGGCATAAGGAACTTCCTACCCTGAAGTAATTTGTAGATAATTATTACGTATCTATATACGGGGTGTAACAGGAGGGGTGGATCATCGTAAGTCAATCGATTGGGGACTTCAATACCTATCGATATAACCCCCATGTGTGTTCAGCGATTTTCAATAGTTCCAAAGTTATTGAGATTTTTGTGAAATTTTTGTAAGAAGCCGGAATTCAGTATAAAAGTCTTCACTGTAGCCTAACTACTGGACCTGCTTGTATGATTTTTTTTTCTAGAAGTAGTTCAATAGTGGGTCTTTATAATTACGATACCGATTTGAGTCATAACCCTATCATATTGGAGTAAAAAAATAATTCTTTACAAAAGTTTCACGAATCGAATTGTGTCTAGTGAAAAAAAGTGCCTGTGTTTTTTTCTACCCTGAAAATTTCATACCGCTACTGCCAGAGCATCAAAACGAAAAATGAACGCGAATGGCACAGGTGCCATAAATCAGTGTTTTTATTTTTTGTAAAACTTTAATTCCATGTAACTATGTAAATAGAATAATTGTTCATTCGGTACATACATCTTATTATAGCGATAATGTGCCTTAGTATTAATTCCTGATAAAGAATTTAGATTCATATTTCTTTGTTTCACAGACACAGCACCTACCTACGGCATTTGGCGTTTAAGTTGATTGCAAAGACGCATAGGTGCAGGTAATCAGGGACTTTTTGTTCTTGCAATTAATAATTATTATCATAACAATCTACTACATATCGCTGTAATGAAAATTAAATAAAATGTCCATTGTCCGTAATACAAAATCTAAGCAAGCAAGGAATCGGTTTGATACAAACTGTTATTATGTGTTTGAAAAGACCACTTCGTTTTTGTAATGTACAAGTAACCACGGTGTTGTTTACCAACAAAAACTCAGTAAAATAATAGGGAAAGACATTACTTCTTATAATGACTTCCAAGTATGATGAATGCAGGCAAGGAGATAAATAAATAAAAGGAAATTAAATTAAAAATTTATTAATTCTCATTCACCGACGTATGTAACTTATTACAGTAAGTTATTATTAATTAATCTTACATGTTCTAATATTTTATATTAAATTTTATTTGTATACACATATTTACAAAATTAAAGAATTCTGCTCTTCCTTCACTATTTTTCTATCTACGGACCAAACACAATAATCTTTACTATAAATGGTTTAAAATTTATGAAAATATAAAATTGTTTCATTATTTCATTTGATGGCTACCTTAAAACTTACATTGGGAATAAAAAATAAATAGTATTCTTAAGTTCTACATGATATTTGCTCACACTAGGCAAATGCCTACTCACTGGTATTACAATCGCAATAGTGATGTAAATCATTAAAAAATAAAATATCGAAAATCGTATCGTACTTACTCGTAATCATATTCGATACCTATTAAAGTGTATTCGACGATATTAATCGACTATTCCGTCAACTTACTACGTAATATTATGCATTCAACCCTCACACAATCTAATACTGCCGACGAGCGGGGTGGCCCTACTCGGAAGGGATTATGCCTACGACATTTGAATCGACACTAGCCTTCGCTTCATGTCGTTAATGTAAAGATACAAACACATTGTCGAATCACATGAACTCATTTAACTTATCAAAAAATATTATTCAGCTCAAATAACCAATCTAGCTCTCCAGTAAGTAAATTTAAATCTTTCATCGATATTAAATGGAACTAATCTAATAACCTTCTAGGAACATCATGAAGTGGAATTTAAAAAATTTAGATCAAAACGACGTTTCACAACACCAATGGCAGTAACTATTGCATAATGACTGGATTCAATATGGCAGTGATTTATCAATTCGATTCTTACATCAATAAACCAATCGTAATTATATTATTTACACAACATCAAGTCAAATTAACATCCTGCTTTTTATACCGAAGCTGGATGCGAGTTAATTTTGATTAGCGTTATGTTAAAATGGTTAGTTCAGTTCAAAAAGCAAGATATTATATAATTTGTAGCATCGAGACAGTGCGACTACTTCGGTTGTATCGATAATCGTCGCAAGTGCTCGGCGCGTCACTATCCCTAGTATTCTTTACGTAATTTACACTTCTCTTTCGACTTTTACCTCGTCATTGCACGATAACTAGCTGATATTTATTTGGAGCGAGGAGCGTGGCATTGATCGGCTATTTTTTATGCTTGCAACTCTGGCTTATGAAGTTTATTTAAATTATAAATCAAATTTAAAAATAATTGTTGAAAACAATATTGTGATTATGTTATGAAAATTAGCTAAAGCGGAGATCATGTCACTTTCCTCACTCCTATTACTTATAACTTTTCAAGAAAGGCCAACTTTTAAAAATACTGGGGTTACGTATGTTATAATTTTTTTATTCATTTTAATTTAACTGATAATATGAAATCTGAGGGCAAGATGGCACATTATGAATTTTCAAATTGTGTTGGCCTTTAACTTGTACCTAACTACTTAGCTCCTCCTCATTCGGCGCAAAGTGTTATTATAATGTCATCGTGGCGTTGAATGATAACAAAACAAATGCACATAAATGAAAACTACCATATTCTGAAACCATCCTCCAAGATGTTCTTGACGTATAATTTATCAAAAGTAATTTCGCTTTCTACGATCAATCAAAGATAACACAATGCACCGTGTGCTAATGGAGTCATACCACGGCTACGGATAGCGGGACACAAATTGTTTAGTAGACAAGACGTAAAGCCACGCAAAAAAAGTAGATCAAAATCCGAGCTCCACCTCATCACGTATTCGTCGTAGCCGTAGCACGCTAGCGTAGCCGTAGCACAAGTAGCATTTTGTTATCTGTAGTCATCAGCGTCGTGCGTCTGGCGCTATCCTAACAGTGACGTAGAGCCGTAGCGGCGCGGGGCTGGCGGGGGAGAGGGCGGCGCGGCGGCGGCGCGCGCGGCGCGGGTCGGGCGACACGAAACGTGCTTCGAGTTCGAGTTGTCGTTCGAGTCGCGCGTCGGATTTGAGGTGGCGTCGCAGTCGCAGCGCCCACGCACCGTCGCGCTTCGAAAGGATGAAGTCCTGCGAAACAAAGGTTACTCCTTCAGGCATTTTGTTTTCATAAAAACTATCATATATTTTTTAAATTGAGGATTTATACCATTTAAAATCAGCATCTGTACGACCTCTACTGTTTTTTTTTTCACAACATTACATACCTACATCGATCTGATCCCGTGATAAGTAGCTTAAGGACTTGTGTACGGAAATCAGAAACGACTTTGGATACACAAATATAGGTACGTAAAAATATTTAATAACACACCCAGACACGGAATAAACACCGATGTTTATCACACAAAGACGTGTAAAGGCGTGATTTTATGTATGTACATGAAATCACGCCTTTTTCCCAGAGGGGTAGGCAGAGATCACTTCCAGCGATCCACTTTCCACCTCTGTGGGAAACGTGACGTGACGGTTTGTGGACCCCGAGTAGTAGGAGTCAAACCCACTTCCCACCGTAGCTAGAATGTTTGAATTCGTCTGTTACCTTATCATGGTCGGGGTAGGCGAGGCGGTAGTGCGCGCGCGCGCGCGCGGCGGCGGGTACGAGCCGCAGCAGCGGCGCGCGGCCCCACGTCGCTCGAGGAGTGGCCTCCACCACCACCAGCTCGGCCTCCGGTTCCAGGATCGAACGCCTCCCTGAGGAGCATACGGCATTTAGTGCTGCGAAGGTACAAGATAGTTCCAAGCGCAACCAACAGATGGCGCCTGGAGACATCCTTATCCTTGCTAATATTATAAATGCGAATGTAACTCTGTCTGTCACGCAATCACGCATAGAGTACTAAACAGATTTAAATAAAATTTGGTACAGATATAGTCCACAAACTGAGAAAGGACTGAAAGAAATAATGTTACCCGTTAAACGAAATAATGTTACGCGGATGGAGTCGCGGGCCAAAAGCTAGTAAACATTATATTAAATTTTTAGAATGCCCGGTCACTGATCAGTTCCAACTCTTTTAGACTACCCAGACACAGATCTGTGTTAAGATAACCATTGCATATTTTAACACAATTTTGTTGCAATTTATGCTGGTAGTCTAAAACTTAAAACACTTAGAATGATGGCCCCAGAAGGAAGAGTCCATCCTTGATCAACTTGAATCTCTACATGAAAAATAAATCAACATTAAACTAATAAAATCAGACTAACGAAATAAACCGTTTGAAATCCAACCACATCTTAAGCATATTAAGCATGTTGTACTTACGTCTGCTACGCCTCTTGCGCTTCCTCATAACTGTCGTTCCATTAGCGTAGATGATTGCTTCGTCTGGTGCTCTTCTACGGCGGCCGTTCACCTAGAAAACACATTTTTTCATTTCAAACTAAGCATTCAACACAATGAAAAATGTTGTGTGTATGTTTTTACAATATAACTTTGTGCAAGCACTATGATCCTGTTCGTCTCTTCATTAACATCTGTATCTTTTCGATTTTTTTTTTCATAATAGACTAACAAGATGACCTCACTCCACTTGATGGTAAGCTGTAGTAGTGAGATCCAAGTATGAGGTCGACAGGCACAACAGGATTTCTTTGCATCACACTGCAAATAGTTAAGAGACTACCCACGAGCCGGTAGCCGTAAAATACATACATAATAGTCCTTTTCATGCTAGGCTACTATGCTCCCATGTCATTATTCCGGATCCATTTCAGCTACATAGTGAAGCTACTTCATACCGTACCAACCTTACAACTGAAGCAGCCCTCATTGGACACGAGATCACTTCCCGTCCCGCCGACCTTGTACTGGTCCCTAAGCGGGAACACAGGTGCATCTCCGATGTCGTCAGCTGGTAGCGTTGCGTCCAGGGCTGTCAGGCAGTGGCCTGCGCCCACGAGCCGGTAGCCGCTGGGACAGCCGCACTCGAACGAGTCGCCGAGGGATTGGCAGCCGAAGAGGCAGCTAGCTGTCGCGCAACCGCCGGCAAGCTGGAAACGTTTAACATTGGATAATGGAGTAATTGGACTCACTAAGGATTGCACGTGGATTCAGTAAGCTACTTTAGTTGGTCACCGAATCTAGTCTAAATAGCATGTCTTATTTCATTTCACAAAGTACATTAAAAAGTCACTACTACTCGAGTTTCAGGTATCGGGTTCGTGTGTCAAGGGAGGCCAGTAGCGCTATCATGAGTTTAAAATTGACAGCTTCGATATGTAAAAAAGACTATGAAAAAACTTATAATGTAACGCTAAGAACGAAAATCGGTAGTATGAAAAATAAATTCGATAGGTTATTAACTTACGTAAGTTTTCGATAGCTAACTCATAGTAGCGCTACTGTACGGTCCTACCGCACATTATGTACCATCAGCATTTCCCCATCATGTATAATTTTTCATGTCAGCAATTCAATACGTATTATACACCAAGTTAACAACTTATCATTTACTCTATCATCGCATATAAACTTCTATCAATATATCAACTTAGATCGTACGGCCAGTAGCTCGTACATCTTTGTGGTCCTTCGAGCCGGGTCTGAACCAGCGACTCATGGATATGGGTGGAGTCTGTCCATTCAGTTTTACCCAGACCCTTGAAGACTTGGACTTCTCGAATACTACTACATCCCAAAAGAAGAGGCGCTAGTGTATGAGCCTTACCAGCGCCTACAACGGTTAAATATCTGTAGGGTACTGAAAATGTTGATGAATTCACCCGTTAACCCGCTTGCAACAGCGCCGAAATATCGGGAGCTCATTAAAACAAAACAACATGGTAAATATCCCGGATATTTTCAGTTTTCTAATGTGTGTAACCATGACAGTTTTAAATTATATATCTGTAGGGTGTTCCCCAAGGAGGTATCTTCCAAGGTTCCCTCACCTGCAGACATACGGCGTGTCTCGCGTCCCAGCCATAGCCGGCGGGGCAGCCGCAGCGGAACGAGCCGGCGAGCGGGAAGCACGGCGACGCGCCGCACGGGCCCGCCGCGCACGCGTCCACTGGTGCGCACACGCCGCTCGCAGAGCGGACGGAACCTGTTCAGAACGATCAGCTATTATATCGAGCTATGACAAGTTCGAGGAGGTGGCAGGTTAAAAGACAAGGCCTTATCTTCTAACCTGCCACCTCCTTCACCAGAAATTTTTTTCTTCAGGAAACCCTGGTTGTGATGCAGGCAGTGATCTAAGAGGATTAAATGCTACGAGTTATTTGATACCCACAGAAAGAGTTTAGGATTTCTTAGAACCCAAAAAAAGTTAAAGTTCTCCTCCACTCGTACCAAAATCCTGAGAGGTTCCATCTAAAATATTGGAATGATGTCACCAATGTGTGCAAAGTACGATCCTCAGTTTTTTTTTTCGTAGGTCTCTCCCTGAAAGCTTGCTGATTCGCTGATTCTCAGCGTAATCGGGCTGGCAGGGAGCGGAAGACTCTATAGGTAGGCTCTCACCCCTACAGTAATGCGTTCGCTACATTCCCTCATCATCCACTCACCAGCGGGGCACTCGCAGCGGTATCCGCCCGCGTAGTTGCGGCAGGGGGACTAGCAGCGGCGCAAGGATCGGAAGACTCTATAACTAGGATCTCATCTGTAAAGTGATAGGTTTTGTCAAATTCCTTCATCATCCACTCACAAGCGGGGCACTCGCAGCGGTATCCGCCCGCGAAGTTGCGGCAGGGCGTCTGACAGCGGCGCAAGGAGCGGAAGACTCTATAACTAGGATCTCACCCCTACAGTGATTGCGTTCGCTACATTCCTTCATCACCACTCACCGGCAGGGCACTCGCAGCGGTATCCGCCCGCGTAGTTGCGGCAGGGCGTCTGGCAGCGGCGCAAGGAGCGGAAGACTCTATAGCTACGCTCTCATCCCTACAGTGATTGCGTTCGCTACATTCCCTCATCATCCACTCACCAGCGGGGCACTCGCAGCGGTATCCGCCCGCGTAGTTGCGGCAGGGGGACTGGCAGCGGCCGTCCTCGCACTCGTCGCGGTCCAGGCAGCGCGCGCCCGCCAGGTCCAGCCGGAAGCCGCGCGGGCACACGCAGCGGTACGAGCCTAGCAGGTTCACGCACTTGCCCGGCGTGGGGCATATGCCTTCCTCGTGGCACTCGTTTACGTCTGGAAGTGGTGGGATCATTATAAGCATCATTAAGGCGGGGCGTGTAACGGCATTTAAGCAGGCCTTCAGAGTGAGTGCGACAGGCTCAACAATGGTCTATTGTGCCTGTCGACCTTATATTGTGTGGATCTTACTACCGCTTACCATCAGGTGGAATAAGGTTATCTTGTTAGCCTTTTATATAAAAAAAACATATTATATCATCTGGCGTATACAAGTTTATGACGAGGTATAATCAAAGTCATATTAGGGTCTCTTGACAGTGTGTATAAAGTACAATTGTCTCTCAACCAATAGGATATTACGATTCTTCCATCTACAAAACAAAGGCATCCACAAATAATACTAACATGATTTTCCAGATTGCACTTAAAAAAACAGATTTTCTACATTAAACCACTTGGAACAGATTAAGATTGTAGAAGATGTAGAGAAACAACTAGGTTAGATTAGGCATCTTTCTGTTCCAGAAATATTTGAGTCAGTTAATGATTAAACACATCGTTACACTCTACGTTACAATGGTACAAACTCACCGACACACGCATCTCCTCGTCTCTCGTAGCCATCCTGGCAAGAACACTCATACGACCCATCGGTATTTGTACACGTCTGCTGACACGTGTGCGTGCCTCGTTCGCACTCGTCGACGTCCCGGCAGTCTGCTCCATCTTCGTCGAGTTCGTAGCCGGCGCGGCACTCGCACACGTACGAGCCTTCCGTGTTGCGGCAGGTCTGCTGGCACGGCCGAGGTCGTAGCAAGCACTCGTCAACATCCGCGCATACGTCGCCTGCTGCCTTGTAGCCGCGACCGCACACGCACCGGAAACTGGTAAGTTACGGATAAGTCAGGATGTGTAATGCAAGTAGTACCTTACAATTGATTCGCAAGTGTGAACTAGTAAGGTTATAGACTTTTGCGTTCCAATACACTAAATATTAGTCTTTATGGGAAGTAGCAAATACAGTACAATATTAAGTAGCTATGTATTTTCTACTCCTAATATCGCGTATAGACCCATAAAGACATATTTTGCGTGAACTAGTTGACCTGCGTGATTTACAATCGCACCTAGATCATTCGAGAGGCATTTTTGTATATCAATAAGTACAGTCCTACAACGCTATGGTACGTGAGTCTCTATATCTAACGTGTCCACTCTTTGTGCAGTTATTATGTTGAAATTTCCACCGAAATATAATTCTAGCAAAATCCTTGATTTTTGAAGCGTTTCAGACACTAATAAACAGAACCGAAATGAACTGTTGGCCTTAATCAGTTAAATTGGTATTATTTGCCAAATTCTTCGATTAATGGTAATATAAAATCATTCCATGTGTTAGACTCCACTTTTCGTCGGTAAAATAACCACTCCAGAATGTAAAACTCTTACCTTCCGATAGTATTAACGCATCGTCCAGGAGCGCAGAGGCCGGGCATGGCGGCGCACTCGTCTACGTCGCCGTAGATGTCGGGGAAGCGCGAGTCACCGCCGGGGAATCCCCCGGGGCGAACGCCGGTGTGGTCGCTGCCGCCGCCGTAGCCGCCGCCGCCGTAGCCGTTGCCGCCGTAGCTGCCGCCGCCGCCGTTCAGGTTGGTTGGGGAACAGAGCTCGGCGCGTTCTGGTGTCCCGTGAGCGGGACATATCTCACACTCGGGGCCCCAGGCTGCGCCCAGCGTGCAGCAACATTGGGCTCTGAAAAACACATCATACGATCATAATATCTTAATCATGCAAAGAATTCCCTTAAAGAATGTACAATTTCACACTTTCAAGATAAAAAATCAAAGCATTTGACTTAAGCATATATCCGGCTCAAAGGACCATTTTTTAATTTACTGCGTACTGAAATGCTATTCCAAGAACAAAAATTTATTCATAGCATATTGTTACTACTCACTTTGTAACATGAGCAGGTAACGCTGGTGTAGAAGAGGCAATCCTAGGCCAGGGTTCGGGCTGGCAGCGACCAGACACTAGTGACCGGTGACACATGCCAGTTCGTCGATCTGTAATGAATGAACAGGTTTATAACTTTACATAAAAATTGTCCAAAAATTTGTAAACGACAAAGTCGTATCAAATCGTAAAAACTGGAGATACTTGCAGGTCAAGAATTATTCAATAAAGCATTTCAACATCTGCCCTATGAACAGCTGCGAAAATGCCTCGTTGCTGATAGTTAGCTGTGGTCTGTGTGTAAGTGTGTGGCGTCCTCGACGTTAACGCTCGGCGCACTCGTCGATGTATGTATGTATGTGTGTGTGTGTGTGTGTGTGTGTCGTACCGACGCAGGCGGTGGCGTCCTCGCTGGGCTCGTAGCCGGCGTCGCAGTCGCAGGTGAAGCCGCCCTCCACGTTGATGCACACGCCGGGCGAGCAGCGGTCGGCGCGCTCGGCGCACTCGTCGATGTATGTATGTGTGTGTGTGTGTGTGTGTGTGTGTGTGTGTCGTACCGACGCAGGCGGTGGCGTCCTCGCTGGGCTCGTAGCCGGCGTCGCAGTCGCAGGTGAAGCCGCCCTCCACGTTGATGCACACGCCGGGCGAGCAGCGGTCGGCGCGCTCGGCGCACTCGTCGATGTATGTATGTCTGTGTGTGTGTGTGCGTGTGTGTCGTACCGACGCAGGCGGTGGCGTCCTCGCTGGGCTCGTAGCCGGCGTCGCAGTCGCAGGTGAAGCCGCCCTCCACGTTGATGCACACGCCGGGCGAGCAGCGGTCGGCGCGCTCGGCGCACTCGTCGATGTATGTATGTGTGTGTGTGTGTGTGTGTGTCGTACCGACGCAGGCGGTGGCGTCCTCGCTGGGCTCGTAGCCGGCGTCGCAGTCGCAGGTGAAGCCGCCCTCCACGTTGATGCACACGCCGGGCGAGCAGCGGTCGGCGCGCTCGGCGCACTCGTCGATGTATGTATGTCTGTGTGTGTGTGTGCGTGTGTGTCGTACCGACGCAGGCGGTGGCGTCCTCGCTGGGCTCGTAGCCGGCGTCGCAGTCGCAGGTGAAGCCGCCCTCCACGTTGATGCACACGCCGGGCGAGCAGCGGTCGGCGCGCTCGGCGCACTCGTCGATGTATGTGTGGGTGTGTGTGTGTGTGTGTGTCGTACCGACGCAGGCGGTGGCGTCCTCGCTGGGCTCGTAGCCGGCGTCGCAGTCGCAGGTGAAGCCGCCCTCCACGTTGATGCACACGCCGGGCGAGCAGCGGTCGGCGCGCTCGGCGCACTCGTCGATGTATGTATGTGTGTGTGTGTGTGTGTGTGTGTCGTACCGACGCAGGCGGTGGCGTCCTCGCTGGGCTCGTAGCCGGCGTCGCAGTCGCAGGTGAAGCCGCCCTCCACGTTGATGCACACGCCGGGCGAGCAGCGGTCGGCGCGCTCGGCGCACTCGTCGATGTATGTGTGTGTGTGTGTGTGTGTGTGTGTGTCGTACCGACGCAGGCGGTGGCGTCCTCGCTGGGCTCGTAGCCGGCGTCGCAGTCGCAGGTGAAGCCGCCCTCCACGTTGATGCACACGCCGGGCGAGCAGCGGTCGGCGCGCTCGGCGCACTCGTCGATGTATGTATGTGTGTGTGTGTGTGTGTGTGTGTGTCGTACCGACGCAGGCGGTGGCGTCCTCGCTGGGCTCGTAGCCGGCGTCGCAGTCGCAGGTGAAGCCGCCCTCCACGTTGATGCACACGCCGGGCGAGCAGCGGTCGGCGCGCTCGGCGCACTCGTCGATGTATGTATGTGTGTGTGTGTGTGTGTGTGTCGTACCGACGCAGGCGGTGGCGTCCTCGCTGGGCTCGTAGCCGGCGTCGCAGTCGCAGGTGAAGCCGCCCTCCACGTTGATGCACACGCCGGGCGAGCAGCGGTCGGCGCGCTCGGCGCACTCGTCGATGTATGTATGTCTGTGTGTGTGTGTGTGTGTGTGTGTGTGTCGTACCGACGCAGGCGGTGGCGTCCTCGCTGGGCTCGTAGCCGGCGTCGCAGTCGCAGGTGAAGCCGCCCTCCACGTTGATGCACACGCCGGGCGAGCAGCGGTCGGCGCGCTCGGCGCACTCGTCGATGTCTGCACACGCGTCGGGGCTGTCGTGAGGCGCTGACGTGCGCCGGTAGCCTGGACAGATTGCATTTGTTGTACCATTGTATCATAACATAAGGCGTCCGACCGATTTCAGCCATGGCGGCCGATCTCAATTGAGATCAGCCAAGTGCGCAGGACATATTATAGTAAACAAGTGTGCGCGCAAACACAAGTGCACTCTCTATTCCCTTACTCTCATAATTCGGTGAGACGGCAATCCGACATGACCGATGAGAGATCAGGCGCAGGACCACCGGCTTAACGTGCTTTCCGAGGCACGGGCGTTCAACCGCCAACTTCCTAACTCCGGGCTGAGTAATTTCTTTACAGAAAAACTCACACAAATTTTGCCCGACCCCGGACTCGAACCGGGGACCTCTCGGTCCTTACGCAGCGCTTGCTACCAATAGACCAACGAAGCAGTTCATACAATTAATATAAAAACTCATAAACTTTAGTATCCTGAGAACTTACCAATTCCCTTACTTACCGCTTCCACCTATCCCACCTTCAAGAATCGATACCAATGGACTCACTCTTTTATCGTCATTTAGACACCATGGTCATCGCAGCTGCCTAGAAGTCGAGCTAATACGAGTAGAAATAGGAAGCCATGCAAACAAGTTTGCAAAACAAGCGTTTTGTACGAAAAAACACGCTGCTGCAACACATGAAGCATACAGTGAAGAATGCGCCAGTATCGGTGGTGGGGTTTTAGCCGACATAACAACCGCGTTTCCGAGCGCTGAGGAATCCATGAGGATGTAATGGAACGCGAAAGTCTAAAATCTTACAATCCATGAGGATTTCACTCGGGTGAAAAAAAAAACAATTGAAACATGCCAAGGCAGTTTGCTGCTCACCATCCGGACACTTGCAGACGTAGGAGCCGATGATGTTCTCGCAGGCGTGCGGGCACGGCGCGTCGGGCGCGGCGCACTCGTCGATGTCGCGGCAGTGCACGCCGTCCGCCGCCAGCGCGTACCCATACGGGCAGGTGCAGCGGAACGAGCCGAGCGTGTTGTGGCAGCGGAAGGAGCACGTGGCCCGGCCCTCCATGCACTCGTCGATGTCCACGCACGTCTGGGAATGAACAATTGAACGTTTACACAAAATTCACGTACGTAATTACTAGCAAGCCCCCTAATAATATCCCGCCACCCTTTAGAGAGGTAAGTAAAGATTTTTCTTCTTTTCGTGTCGATGGCAAATTATCTCATCTTATTACGGCTCAGAATTTTGCGATGCAGAATTGCAGACCGCTTTGCTAACGTGCTCGCTCATGGCAAAGCTATGCTTACTCCACGTGATGATCGCATAAAGCATGATATGAGGTGGGACTACACTGTGGTAAGAGGCCACATAGGAGAAAAATAAGAAATAAAAGGCTAGGCCGAATGTGTAATTTCTGACAAGATGTTTTTATACTACTTATAATGAAGTTTTTAAAGTATGCATCTATTTTATATTTCCATCGATTTTTCTATCATCATCATCATCACTTCAGCCGAAAGACATCCACGACTGGACATGCCTCCCTCAATGAATTAACAAACGATTCTGCACCGATCACATCGACTGTGCCTTCGTTGTTTTCATCAGATCAGATCGTCGGTCTACCATGGAGTAAGCCAAATCTACACTGCGTCTAACTTCTGCCTCTACAGATAAAAACCCCACCCAAGGATTTCCCTATAACTAGTACTCACATGATCCGGTCCTTCAGTGAACCCAAGGTTACAAGTACACTGGTACCCTCCATCAGTGTTGGTGCAGGTCCCGTTGCCGCAGATGCGCGGGTCGGCGGCGCACTCGTCGGCGTCGACGCAGGCCAGTCCCGACGCGTCGAGAGTGTACCCGTCCGCGCACTCGCACCGGAAAGAGCCGTCCGTGTTCACGCAGCGCCCGCCGCGGCACACGTCCGGACGGACCTTGCACTCGTCTAGATCCTGAGTACAAAGTTGATTCTTAGTAAAACAACGGTTGAATAGTTATCACATTTCATACATACGTCCATACATAAAATCACACCTTTTTCCCAGAGGGTAGGCAGAGATCACTTCCGGCGATCCACTTTTCACCTCTGTAGGAAACGTGACGTGACGGGTTGTGGACCACGTCGCCGCCATTCTGCCTTGTGCATTGTTTTAACAAGGTCATTGCGTTCCCACGAGTAGCAAGGATATATGACGGGAGAAGGAAAAGGAGAGGAAGGATACTATCGCCTCGGATGGTTTGGACTGGGTCGATAGTAGCTCGAGGAGCCAGGGTCGCTTACCCGTATACCGTTCACCAACCACCGGACAGATAGTTGTGACTGGTATCCCCTGACTGTTGTTTATCACATTTCTTTCATACAATGTTAACTCCAAGAAAAACAACGGATAATATCATATTCAGAGCCTTATCCATTTGAAGTAGACAGACATCACTTCCTGCCATGTGCTACGGTCCTGGTACATCACTTACGATTCTTCCACATCCATCAACCTCTGCATCTACAAGGATGAGGCGACAAAACTGAACAAACTTCTTAGAAATTCAATGAAAATTTCAAAGAAAATGAGATGAGTTGGTCCTTGCTACAGTATGAAATTAGGTTTACCTGAGTCATATTCGGACGGCCCATTCCTCCCTGGCAAATGCGCAAGAATTCTGCTGATGACATCGGCGGGCATCGCTCACAATACGATCCCCAGGCAGCACCTAGTAATGAAAACAAAATAAAACTTTAACACCATATCGTCACAAATGCATACAAAATATTGAATGCATGGCTGTTTAATGCTGTGGAAAAATCATAACTACAAAACTAGAAGAGGCTATTAGAAGTTTCCCCCTCCTGTTACTGCGTGAAAAGGTATAGTATTGGCAATTGCCACATATCTGATACTAGCTACTAGCCATGTCGTACACTTGAAATTTGGAAGGGACGTAGCTTAGGTCCTGTAGAGGTGCACTAAGAAAGGAATTCCCGAAATTCCCATGGGAACGGAAATTATCGGGAAAATCCTTTTGTATGAAAAATCTCTAGCGCTTAAGATTGACGCTTGAAATATGGCACACAGGTACCTTAGCCTTAGTAAACGTACAGCTTTGTTACAACAGGATATTGCCAAATCCCTACTGGTACGAAAGTTAGCGAGAAAAAACTTTTGTATAAAAAAATCTAAACCGCATAAGACGAACGTAACCCTAATGAACGTAAAGCTTACTCGCAACGCGATATTGCACAATTCCCACGGGAACGGGAGTTATTGGGAAATCGTATGTAAAACCCTGTAATCCACGCGAACGAGGTCGCGGGCATAGTTAGTGGTTTATATGGTTAACCCTTAATAAGATACAGGACTTAGTTCCCACCAGATTTTGAACTTTATCTAGTTGCGATACCAAATAATAAAAAATTCTATAATATGCTATGAGCGATTAAGGGTTAAAGGAACCTTTTGAGCAACAGCACTCGGGGCGCGAGAGGCACAAAAATATTGGGCAAGACCTGGATGCGATCAGCAAAAGACCGGGTCAAATGGAAAGCACATGAAGAGGCCTATACCCAACAATGGGTGATACAGGGCTGAAGAAGAAGAAGAAGAAGAAGATATGCTATGAGCGATTAAGGGTTAAAGGCACCTTCTGAGCAGCAGCACTCGGGCCGCGAGAGGCGCACCTCTTTCTGAACTAATGCTATCTTTGAGCCATCTCTGGAGCAGGTGAGAAATTCTTACTGAGGAATCTGTTCGACATGTTATATGGTTAAAGGAACCTTCTGAGCAGCAGCACTCGGGCCGCGAGAGGCGCACCTCTTTTTGAACTGATGCTATCTTTGAGCCATCTATGGAGCAGTTGAGGATTTCTTACTGAGGAAACTGTTCGTTAAGGTTATTATGCAAACCTTCTGAGCAACAGCACTCGGGGCGCAAGAGGCGCACCTCTTTCTGAACTAATGCTATCTTTGAGCCATCTCTGGAGCAGGTGAGAAATTCTTACTGAGGAATCTGTTCGACATGTTATATGGTTAAAGGAACCTTCTGAGCAGCAGCACTCGGGCCGCGAGAGGCGCACCTCTTTCTGAACTAATGCTATCTTTGAGCCATCTCTGGAGCAGGTGAGAAATTCTTACTGAGGAATCTGTTCGACATGTTATATGGTTAAAGGAACCTTCTGAGCAGCAGCACTCGGGCCGCGAGAGGCGCACCTCTTTTTGAACTGATGCTATCTTTGAGCCATCTATGGAGCAGTTGAGGATTTCTTACTGAGGAAACTGTTCGACATGTTATATGGTTAAAGGCACCTTCTGAGCAACAGCACTCGGGCCGCGAGAGGCGCACCTTTACTAAACTGATGCTATATTAGAGCCATCTCTGGAGCAGGTGAGAAATTCTTACTGAGGAATCTGTTCGACATGTTATATGGTTAAAGGCACCTTCTGAGCAGCAGCACTCGGGACGCGAGAGGCGCAAATCTATCTGAACTGATGCTATATTAGAGCCATCTCTGGAGCAGGTGGGAAAATCTTACTGAGGAATCTGTTCGACATGTTATATGGTTAAAGGCACCTTCTGAGCAGCAGCACTCGGGACGCGAGAGGCGCAAATCTATCTGAACTGATGCTATATTAGAGCCATCTCTGGAGCAGGTGAGAAATTCTTACTGAGGAATCTGTTCGACATGTTATATGGTTAAAGGCACCTTCTGAGCAACAGCACTCGGGCCGCGAGAGGCGCAGCGGGCGCGCGCGGTGGCAGCGGCCGCCGCTCCACTCGTCGAAGCACATCTCGGTGCGCTCGTCCACGCACAGCGCCGCCGCCTTGTCGAACCGCCAGCCCGGCGGGCAGTCGCACACGTATCTGGGGAACAAGGTAATATGCATTGGAGAACTGACAATATCCGGGATATTAACCATACCAATGAGAATGTATTTATACTGTACGGTATTTAAATTTAACTTATGGCTATGAGTTCACGCATCCAATATGTCCTGAGCATATGCATCTAAAATGATGTAGCGAAAATACTAAATAAACTTCTTAGAAAATTAAATCCTTCTTAGAAATCCTTCTTAGAAATCCTCCGGGATATTAACCATGTTGTTTTGTTTTAATGAGCTCACGAAATTTCGGCACTGTTGCAAGCGCTATGATCACGGGACAGTCGATATTTCAGCACTGTCGCAATGGTCTAATGCCATGACCCGTGATCCACCAAATTACCGAACTTTATTTTTGGGTACTTGTTCGTTAAAAATACTTTTTCACATATCAGCTAGCGATACAGACTGCGATTCGTTATATTTTTATGTGTTATAGATAGATATCCGCTTTCTTATTTTCGTTTTTACTTTAAATCTTGCTGGAAAAAAAGTAAAAAGACCTCCAATTCAATGATGTCAATTCAATTCAACGATATAGTCAATACAACACTCCTTCGTCATGTGAGGCATTAGAGCCATCCGCTCCCCAGCAAGTCCGGTGATGATAACGAGCCTACTCCAAGCCATCATCGTATCGTATGCCAGTTAGGTTAGAGGTGAATGGATCAGAGTTGCCCCAACTCACCCCCCGTTGAAGTTCCGGCACTCGCCGCCGGCGCAGGCGTAGGGCAGCTCCTTGCACTCGTCGCGGTCCACGCAGCGCCGCCCCACCAGGCGCCAGCCCTCTCCACACGCGCACTCGTACCTGGAATAACACATCATTTAAAAGTTTCAACATTTTCGTCATTGATATGACATGAAAAACAACGATTTGGTGATACTACTATAGGCCACTGTTGTAGGTGCCACTACTATAGGCAGGTGCCACTATTATAGGTAGGTGCCACTGCTGTAAGTGCCACTACTATAGGTAGGTGCCACTGCTGTAGGTGCCATGCTGTAGGTGCCATTTCTGTACGTGCCACTTCTGTAGTTAAGTTCCACTACTGGGACATCATCAGGGAGAAAACATCAATTCGTCACCAAGTTTCCAAAATCAATACTAGTCAGTGATCTGCGCTGATCTTCAAGTTCATTATACGTATATCAGTACCACCTAGTTGGTGTAGAAAGTAATTAAGAAAAATTTTGAGATTTCTTCCCAGACTTTGCGACCAATGCTTACTGCTACAGATTTCTCACTCTATGCCCTTCAGAGATTAGGCCTTTAGGCTGCAAATTGAACGGTGGCGCCGAGTGCTGCGGTAGAACAGGCGACTCGCACGAGAAAAATATATAAATGCCCAAGTTTGTATGTGCCGGCCACCGTCACCGCGTGCGTTCAGTTTGCAGTTTTAAAGCTTTTAGCGGTACTCACCCGCCGTTAGTATTAGTACAGGAAGGCGTCCCGTCCCGGCCGCAAGGGTGCGGCTCCTCGGTGCACTCGTCCACGTCGCGGCAGTTGCGGCCGTCCGCGGTGAGCGTGTAGCCTGGCGCGCACTCGCAGCGGAACGAGCCCACCGTGTTGCGGCAGCGCCCGTTGCGGCACACCATGCCGCCTTCGCGGCACTCGTTTATGTCTGCGAACAGACAACCAAGATATATTACAAATGTCGGCCTCATTATGACAGGCCAGAGTCATCCGTAAATATCAATGTAGACGTTCACTTTCTACTTTACTTTTGTGAGAAAAAATCTTTGCAGTTAATTTAAATAATTTTCTTTGTAACTCTTTTTTCTGTCCCTTAACTAATTTTGCTTAGTAACGATCAACGAACAACTCCCTTTACCCTAGGAACTCCATACGCAGAAGTACAACGACAAGTACCTAGGAGAAGCAAGACATAACAAGTACCCACTGTCTAACATAATAAAGAGCGTCTTAAAAGTATCGTTACGTGGCAGCGGCAGGTGTAGCTGCCGGGCAGGTTCCGTTATGTTGCCTTACCGATGCAGTCGTTGTTGGGGCCCGGCTTGAAGCCCTCGTCGCAGTGGCAGGCGTAGCTGCCGGGCAGGTTCCGTTATGTTGCCTTACCGATGCAGTCGTTGTTGGGGCCCGGCTTGAAGCCCTCGTCGCAGTGGCAGGCGTAGCTGCCGGGCAGGTTCCGTTATGTTGCCTTACCGATGCAGTCGTTGTTGGGGCCCGGCTTGAAGCCCTCGTCGCAGTGGCAGGCGTAGCTGCCGGGCAGGTTCCGTTATGTTGCCTTACCGATGCAGTCGTTGTTGGGGCCCGGCTTGAAGCCCTCGTCGCAGTGGCAGGCGTAGCTGCCGGGCAGGTTCCGTTATGTTGCCTTACCGATGCAGTCGTTGTTGGGGCCCGGCTTGAAGCCCTCGTCGCAGTGGCAGGCGTAGCTGCCGGGCAGGTTCCGTTATGTTGCCTTACCGATGCAGTCGTTGTTGGGGCCCGGCTTGAAGCCCTCGTCGCAGTGGCAGGCGTAGCTGCCGGGCAGGTTCCGTTATGTTGCCTTACCGATGCAGTCGTTGTTGGGGCCCGGCTTGAAGCCCTCGTCGCAGTGGCAGGCGTAGCTGCCGGGCAGGTTCCGTTATGTTGCCTTACCGATGCAGTCGTTGTTGGGGCCCGGCTTGAAGCCCTCGTCGCAGTGGCAGGCGTAGCTGCCGGGCAGGTTCTCGCACGTGCCGTTGCGGCACATTGGCCGGGGTCGAGCGCACTCGTCCACGTCGCGGCACGCGTTGTCGCGCAACGTGTAGCCGGGCTGACAGTCGCATCTGGAGATTGAGGAATAGAAGTTCAGTCATTTCGTTTGTTTTTCATAAATTTTGCATAAAACACATACATCTAATATTTTTCAAAGCTGCCGAAAGAGAATCTGTTAGAAAGGCTAAAGTTCTAGAAGCAGCAAGATTATATAGTGGATTATAATGTAGTTGGAGAGCACTAGAGTAGAGTAGTACTCAAAACTAGTTACACCAGGCGCTCCATACTCTAGAGCGCGCACATTCGTCTATCGTAGCATGGCTCGTTGACTTACCTGTATGATCCAAGCGTGTTCTTGCAGTCTCCGTGCTCGCACAGCCTTTCATCCGCACACTCGTCCTCATCGGTGCACTCGTCCAAGGATGGCGTGAGCCGGTACCCGGCGGGGCAGCGGCACTCGTAGGAGCCGGGCACGTTGTGGCACTGCGCCATGCCGCGGCAGCGCGAGCGCCCGAGCGCGCACTCGTCCACGTCGCGGCACAAGTGGGACGTGTTGTCGTGCTCGTAGCTGGAACACGAATGACATTGTGAGTGGTAGTTGCCTAGACATCGATAGCAGGCAAAATGTAACACCCGGTTTCGCCGTAATTAATTTCAAAGGTATCATTGCTGGCATATCATCATAAGCCTGGCTTATACAATTGCGAAACTGTTTGGAACCAATTCATCGCAGTCAAATCAGTGACAGGGTTAATTTATATTAAGCATAATCATTTTAGGTTTCTACGGTAACCCTCTATCTTTGTCTAATGTTTGTAGCTTTTCGCCTTCAGCTCCAAGCATGTTACATTTTTTATCACCTAAAACTTTACTTCACTATCTTATCTATCTATCGTCAATAATACAATATAAGGCAGTACGTACAAGGGGGTAAGCCAATGTACAAAATTTCATTTTGAGTCGGGTTTTGGCGTTAAAGATCTACAGACAGACATAATTAATTACTTTGGCATTTATAAGCAGGGATTTTGCACACTTGGCACATTTAAGAGGTAGAATTAATTTAATTTCGAAAACTAACCCATGATCGCATCCGCACGTGAACCCAGTGGGCGTGTCGTGGCACGTGCCGGGCTTGCACAGCTGCGGCATGATGTCGCACTCGTTGATGGGCTTGGTCTCGTTGGTGACCGGGTTCCGGTAGAGGCCGGGGCGCGCGCCGCCGCACAGCGCCGCGTACTCGGGCTCGGCGCTGGCGGGGCAGCGCTCGCAGGGGGCCCCCCAGGCCCGGCCTACCGAGCAGCAGCAGACGCGACGGGTCTGGGCGGCTCCAGCGGAATTGGTGCACGCGTGCGTGTCCTCGTCCCATTCTAGGTAGCACGGACGTTGACGGACGTCGACGCATTCCTCTGCAAAATGAATAAAGAATAATTTTAGTGCATCGGACCTTGATATAGGGATTTTTTTACCAGAATACCAATCAGACCATTATTTTCTTACTCTACATAACAATCCAAAAAGAACGGGGGAAAACGCGAACGAAATCGCTGGCACAGCCATAAGAACTCACTATTGTTTGGCATCGGCACGTATCCCTCGGGGCAGAGGCACACGTAGGAGCCGGGCAGGTTGCGGCATATGCCGGGGCCGCACACGCCGGGCGCGGCGCACTCGTCCACGTCGACGCAGCGCCGCTCGTCGTCCGTGAGCCGCCAGCCGTCGCCGCACGTGCACACGAACGAGCCGAACGTGTTCGTGCACGTGCCGTGCTCGCACAGGGCAGGGTGTTGCTCGCACTCGTCGATGTCGGCCAGGGTTACCACGTAGGAAGGCTGCAATAAAATAAGTTATTCAATTCATGTACCGGGTTACATGCGACGGCTGATTAAGCGTGCATACACGGTCATCAAAAAGTTCTTTTTTGCGATCATTATAATCATTTGTCATTATCAGTGCTTTGGCACTCTACGCCGAATTGACTGTTTTCGCCGAATTTCTGGACAAGCCAAAATCTTTTGACAAAAATGACATGTGTAACGTTTTTCTCTTCAATAAAATCTCGACCTGCTTTCAACTCACTGCATGAACTACACAAATAACACACACCAGGTTTAAAGAGACGCGAATACCTTAACTTTTGCTTGACTCAGGATATGGTTGCTTATTCCAGGTTTGAAAGCGTCTCGATCTGGGGAAATCCCTAGTATTGGTTCTTCCAACGATAGAACAGTTAGGTAGGCCTCGCTGCCGGGCTCGGGGCACAGGTCGCAGTAGTGGCCCCACGCTACCCCACGGAGCAGCAGCAATCTTACATCGTGCCGTCCTCCGAGAGCACAGTTAGCTACTCACCGGCTCCAGCACGGGCTGGTACCCGGGCCCGCCGGGGCACAGCTGGCGGTAGGCCTCGCTGCCGGGCTCGGGGCACAGGTCGCAGTAGTGGCCCCACGCTACCCCCACGGAGCAGCAGCACGCCGCCATCGTGCCGTCTTCGGAGAGCACAGTTAGCTACTTACCGGCTCCAGCACGGGCTGGTACCCGGGCCCGCCGGGGCACAGCTGACGGTAGGCCTCGCTGCCGGGCTCGGGGCACAGGTCGCAGTAGTGACCCCACGCTACCCCCACGGAGCAGCAGCACGCCGCCATCGTGCCATCTTCGGAGAGCTCGTCGCTGTCGGTGCAGTGCTCGGCGCCGGCGCGGACTTGGACTGAGCCGTAGCAGCGGGCTTTGCGGGAGTCTGTTGGAAGAGAACCATTTATATATGTTTCTGCCATTTATATGATTCAGTATAAATTTGTTCACTCAATCCGGAAGGTGTAATAAAACAGGTATAACTGGTTAATTAGTCGCTTTAAGTGGTCAAAGTGCTCAAATATTTATTTTTTCCTAACTGACATACAATAATGTCTTGGAGTAGCCTCGTCATCATCACCGACCTTGCGGGTTCGGATGGAGCGGATGGCTCTTACCCCTAAGTGCTCAAAAAGTAAACAAATTCAAGCAATTCGTGCGGCTTACCAAGATTACACAGTAATTTCAACAGGGTTTGCCGGCACCATCCACCCGGACTATAATATACTATCAGTCCACAAACGAAAAACGTATGCAACTCATTCGCAATACACGAAAACTGTCCCACTATTGCGGCAGCAGCAGGCAGCTTAGGAAATCTCATGAAATACCAACTCCTTAGTTCCTAATAAAGGCACAAGTCCTTTAGAGACCACTTACCGAAGCAGGCGGTGCCGTCGGAGACCAGCTCGTAGTTGGGCGGGCAGCTGCAGATGTAGGAGCCTTGCGTGTTGACGCACTCGCCGTACTGGCACGACTGCGGGGACTTGCACTCGTCCACGTCCGTGCAGTTGAAGCCTGGCATCACTGTGGAAGGGAGAACTTGTGAGTTCAGCAGATTGTGTGTCATCGTCATCATTGGTACTGGTGACATTGCGATAAAAACACGTGCTTGTCCTAATCTATCCTTCAATCTCAGCTATCAAATGCTTTAAAATATATAGTTTTTAATTTCTTACTAAATCCATTCCAAAAATATTAACTTGAAGCCGTCTGAGACTTGCCAGAAACGTCCCTCAGAAACTACATAAAAGAGGTACGGGATATGAGCCATAAAAGCTTCGTAACCACTTACGTTCGTCGACATTATCTGACTGGTACCCCTTATCGCAGATGCACTTGAACATGCCGTAGGTGTTGACGCAGCGACCAAACACGCACACGTTGTGGAAGGTGGCACATTCGTCCATATCTGAAAATGAATCAAGTTGTTCAATTCACTCACTTCAAAATGCTACTAAATGTTAACTAGCAATGATTATTAAAAGATTGGTTGTATTGGTTTGCAAAAGGAACTTAACACGACATAACTTCAATGTTGCTAAAAAATAATAATTTTAAAGTATCCTCTTCAAACAAAAAATGGCTACAAAGAGATGAGCAATATTTGCGTGGGCGAGCGTGATTCTTCAACGGGTAGTTGAAGAATCACGCTCGCTCAAATTTCTTAATGCGTATAGACTTTTTTTTCGCATAAGAATGTCTTTTTTTAATGGAACTCTCAAATCTCAGGTGAAAATTTAATTACCGAGACAAGCTCTCTCGTCCGGAGTCTTGGTGAAGCCGACGTCGCAGTCGCAGTAGTAGCCGCCGGGAGTGTTCGTGCAGTGGCCGTTCTCGCAAAGGGTTGGGTCGTTCTTGCATTCATCAATGTCAACACAGGAATATCTGAAAAATAAACTCATTCAGAAACAGCTACGATTTTGGCAGTATTGCCATAGTTCGCTGATTGATTTATTGAGAGAGAGAGAGATTGAGTGATTCCAGTCACAAAAAGGAATAAAATAAATGAGGGAATCGAGGAGGAGAGAAAATTATCATCCGTTGCCATTGAAGCCAATGTTGCAGCCGCGCCAGCCTCTTCTTCTACAGCCTCTGCTTTCAGCCTTCAGCCGCCTCAGAGCTACTACAGCCTCTGCTCACTATCCAGTACAGACAGTAGTAATGTCCCATACCCGTCACCCTTGTAGCCCGTGTCGCAGAGGCAGGCGAAGGAGCCGTCGGTGTTAGAGCAGGCGGCGCGCGGGTGGCAGCCGCCGTTGTTCGTCACGCACTCGTCCACGTCCTCGCACTCACTACCGTCGCCTCGCCAGCCGTCGCGGCAGCGGCATTGGAAGGAACCCTGCATACATAACATGACATTGATTAGACCGACATTATCGGGTATCGGGACCGATATTAGATCTTACAAGGCCAATGGAGACCAACCAATGTAGACGAGGGACTTGAGGGACGCAGAAATCACTTGACCAGTATCTAGTTTTAATTCTAAAGCTACTTACGAAATTTAAATTAAATGCAGCTGACATTTACTGAGCACACGTGTGCATGGTATACTGGGAACAGCGTGCGCCTGGCAGTATGTTCCCTCACTCGCACAGGTCGGTCAGATAGAAATACGAGCTCAGGTTGTTTACACATGGCGGCCCACGGAAGTGCCATAAATAAACAGCCTTGTACCCTTCAATTAATAGGTATAACAAAAAACCGAAGAATAGTAAACGGAAATTCTTGCAAAAACAATAAAATTGGTTGTCTGTATAGTTTGTTTCTGACGTGACAAGGCCCTAAGAAAATACTGATGGAATTTTTCAAAAGAAAATTTAAATTTAATTTGTTTGATAGATATTTTGTATGAATATAGAGAAGAAGGTACGCATCGCTCAGTCAAGGCGGAGAGAGATAGATGTTGAACGCTGCCGAACGAGGTCGATTATGACTCTTTGTTGCTTGCGCGCTCTCACTTGCACTTCAAGCCTTAAGGAAACGCCTCAGAGCGAGGTAACGCCGCATGAGTCATGTTTTTTCGTACGTGCAGGCGGCTCCATCGAATTAAAAGACTTGGTACGTCAATTGCCTAGGCACAAAATACAGCAAAACATTTGAAGCCATTATTTCCACTCACAGGCAAGTTGATGCAGTCAGCAGCGGGATGGCAGTCGCAGGTGCCGAGCTCGCACTCGTCGTCGTCGGTGCAGGCGGGGCCCTGCTCCGGCTTCACGCTGTACCCGTCGGGGCAGCGGCACACGAAGCTGCCGATCGTGTTGCGGCACTCGCCCGCGCCGCACAGGTCCGGCACCTGAGACAGGCAGGAATCAATTTGATGTTAGCTAGTGATTGAATTGAATAAAGATCACTTCAGCGCGTGGCGAGATCAGGTCACAAAACATTAGTACATGCGATGATTTTTTGTGAATTTGAAACGACGATGATGACGATGAAATTAATCACATAGAGGTCGGATTTTTGAAAATCCATGATCCATTACGGTTTTAGGTTCCAACAGAAAAATTATTTGCATCAGCAAATTTTTAGCCTAAAATGTAAAAACGGGACCCTATCACTAAGCGTCCGCCGTCTGTCTGTATCTTAAAACCGTGATAGCTAGAAAGCTGAAATTTTCACAAATGATGTATTTTCGTTGACGCTATAACAACAAATACTAAAACTAGGGTCTCCGTACAAAACAAAAGTGTTTTTTTTTTCATAATTGGTACGGAACCCATCGAACGCAAGTTCGACTAGCACTTGGCCGGTTTTTCTATCTACTAACTAGGAAAGAATACAATGAAGATCATTTGCAAATTCGCCACGTGATACATACATCAGCACACTCATCGATGTCGAGGCAGGTGGGCGGCGCGCCGGGCGGGGACGGCAGGAGCCCCTCCGCGCACTCGCACGCGTACGAGCCGGGCGTGTTCCGGCACGTGCCGCCGCCGCACGCGCGCGCGCCGCCCGCGCACTCGTCCACGTCGCGGCACGAGCGCCCGTCCGCGCGGAGCTGCCAGCCCTCCCTAGGAAAACATTATAATTTGATATTTTTATACATTGATACTAGTGGTGACTGTAAGACTGGGCTAGATCGATTTCTCGACCCCGAAAACCCCCACATATCAAATTTAAGCGAAATCGTTATAGCCGTTTCCGAGACATGCTTTTTCAAGCAATCAGCGCCATCGGCCGGGCTGACTTGTAAATCTAAAACATCCAGAGCGCCACTCAAATGCATATAGAAAAATTCAATTAAATCGGTCAAGCCGTTTAGGAGAAGTTCAATTACAAACACACGTACAGTAGAATAATAATTATTAAGATTGAGTTTCGAAATAATTGAAGCTTGACATCTAGTGGTCCTGACATTGGTCATTCCTGGGCACTGCAGTTTTGAGTTGGTGGAAAAACAAATTCTACTTTGACCACTATTGTCTTCAATACTAATTACGTAGATGAAAGGTCAGTCACTCGCAGTGGTCCGTGCCCATCGCATTTTTTTTATCATAGGCTAACAAGATGACGTCACTCCACCTGATGGTAAGCGGTAGTGAAATCCAAATAGGAGGTCGACAGCCACAATAGACCATATTGCGCCTGTCGCACTCACCCTGAAGGTCTGCTTAAATGCCGCTTCACGCCCCGCCTGAAGAGCCCGGGATCATAGGAGGGAGGGAAAGCATGAGCTGGAAGGGCATTCCATGCCCTACCTCGACCAACCTCGGGTTGTACCGCCTCACCTGCAGGTGCAGTGGTAGGAGCCGGGCGTGTTGACGCACTGGTGCTGGCACCGCGCGGGGTCCTCGGCGCACTCGTCCACGTCCTCGCAGTGCGACTTCACCGACAGCTGCGCGTAGCCCTCGTCGCACACGCATTGGTACGTGCCCATTTGGTTCTCGCACGCCCCGTTGCTGCATATACCTGAGAATAACAAATAGCTCTTAACCTTCTACTATTTTGTACCAGTACTTCTTCTTCGTCGTGGTCGTCAGTCCAGGAATGGTAACACGATTGACAATCCGTCGCCATTCTGACGGCTGCTTTTCGCGCACACTTCCTTACAGGTTCCTCAAGGGACCAGTACAATATTTTGACAAATTAATTGCTTTTGGACTCTATTTTCAGGGAATAAGGTTTAAATTATGGTGGCAATATGGTTGCCATCACCAGTTAAAAGGTTACTTTGCTGTCCTCGCCACTTCCAAAATCGATAAAGGATTCGGTCATAACCTTGGGGAAAATTGAATGCGTCAACTCAAGATTATTGAGAGACGGTTTTGTCCAGCAGTGTTGAGACTCGAGACTTACTTTTGGCTGATATGATTCGTTAATCCCTATCTATAGTACCTTCTTATCTGGTCAGGGGGAGAAAGACAACGAATCACAAATTTAACGGATGTCACGCGGGTATCAACCAGGAGCTAGACAAGGGGTGTCTTAAGGTCGCCGCACAAACATGCCACAGCCACAAACGCCGTCACAAGATGCAAGAAAAAGCCACAAGTAGTCGAAACGCGCGACAGCCACTTGTGGCCAATGATACATACTTGCGGACGGTAGCTGCTACTTTGTTCAAATTTCAACACAAGTTTACAGGCGAGGGGCGCAAAATCGCCACTGTGGCAGCATTTGGTTGGCGTCAACCGTGTGTGGCGAGTCCATGTTTACAAAAATAGAGGATATATGCCGGTAGCGGCGTATTGTAGCCAACCTTAGCCAACTGGTGGGCTGAAACTCAAGAGTATGGTGGAAGCCGTGGTCACGTACCAGAGGTGATGGAGCACTCGTCGATGTCCTTGCAGGAGAGACGGTCAGGAGCCAGCTCCATGCCGGGCGCGCACTCGCAGCGGAACGACCCCGCGGTGTTCACGCAGCGCCCGCCGCGGCACAGCGACCGGTCCTCGATGCACTCGTCGATGTCTGCAACAAAGATTCATCATCATCATCAGCTCATACATCTCCACAGCTAAGGCACGGGTTTACCCTAGTCAATTACCAGTACCAGTTCGATCAGGCCTTAGCCAACGGCGCTGGTCAAGTTGGTGAGTTGGCCGACTACACAACCTTAGAATTTCTTCATAGGTGTTCAGGTTTCCTACCGAAGATAAACTTACATATGAACTTTAAATTGGTACGATTAAACATGTTTAAAATGATATGATGAATAACAAGTTGTATCAAAACTTGGTAAACCTCAGCTCAGTATCATAACTGCTCATGATTCTTGGAACAGATTCGTTACTTTAATTACTTGAGCAGCCTACAGCGGCTGTTAGCTTTACTCACTGATGTAAGGTGGTCCAACTAGCTAAACAATTACTCTTAAATTTGGATATCAGTTTTTAACCTGTAAACTATCTAAGTGAACAAATAGATGCAATTGCCACAGCCTTGAAGTTGCCTGGCCATGAGCAGTAAGGGCACGTACCGACACAGACTTTGGCGATGTCATCGGCGCGGTGTCCGGGGCGGCAGTGGCAGCTGAACGAGCCCTCGTTGTTGCGGCACTCGCCCGCGCCGCACACGTTCGACACGATCTCACACTCGTTCACATCCACACACGTGTGGTTCTTGGAGTCCTGAGGGAAGGGGCGGAGAGGACGTTACATCTATTTAGAATGTTCAAAATACATGTTACTCTATCTCTCATCATCTCTACGTTAGTCCACGTTGCTCTTTCACAACAAACTGTGTTTCAAGAACTCCAATCTTCTAATAACCATTACCTAAAGTCCTAGAGCTATCGACAATTGATCTTCTCTGTGTTGTCTTTAATTTACTATGGTGATGGTTTGGAATAGCCTTGTCATCATCACTACACTTGTGGGAAGGGTAGATGGTCATCATCCTTTAAAAAAATATGGCTGGCAGGGGCCGTATCTCTTCTTTGATACTAATGGTAATGGTAATGGTACACTCCGAGTGCCAGTTCCGACCACTTACCGGCTCATATCCCGGGAAGCACTCGCACACGAACGTGCCCATGGTGTTCTTGCAGCGGCCGTGCCCGCACAGCCCGGGGAAGGCAGAGCACTCGTTGACGTCCATCTCCTTGCCGATGACCGACGTGTCGGAGTCCAGGCCGGGCGGCCAGCCGCCGTCGGGCCAGCGACCGTCCTCGCCGGGGCCGCCACCGGGGCCTGAGAATGGTGATAGGTTAGGTTTGTACCTAGCTATTTGCTTGGCTGGGTCGAGGATTGAATTATCCAAATGGAAAGTAAGTAAAGTAAAAAAGTAAAGCAAAAATAAATGTCTTCAAACCTAAAATAAAATACAGTATGTAACGCTTACTTAAAATTGAACGCAAAAAGACATTATTGTGTGTGAACAGTAGTTCCCAGCGCTCGCAAAAATTGAGCAACTCACACAATTAATCAGTAATGCGATTTCTTTGTAGCGTAAGTAGTCCGTTGATCCTCGCACCACAGATTTTAAAATATTATAGCACCATCATCATCATCATCATCAGCCTTTTACAATATCCCACTGCAGGGTATAGGCCTCCTCCGTAGAACGCCATGCACCTCGGTCCTGCGCCAGTCTCATCCGGTTTTCTTAATATCACTTGCCCATCTAGTCGGAGGCCGTCCTCTTTTACGTTTACCGAACCTGGGCCACCATTCTGTAAGCAATTTGCTCCACCTGCCGTCATCGCGTCTTGCCAGGTGTCCCGCCCACTGCCATTTCAATGATGCACACCGCTTCCCAATGTCAACTATCTTTGTTCTACGCCTGATGACGACGTTGGGAATCCGATCTCGGAGGCTAACTCCTAACATGGCGCGCTCCATGGCACGTTGCGCTACTTGGAGTCTTAGGCGCGTTTCCTTCGTGAGCACCCATGTTTCAGCACCATAAGTCATGGAGGGCAAGACACACTGGTTGAACAGTCTGGTCTTCAGGCATTATAGCACCCCCTCTTAATAAATGAATAAGTTATTTCCATAGGATTGGATACTATACCTATTGGTCTTCCATCAGGGCCTATAGGACCCCAGATGCTGGTCTCGTTGCCTCCTAAGGGCCGGTTCCACACGTCTCCGGGGCCCAGCACGTCACTCACCATGCACAGGTTGCGGAATGAGTCAGTTCCTGATTAAAACAAATAAAACATTCAGAATATTATTAGTTTGACTCTTCTTAGGCCTTTCTGATCAGCTATCGTAACTGACGATCGATGTCGATCAGACAACGTCATTTTATGTTGGTATACCATGAATACCTATGTATGTGTATAATCAGAGTGAAAGAACAGAGACTTGTGATTATCAATTATCATAATTATATGATTTGTAGTTGACCTGATGGTAAGCAGTAGTGAAGTGTCAATATATCAGGTCTACTGTCTGTCTTTCGAATAGTTCATTACTGCGCCTGTCTACACACCCTGACGGCCTGAGGGCCTACCATGAGTTGGCTATCGTAAACTTACGTACGTTAAAAACCTATCGAGTTGTTTTTTTCATATGGCCGATTGTAGTTCTTCGCGTAACCACCAGTCGGCGCTGTACATGTTTTTCATAGACATATTTACGTAGGCGATATCGAGCGCGTAAGTTTAAAACTCATGGTAGCCCCACTGCTTAATGCCGTTTTACGACTACGACAGCTGGAAGGGCATTAAAAGCGGGCGCATTAGCCGTTTGCCCAGCATTATTATTAAGGGTATGTATACGTACCTCTCTTGGGACAGGGCTCGCACCTCGCGTCTCCCCAAGCGCGGCCCAGCGCCGAGCAGCAGCAGACACTCCGCAGCACCGGCGGCAGCGCGCCCGTGCAGCGCCCGCCCATGTACTCCGTGTAGCACGTCTCGTGCCGCGTGTCCACGCAGCGGTTGCCTGCAAATATTGAAAGAGGTGTAGCGACATCCGACAATGAACATCGTACAGCAACCAACAGATGGCGCTTACCCAAAATCTCCATTACTAATATCACAAAATATTAGTATAGAAGCCTATACGCCATCAAAGTTATTCTGGCCACTAAGTATATATAAAAAAAACCAAGATGGTACATTGGACCATGGTCCCCGAGCACGATCACCCAACTCGGCGGTATATCTTCTTTTAGGATCACTCCTAAAGAGGGTTAACATCATCAGCCCACATACGTCCCCACTACTGGGGCACGAACCTACTCTAAACTAGGGCGATAAGGTTTTCCTTCACCGTTAAAGCGTCGAATGATGGTACTATCGGAAATGTTGGCGGTAGTACACTTTTCAAACAGATTTCTTTAAACGCCATTAGCCCCGCCCACTGGCCAATAGAAGAGCACTTAAAGAAAATCTGTCAAAATCCAAGCAAAAACGTTCCAATAGTAGGAGAGCTAGCAAGAATTTTTTGGTAGGTATTTGAGGCAAGCTGAAAACTTATCCTGTACCTCTCCTATTACATCCCAGCACGAAACTGCAGACCTGGCTGGTGAGTAGCGGGGCTAAAGCAAACCCCCAAAAATATTTTTCATCTTTTTATTTATAACTAAAAAATAAGACTCACTAAGACAAATTATTTCGATGGAACTTCTACCTGTCAGGTGAACTGACAAATTATATTTTTTTGGATTATAAAATATATTTTTAAATAATAAAAATTGGGGGTTTGGTTTAGCCCCGGTACTCAGCCATTTCTGCGGGTTTGTGTTGGGATATAATAGGAGAGGTACAGGACAAGTTTTCAGTATGCCTCAAATATCTACCAAAAAATTATTGCCAGCTCCTTGACCACAATTTACGTTTTGGCAATTTCGCGTCTGTCAGAGTAAGCCCCGCCCCGCTCTGACAGACGCGTAAGCGCCAAGCGATTTTCACCTTATAGGTGGTCGACCGCCAGCGTTGCGGATAGTACATATGAATTTCAAATTTGAAAAACACATTGGTACCTGGCGGGGTTTGAACTGGCGACCTCTCGCATGGCAAGCAACGACCTTAACCGCTCGGCCATCGACGAGGGTTAATGCGTATGAGAAATTCACTAAATGGCTTTAGGGGTGAGAGCCATCCGCTCCCCCGGAAGTCCGGTGATGATGACAAGGCTACTCCAAGCCATTATCGTAAGTCAGTTAGCAAAAAAATAAAAAACTAGATGGCAATACGTAGGCGAGAGGTCCAACTGCAGCACGATTGGTGAATATTGACATGTCTATCAACGTCACGTCAAAAATAACCAACGCAATAAACTCATCACATTTTAGAAGCACATAGACCGGCTTTGACAATCTAGTTCCAAGCGCCACGGTTAGATGGCGCTTTCAAAAAATCTTCTAAATCGATCGATCGGCGATCTTCATTCCTTCTAAATTTGACGATACAAACCATCGGTAAAATACCCTGTACATATTTTTATTAACTTTATGAAAACCATTTTAAGATGAGATTGGCGCAGGACCGAAAGATTGTGATTCTATACTAGTTTTTGGACGTTATTAGTTAAGTATCATTAATGATACAGGTATAAAAAAATATGTTGATGACGTTTTAATTAATTAATAGATGCACTTACCAGTAGGGTCAAGCGTGAGTCCGGGCGGGCACTCGCAGCGGTAAGAGCCGTCGGTGTTGACGCACTTGCCGCCCACGCACAGGTCCGAGTCCAGGGTGCACTCGTCCACGTCGCGGCACGTCGCTCCGTCAAGCTGGAAACGAGGTATGGCACGATTAGTTAACGATACGCAGAAATAGGGTTATCTATTGTTTGCCCGAAAGATATATGCCATAATATTCATATGCCCGAATTTCATTTGCCATAATTTCATTTGCCCGAATGTTATGTTTGCCATAAAATACAAATGACATAATTTTAATTGCCCGAAAATCAGATTCCATAATGATTCGAATGCCATACGTATTGTTATCCATATTTTTAATTGCAATAATATTATGCAACAGAATTTTTAAGCGCCATACTCCTAACGCCAAATATTTGTCCTAAAGCGATTGGCTTTCTGGCACTTCGCCGGCCGCTGCCGCGGCATCGCTCGCTTCGCTCGCTCGGCTCGTGCGTTGTCTTTCATGTTTCTAACCTAACCTAACCTATTTTTTTATCATTCTTTTAACCTATTTTACAAGCTTTTTCGGTGGGAAATGATGTAATGGCACGGAAACAACGTTTCTAACACGTAACTAATAAAGTAAACAATGAGTATGACATATATGGCGTTTGAAAATTCTGTTGCATAAATTATTGCAATTAAAATATGGATAACAATACGTATGGCATTCGAATCATTATGGAATCTGATATTCGGGCAGTTAAAATTATGTCACTTGTATTTTATGGCAAACATAACATTCGGGCAAATGAAATTATGGCAAATGAAATTCGGGCATTTGAATATTATGGCAAATGAAATTCGGGCAACTGAAATTATGGCAAGTGGGGGTATACCCACTACTTTAATATACATCGTGAAATTTTAGTGGTGGTTTACCCGCAGTAAAAAGATTCTTTCTTAGTAGCACAATAGATTTGTGCATTTCTTTTTTATTAAAATCAATAAATGCCGGTTTTACGAAAGGTTTAACCGTAACTCGAAAGCACGTTCGAACCGCTTTATGACTTAAGGTGTAGAGTTTCTTTAGCTTTAAGCATCGATTTCATGCGGCAAGCAGTACCTGAATACGTCCCATCTTCAAAAACAACGATAGCTTCACTCGTTTTCGAGTTGGAAAATTATTATTCTGAAAAATCGAAAAAAAAAAGTTTTTTTTGAGGAATAATTTGCATGATTCGATAGTATTACTAAAGGCAAATCGTTCTGCCACGGGAAAACAACCACTAAAATTTCACGGTGTATATCGCCCTAGTTTAGGGTAGGCTCGTGGCCCAGCAAAGGGGAGGTATATGGGCTGATGATGATTCAGTCCAAAGGCGGCCTATTATAGACATAGACTTCTCACAATAAACTGCACTATTGATTGATGCTTGTAAGCTGATATTTGGCCATCTTGTGGATCTTACAAGGTTTTGTGTGAAAGTTCTTAAGCTTCGGAAAAGTATCACTTAGTAACTCTAGAACCTTTAGATCAAGCAATAAATGAAGTTGCCAGTGTAGTAGTAGTGACCTGCCGACGCTTCGCTGCGGGTATAGTATACATAAAAATCTTCCTCTTAAATCCATTAAAAACCTGTGCTGGTCTTTTTCACTTTCTTTCTTTCTGGTTTCATACCTTAGCGAACCCTTTGGGGCAAGGGCAGTGGTCGAGGTCGCAGGGCTCGCAGGGGGAGCCCCAGGCGAGCCCGACGCTGCAGCAGCACTCCTGACGCAGCAGCGGCCGTGGCGCCGCCGCCTCGCACTGGCCGTCCACCACGCGCCGCCAGCAAGACCCACGACGGTTATCTGGAGGAACGAACGTGCAGGTTTTAGGATTGGTCTTGGTAGATATCTATTTTTTATTCTAGCTGACTTCGATGTCTTGGAGTAACCAAGTCATCATCACCGGACTTACAAAGGAGCGGATAGCACTCACCTTACCTTCATAGGTGAGTGCCATCCGCTCCCTCGTAAGTCCGGTGTGTGGTCATATAATAAACAGCACAATACGTAAGGATTGCAATTTCTTCTTCTTAATTTATTCTTCGATCAATCGTGTTTCTAATCGACAAGAGACACTCGTGGACGCTGTAGGGTCTCGAAATCATGTTTTCCGGTTCTAAGTGATGGCCTTGAGACGAGATCGGTGGTCTGCATTGCACTCAGAATTGCGACTTTTGTGCAACTCGTCAACAGCGGATATGGAGTGGATGAGTGACAATCCGATCACATGGCAAGGCCATCATCTAGCACCCAGCGTTTAAGCCAAGAATCTAACTTGGCAAACCCTCATGAAGGTAACTCTTCGTTCTTCAAAATCCTAGATTGTCCATATCGTACATACCCAAGCAGTGTTGTCCGGTAGCGTCAAGCACGAAGCCGTGTTCGCACTCACACTCGTAGCTGCCGTGCGTGTTGATGCAGCGCCCGTTGTCACACGGGTTCGATTGTTCTGCAACACGTGGGCACAACTTGTGTTTATGTGGCAAATAGGTACCTTCTGTATACTGTTTGGAAAAGGAACTGGTAGATGCTTCGGAATTTTGCAAACTGTCTGGAAGTAGCACTGGGTGGGCATATAGTTTAGACGCTCTTGGAAAGCGTGCCAAAAGTATGGCTGTTTACACACGGTGCCCACAGCGGTATCGATGCCGCTAATGGGGGCTTAGACAAAGTAACAATATAAAAACGAAGTTCGAAAATGATAAAATGAATTTTGTATTTGTTTGTTGTAATATAATTGCTAGGTGCAACCATTCTGTATAACATTTTTGTAAAGAAATGATGATGATGGAAAAATTATAAAATGTATGTGATTGGCATAAAATTGACCACATGATTTATCACGTCTAATGTCAATCCCATACATTTTATTCTTTTCGAACTTCTACGGCACCAGTACGCTTAAGAACAGTAGTTCGGAGTATATGGGTCCATCCACATGCAACGGTAACATGTGTAAGCGCTCTAAAGTAGTAGAACAAGATTTTTTCATGGATGGAAAAGAGAAACATGTTTTAAAGTACAAAGATAAAGTATCCCATTATGTCAGCTCATATAACCTGAACAAAGTATCGTTTTAGAGTAATCTATTCTTAGAGAAAAATATAAGTATGATTTATGTTACATTACAGCACGAGACTAGATTAACAGAGGATAAGTCAGTAGATGGGTGATAGTTATATCTGGATATGTGCATGTGGTTCTCACGTGTAGGTACTTACCTTCCCCGTTTTAGATGCAATTAAATGCATACCAGCCTCGATCATTTGTTTATTTTACATTTAAGATAAATTCCATAATACATTTATGGCTAACAATTTTCAAAATTAGATAAAAGCCATTATTTAATTTCATTATTAACAGAATTAATGTTTTTTTTACCACTTAAAATTATTTTAGTTCTAATTTTAATATTAATGATTTAGATTAAATTTAAGCAGTGCAATGAGACGAATTGCGTGAACTTTAGTTGTGCTTGTGCTATTGAATTTAATGGTCGCTGCTTCTTTTAAACTTTAGGCAAATGATTTTCTTTTTTATTCGCTTTTTAATTTTGAGGTTACCCGAAGGTTTAGGCACTTTATGATTTCAATGGCCTAATTTTGTAAAGGATTAAAATGGGGTAAGCCGTAGCATCGTCGGATGTCATCCGCCGTCGTGTTACATGACATGGTCGTCGGCCGATGTGAAAGCCAAGCGTATAGTTGGGGTGGTAACCTTGTACGGGGAAGGCGGGGGGGATGTCCCCCCTCTCATAGTCACTGGCGAGGTAAAGGAGCTCACCCTCGCACTCGTCGACGTCTCGGCAGAGCTGTGCGTCGGGCTCGTGCCGCGTGCCGGGCGGACACACGCACACGAAGCTGCCGGGCGTGTTGCGGCACTGGCCGCCGGTGCAGTACTGGAACGAGCACGGTTAACATGTTAACTATTCAGTAGTTACTTACGCCCGATCAATGTTGAAACGTTACGGTAATAACTCTGTTGCCCTTCGAGTTGACACACGGTCAATAATGTGCACATATAGCTAAGTCTAGAAAGACCGAAACTAAAAGGTTTCATTATATTTGAATAGTTTTCCATACTCGAGTGACTTCACTTAAAAAATAATTCGCTTCTAAAGTATGTCTTTTTCTGAGAAATTAAATAAATCTGCTTTAGACCATCACAAATTTCACTTAAATCGGTTAATTCGGTCAGTAACTTCTTAGTTATAACATAAAAGCGCGTCAGACATTTAAAGTGAATTTCACATTCCCTTGCACTATAATGATCAGAAACAGCAAATGTAGCATTCAAGGAAGTAACAGAAGACAAAACGATTAGTAAGCTTGAGTACTTACTGACTGGTGCATATCGCACTCGTCTATATCGCGGCAGATCCCGTCAGCATCGGCGTGGAAGCCAGGGTCGCAGATGCAGCGGTATCCAGGTTCAAGATTCTCGCAGGTCCCGTGTTGGCACACGCCCGGCACCACTGTGCACTCGTTGATGTCCGCGCCGCCGTTGTCCTTGCTGGCTCCGGATGGACAGAGGACAGAGTAGTCCTGCGTGCCGTTCTTGGGACACGGCTTGCAGGATACGCCCCAGCCTAAGTTTAGACCTGGAGGACGAGATGGCATATTTACTTTTGATCACTTTGTGTCCACTTCTCTCAATCCAAAAGTAAAACTTGCCATTCTTTGATATGTTGGCCATTTGCGTATAATTAAGTACAGAGAGCCTTCATCCAAGGCATAATTATAAACAAATAAAAATTTTACTACATTTGAGATCACTGTTGTCAAAAAACAAGCTGATTTTTTCCGTCTAACTGTCGAGGTCTATCTAGGCAGCTTAAGCTTTCTTATATACATAAAGATTTAGATTACTATGATAGTTTTATATGGAAGTGTTACCTTTACTAGAACTGCAGCAGCACTGAGACCTGGTTACAGGACTGGAACCGGGCCCAGAGCATTGGCCTTCTTCGTATTTCTCGTAACATAAATCTTGCACTTCGTCTGGAAATGCAAAAACGATGGTTATATTCAGCCGTGTTCACGAAATAATAGTAAACTTGATTGTTAGTTCAGTTTTGTTTCTTCAGAGAAGTCGGCAGCTTCAGAAAAGTAAGAATGCTGGTACCCTGGTGATGGAAAGGCTCAATAGGATGCATTTTTTTATATTAGCTAACAAGATGACCATACTCCACCTGGTGGTAAGCGGTAGTGAGATCCAAATATGAGGTCGACAGGCATAAAACACCATCTTGAGCCTGTCGCCCTGAAGGCCTGCTTAAATGCCGTTTCACGCTCCACCTGAAGAGAGGATCATAGGGGGGAGGGAAAACATGAGCTGCATTGTGCCTGTCGACGTTTGTGGACCTTACGACTGCTTTGATGTCCCAAGAAGACCGCACCAGGATTGCGATCTAGCCATTTGTTTTACTCTCGTTGAACACTCACCGAGGCAAGTCCTGCCGTCGGCGCTGAGCGTGAACCCGGGCAGGCACTCGCAGCGGAAGGAGCCGGGCGTGTTGTGGCAGCGGCCGTTGCGGCACACGCGCTGCTCCGCGCACTCGTCCACGTCCGTGCACGCGCCGCGCTCCACCGTGGGCCGGTAGCCCGCCTCGCAGATGCACTGGAACGAGCCCTCCAAGTTCACGCAGCGCCCGCCCTGGAATGCAAAAAAAAAACATTTTTGTTACATACTGTTCCAATTTGGTTGTTCTTTGTTTCTCAGACTCCATCTTTCTCCTGATCTCTGCCACTCTCTCTCTGTATCTTTATTTTTATCTTTCTTTTGCTCAATCTTCTTTTTTTTAACATCTGTATTTATTTCTGTCACACTTCTATACTTATTGCTGCCTACTTAACCAATAACATTATTTCCCTTTTGCTTTCTTACCTACAACTCTCTTGAAGACTCTTGTTCTCCTTCTGTCCTACTCTACTTTGCAATTATGAAGATAGAAACAACCAAACTCACCTGACAAACGTTCTTATCGGCGCACTCGTCGACGTCGGCGCAGTAGCCGCCGGCGGTGAACTGGTAGCCGACGTCGCACTGGCAGTCGTAGGAGCCAGGCGTGTTGCGGCAGCGGCCGCGCCGGCACACGTCGGGCGAGTCGCGGCACTCGTCGACGTCGCGACACGCGTTGCCCGTCTCCGTGGATTCGAAGCCGGCGTTGCATACGCACTCGTATCTGATGGGTTAGTAGGAAGTTTTGTTATTAGCCCATATACGTCCGCAATAGGACTGTACGTATTATTATTAGGTATACCTCTTTCAAAAAGTTTCAAAATCAATTTATAACTAACTAGTGACCCGCCCTCGCTTCGCTTTGGGTTATACATGAAAACCTTCCTTTTGAATCCCTCTATCTATTAAAAAAACCATCAAAATCAAAGTTTTAAAGATTTAAGCAAACATAGGGACAGATAGAGGCGGGAAGCGACTTTGCTTTAAACTATGTAGGTATTGATAAAAAAATTTCTATCGTCTAAATCAAAGGTGTTTCAAAATTCAGTCTTCACAATAATTCTAATTGTCATGGTAACTAAATAAAGTGTTTCAAAACATTTCCAGCTAGCTACTTTGCATACACTATTTCTTCGGACTTAGACTTTAAAAAAATCTCCAATATTCTATTTTGAACTATACAATAATAAATCCTGACGAAACTCACCCTGTGCTGGTAGGTCTGCAAATTCCGTTTGTGCACATACCACCATTCGTCATTTCGCATTCATTCTGGTCGCTGCACCTTCTGTTGTTGTCTACAGGATCGAAGCCTGGTGGACATCTGAAATTTTAAGTTATCATTTACCATATAATTATTGCCATTACTTTTAAAAGTTCCTTCGGATAAGTAATGAGTATCTTGCATTATTTACCTGCAGGTAAAGGATCCAGGGTTGTTGATACAGGTCCCGCCTTTACAGTAACCGAGCGCGCATTCGTCGATATCGATACAGATCGGGTTTCCGTCCTGCGTCGTCTCCTCTGCACCTTCCCAGCAGTTACAGTTGTATCTGAAGCAGACGAAACGTTGCATAATTTACATAATTTGTCATACTATTACAATTAATTGAAAGGCGGTCATGTGCGAGTCTGACTGCCAGGGTTCCAAGGTAACTAACATGTCATATACATATCTAGATCTTAAAAATGTAATGCAAATATTTTCACAAGAAGAAGCAAAAAAGTGATAGAATAATTTGACCTAAGCTGCAAGTTCAATCTTGCAAAATTTCATAACTAAATAATAAAGGAACAAAAAGGAAAAGTCATCAATATCATATAATATGTCTTCAGCTACTTATCACTTGATAAGTAGCTGAAGTCATCATGTCAACGGACTAACTAAAAAAAGTTCCACGAACCCAACATCCTTATCCACGCAGTCTCCCAATCCGCAGATGCCGCTCCTCAGCATGCACTCGTTGATCTTGGGGTAGACGGAGATGGAGGGCGGCTCGTACTCGTCGTCTGGACCCTCGCCTGGGAGATGCCCCGTGTTGTTGCGGTAGAAGTACCACGGGACCGTGGGCCCGCCGCACAGGTGTGTCCATTCCACTGGGGAAATAAAGATAAACTTTTAACTAAGCATTTTTTATATCGCCTCTTGCTGACGTTCGGTTTTTTTTTATAAAAGGCTTACAAGAGGTAATCTTCATCTGATCTCTGACTCCACCTGATGGTAAGCGGTAGTGAGATCCACATATGAGGTTGACAGGCACAATATACCATATTGAGCCTGTCGCACTCATCCTGGAGGTTTGCTTAAATGCCATTGAGCGCCCCGCCTGAAGAGCCCGGGATCAGGACTTGGAAAAACTGTGCTCTGTCGTTAATAATAATAGTCTGATATTTAAAAGAAACACATAATAGTTTCCATATCCATATACGTTTCCAATATGTTGTAAACTTGACAGATCCTCGCAATTATGTTTGGCGTAGGGATATCAGAGCCAAACTGCTTAGGAGAACTGCTTGTAGGATAACTGACGCCATTTTGGCTAGACAGTCCAGGATTTGGACATCAGGACAATCACATCCAGAATCTCCCGGTCGGCCATCAAAAGACCAAAGTGGCAGTTACATCTGGCTAGTTTAGGTACTCACCAGCTCCTCGGGGTGGGCAGGGCGTGCACAGGTCGCCCCAGGCGCGGCCCATGTTGAAGCCGCAGCAGCAGTCCCGGTTGGACAGCGTCACCGGCAACCGCTCCGCGCACTCGCCCGTCTCGCTCAGGTACGCGTAGCAGCTGCTCACGCGACCGTCTGGAAACCACCAAAAAGTCACGAATCAGAGAATCTTGATTGAAGTCTAGGGTGTTCGGTGAGGTGAAATATGTTTGGTAATGGTTAATAATCTGCTGGAAAGTGTGTGTGTCACATTTCCACATCCACACAAAAATATCTATTTTTGAAGGCGTGTAAGCTGTAACTGCATGGTCAGCTAAACGTTGTGTAAAGATTGTCACAAAATCAATAACAAAATAATAAATCTTTCAACATCTTACGGAAGGAAATATCTACTCACCAATACAGAATTTCTTGTCTGGACTGGGAATGAAATGAGGGTTGCATAAACAGTAATAATCGCCTTCAGTATTTACACATTTGCCGTTCTGAAAATAACACAAAAGGAAATATGAGAAAGTGGTAAGAAGCATTTTAATTCACTGTCAGCGTTTTGAAATTCCATCAAATCCAGTAAGAGCAAATAGTTGAGATCCAAACGTCGTCATATTCCATTATATCTTACTAGCGGCCGCCCGCGACTTTGTCCGCGTATTAATGGGTTTTAGTAGCAATGATGTATTAAAATAGCCTACATGCCTTGTAAAAGTTGTTAGTTATTAGTGAAAGTTCCGTCAACGTTCTCCCATAGTGCGTTCCCCCACCCCGGTCGAATTTTGAAAAAAAGTAGCGCTGGTATCTTTCCAGTGTGCCAGCTACAACGACTTCATACCCAATAGACACCTAATAGAGGATAAGCGTTTTCAGACAACACATCAGATAAATAGATCTTATATTAAACCACGCCCACTGATGCTTCGTCAGTAACGACCAGATCTGAGACCCGTGAACATCTCTGCGCTCGCTTCCAGAAAAAATTAAAAACCTTGTTGCCATGGCTCCTTGTAGCATAAGATGGTGTGGAAAAGATAGCAAGAGCTCAAATTTTAAAATTGATGGCATTTCGTTTCACCGGTTAGTGTTTTTAATCAATTAAAACAAAGTTTTTTTTGTTTGACCGGAGGCCATCTTAGATGGCCGGTCGGTCAGCGTCATCAACATGCAGTTTTATATCCTTTATCCTTATCGTTCTCCGTGCACGAGTACGTAGTGCTGTACCGTACCAAATACTCAGAATCGATCGATTTAGATTTTCAATTGGATAATTATAAATTATTATATTTTGCTAATAAGAGTTGACTTTAATTTATCATATTTTTGATCAAATAAAATTACCTCGCTAAGGGTTATCCCAGTAATCCCCATTGGAAATTCCCATAAATGGGGATAAGTGAACTTTTTGTCCACTAATCCCTATTGATGCCTCTGATGGGGATTTGTGAAAAAAGTTGTTAATAAAGTTCACAATTTATTAATTGAACCAACATATTATATGTATAGATTTTTTTAAAAATAAAATCGCGGAGTACAGGGATGAGAAGGTGCCCTTGTTTATTTAGGTATATAATGCAGCACTTTTTGTCCAGTATTTCCTTTAAAGAAATTACTTTCGATGCCTATTAGTTACTAACATACAAATCTAAAGTAAAATTTTACAGTAACGTAAAAAAGTAAGTAAAATTTGTATGTTGTGTGATATAACTGTCATCAGTGTATGATATATAGCGTAATTTGCTCTCGACATTTCACTCAGGACTTTTTTTTTTTTTTATAAAAAGGCTAACAAGATGACCTCACTCCACCTGATGGTAAGCGGTAGTGAGATCCAAATATGAGGTCGACAGGCACAATAGATCGTATTGAGCCTGTCGCACTCACCCTGAAGGCCTGCTTAAATGCCGTTTCACGCCCCGCCTGAAGAGCCCGGGATCATAGGAGGGAGGGAAAACATGAGCTGGAAGGGCATTCCATGCCTTAATGGCACGGGGCAGAAATGAGGAGCTAAACCTCTTTGTCCGAGCCACCAGCGCCGGCATTGTATCAGGGGCGTGGATGGCAGCGCTGTCCAGCACGTGTCGTTCGGGAGTGGAAAGGGGAGGGAGGGACTAGCTGGAATAGCTCTTCAGAGCATTCCCCATTATAGAGACGGTAGAGAACACTTAGACCGGCAATGTCTCTACGTAGCTGGAGAGGCTCTAAGATCTCGGACACCTCTACATCACCGACAATACGGATAGCACGTCGCTGCAACCTATCGAGGGCGTCGAGCAAGTATTTTGCGGAGCCATCCCAGAGGTGACAGCAATATTCCACACATGGGCGAACTTGTGCCTTATAAAGAAGGCAGAGTTGCACCGGTGTGAAAAATCGCCGCACTCTGTTCAGGATCCCCAGTTTGCGGGAGGCTGTTCTAATGACGCTCTCGATGTAATCCCGCTGGTTTAGGTCGCGGCGAACATCCATGCCAAGGATGCTAAGGTGATCCTGTATTGGTAAGGGCGTGCTCTGAAGAGTAGGATGGGAAAGGAAAGGAGACACTTTACTAGAAAAAACACACACCTGTGTCTTCTTGGCATTGAACTCGACAAGATTGCATGAGCCCCATTCGGAAATGCGGTCCAAGACCCCGTCAAGCTCGGCGACAAGAAGGTTCCTCTTTTCCTCGGTTTCGGTCTGCTTTACCCCAGGTCTTCCGAAATAACGTGCGTGGACAGTGCTGTCATCCGCATAGCAATGAATGTTGCCTAGTGACAACATGTCATTGATATGCAGGACTGCTTTATAATATGAAAAAACGTCGGAGACTCCTCACATTTGCCATATCTTCACTGTTTTAACCACTATTGGTGAGATAATTATGTCTACACTAAGTAATTAGAGGGTGCCGTACCTAAATAGATTTCACTCGGAAGACACCAATTATGTCGTTGACCTGGCAATGAGTGTGATGCAAAAATATGTATCAACAAGACTTGCATTTTTATCCAAGTACGTCGATCGCAAGCCTGAGGGCTTGCGATCGAATATTTACAAAATTAATTAAGTTTAAAAACGATTAAATAAATTGTTATACGTAAAACTACAATATACTCTCTTTATTTCACTAATGTTATTCACACGCAATAACAATAAATAATCTTTTAAAATTTCACCTAGCTATCCGATACAAATAGTGACGGACAGACATGCTTTCCGTTTATTTTTCTGTTACCAAGTTAGGCCTCTACCACGGATGTTCATCACACGTCCATCAACAAAGGTGGTCTTTCAGGTTTATGGCCCATTTTTACCGTTTGGGTATGGAATATAAACAATATAATGTAAAATAAATAAATCAAATGAAATCCATTAAATGTAGGTAAATATGTATAAATTATATGTCCAACAAAAAGGTAAGCTTGTATAATATTTTTAAATTATGTTACGAACTGCATCTATTTATCGATTACCTATTTTCAAAGAAAACTTATGTACCCCATCCCTGTGTTTTGTGGTGATTTTGTTGCGACCAATTAGCATTCAGCACCCTCCCCCCGCGTACCTCAGGTTGTTGACTGAAATGTTTGCATTGCGAATAATTGACATTAGGTGTCTATTGGGTATGAAGTCGATGGCCAGCTACCTCCATAACAACTGACCAACAACAACGGTAAACCGGTAAGCCCCATGGGGGTTGAATTAAAAAAAAAGTAGCCTATATGTTAGTGTCAAAATCCATAAACACCTATAAGTTCTCCCATACTACGTTTCACCTCATTAACTCCCATGGGGGAAGAATTTCGAAAAAAAAAAGGTTCGCTGGTGTCTCTCCGGAGTGCCAGCTACCTCCAAACCACACGTTTTATAAAAATCTATAAACACCTAAAAGTTCTCCCATACTAATTTTCACCCCCTCAATGACCGCCATGGGGTTTGAATTTAAAAAAAAAATTGCGCTTGTGTCTCTCCGGAATGCCAGCTACCTCTATACCAACTTTTATAAATATCGACAAACACGTAATAATTCTCCCATACTAATTATTTTCACCCCCCCATTAAACCACATGGGGGTAGAATTTAAAAAAAAAATAGCCTATATGTTATTCCAGAGTGCCAGCTACCATCATACCAAATTTCATGAAAATCGGTTCAGTCGTTTGAGCGTGAAAGAGTAACAAACATCCATACATACATCCATACATACATCCATACATCCATACATACAAACTTTCACCTTTATAATATTAGTAAGGATGGAATAGCCACATCCAGCAATTGAAGAAACAGAAGACTCCATCTCATCATTACTCTTTGAGTTAATCAAAGATAAATGACGTCAAATCAATGGTACAAAACTAGTCAAGAGTTCCCGACTAACTTGATATAGCCTGATATGGTTGTCAGGCTTCCTCAACAACTCACCGGGCAAATATCGGGATCCTCGCACTCGTCGATGTCCTCGCAGTTGTTGGTGACGCGGTGGCGGCGCTGGCCGGGCGGGCACTCGCACGAGAACGAGCCCACGGAGTTGATGCACTTGCCGCCGCTGCACAGGCCCGGCACCGCGGCGCACTCGTCTATGTCCTGGAATACGAGCATTCGGCTGTTAGGACAGGCACGCACTTCAACAGCAGATGGGGCACACAAAGGGAAATTAATATGTAAAGAATCCACTCTAATAATTGTCTGGTCAAGGCTGCTTAAACATAATATACAGAAGTATGGCATCATACCATTTTATCATTATCTAGTTTGTTCTACCAACTACCTTATAGGCTTCATCCAGAGTTAATATATTTTATGGATTGCAATCTACCAATAAATTCGCAGTTTTTAACCCAGTTTACGGGATTTTCCATCCATACAGCAAAAATCAAGAATCCATCTACCTCAGAATTATTTCTACAGTTCTATCAGACCCCAAGAGTACATCATCCTCACCTGGCACTCCTTAGTGTTGAGGTTCCTTAAGTGTCCAGTGGGACAGTCGAGGTCCCCGCAGCGCTCGCAGGGGTGGCCCCACGCCACTCCCACAGTGGCGCAGCACAGCTGCTTGGTGCAGACCACACCCTCAAGCGCGCCGGTGCAGAGAGCGCCTCGGGTGTCCGTGTAACATGGTCCTGGTTGCAAGAGTATGGTCAATTGAATAATTTTCTTGTGAAAAACATGTCAATTCAATTGTTTAGTTGTGGAATGAAGGCTGGGTTGGTTTGTTTGACATGGATATGGATTTTGCAGCTGAATTGTCGAGAAATGCTTAAATAGACCAGTGGAAAATGTTGGCGAATAGTAACAGCTTTTGTCAACTATTGATGATCTTAATTGCTTCTATGTGACTTCTATGGATGTAATCTCTAAATAAAAAATCCTATTTGTTCTTAAATTTGTAGCAATTCTTTCTAATTGAGGGTGCAAGATACTTAAGTAATCATGACTGACCTGTTCTTCTGTCTATCTCACACCGCGTTCCTGAGAGCCCGTGGAAGCAGACACAACGGTCCGGGGCGATACACCGGCCCCCGTGCAAACAGGGCTCGCGACAAATTGCTGGAAAAAACAGAGCCTTTACATAGCTTACACGGTGATTTTTCTACAACTACAAAAAAAAAATACACAAATTTTTAACTACAAGTGCTAACAACCAACTTATGTACTCGTAGAACCAGCAACGAGCATTCTTCATTCGTGCGCTGTGATTCTAATTCTTAACAACCCTCCCTTCTGTTTCCCATTAGCAACACAAAAACTGTCACACAAAGAGATAGAGATAAATTCAGTCCGGATGCCGCAACATGGTCTGGCAATCTAGCCAGATAGACAGGAATGCATCTGACGAGTCCATCTCATTATTGGCCAAGCGATATAGGCGGCCTTTCTCCAGCACTCTCCGGCGGTACTAGGCTGTTATGAATGTGCAGATACTAACGCTCTGTGCAGAACTCGCCGCTCCAGCCGGGTGCGCAAGCGCAGGTGCCGTTGGTGCAGGTCCCTCCATTCATACAAATGCGCCGGCACCCGCCACGTGTGCGTGCTGGAATAACACAAACCGATTTATTTGCACCACCAAAATAATATAATTGTTAAAAGGATCAGAAGAGAGATAAATATAAAAACTCTACCATCTTTTTCCATCACTAATTTTTTTGAGAATTAATCCTTCACTGATACGACATTTCAACTAGTAGTAGTAGTATTAGTAGTAGTAGTTTGTAGTAGTACAAATGACATTAGTGCTGGTTCGGGGGTGGATCAAGAAATTCACAACCGCTGTGGCAGACGAAGACAGGCGGCGCCAGTTCGCTCGCGACCACGATTGGTGTAACCCAGTCGAAACGTCGGGCAGTAAGTAGCTATGTAATTTGCTACTCCTAATATCGCGTGTAGACCCATAGAGACATATTTTAGTGTAATGGAACGCGAAAGTCTAAAATCTTACATTTCAACGAGTCCCTTAAAAAGAGGTTCATCAAATCATCAAAAATTATCTTTACAGATTAGTTTTTTGCACTTTTATTATCGTCTCTATTAAGGGGTAGACACTTTGTTCTTGTGTTCCATATGAGTGACACACACTTTTTGTCACTAATTTACACTAACTCAAGAGGTTTTGTCCTTTTGAGTCTCTTACAGATAAGTGAGGTCAAAAAGAATTCAACAAGTGATACTAATACGTGAAGTGTAGTATATTTCCAAAACTCAAGTGATGTAGAGCTCTTACAACACCCTACCACTTGGTTGAGAAGACAACTCACGCGCGTAAGGGTAGGCCCCGTTGCTGCAAGATGGCGCCTCGACGCCTCCGGGGCATCGGCACATGTTGGGCGCCACGCAAGAGCCCGTCCCGGGCCCGCAGTCCGGCCGGCAGATAGCTAGAACATTGACATTACATTAGCTCCATGTTAACAGTTCAAATGTCTTGCACTCATCCTCAGCCGATATACATCCTGACTGCTGGAGCACGGCCCTTCCCCTTAACTAGGGCGATCAACCCTAAGATCACACTACCTTAGAGTTTGTTCGCAAGAGTTCCCCACAATGTTTTCCGTCACGGTTAGAGTCTAATATCAATAATACAATGTCTCGCCCTATCTGATAAAAAACAGAGCGTGAAATAATGAACTTTCAAAAAATTCAGAATAATGTATTCGCATATGTATATCGAGCGTCGATGGCCGAGTGGTTAAGGTCGTTGCTTGCTATGCGAGAGGTCGCCAGTTCAAACCCCGCCAAGTACCAAGGAGAGGAGTTTCTTAAATTTGAAATTCGTGTGTACCATCATTCGACGCTTTAACGGTGAAGGAAAACATCGTGAGGAAACCTGCACACCTATGAAGAAATTCTAAGGTTGTGTAGTCGACCTTACTTACTTACTTGGCCAGCGTGGTCGACTAAGGCCTTATCGCCCTAGTTTAGGGTAGGCCCGTGCCCCAGCTGTGGGGGCGTATATGGGCTGATGATGATGATAATGATATGTATATCAAAAAGTGACCTTCCAGCAATCAGACAGTAGTTAAAAAATACAATTTAATTAAATGCAATAGAATTAAAGGGGGACCTTTGTTGATAGAGTTTACGTTTACATGAACATTTTATATGCAGTAGAGTGCGATTATCAAATCTTTTTATTTAGATGGATAAATTTAACAAAAAGCTGATAACTTACGAACTACACAAAGTAGAGAGTTTGGTCTGGAAGTCCATCCTGGACAGCAATGCGTGCTGTTGCGACTCCGGCACACGTGAGGCCTGCAACCAACAAACAAAGAATAAATTTTAATTATGAACACTAACATAATAATAATATAGACCTATAGTCTATTCGTACAAAATATTCAGATGTCACCATCTTGATCGAACTTGCGACTGAGAGCCATCCGCTCCCTCGCATGTCCGGTGATGATGACGAGGCTACTCCAAGCCATCATCGTAATAAATGTCAGTCGGAAAAAAGAATAAAATTAACTTGCGGCTGAATTTATTCAAATGATAAATCTACCAAAAAATCTTGCCCCAATCCGTTAGCAAATATAAATTGTTATTCTACCCAAAATAGTAGAGACCACACCAAAAGTTCCCTATAGAAACAGATTCAGACCAGCAATACAAATATGACCAATAAACTATACAATTAATCATACAGTATCACGCTGATCAACGGTTAGTACATAAACCTCTTTTGGCTACGAACTATAAAACAGATTAAGTGCTGTGTGACCGTAACAGCTTTATATGTCTTCCTATCAATTAAGTACCCATTACTGTGATCGTAATTTATAAATTTAATATCTTCTGTCAGTCTTTTTACTTTTTGAAACATTCATTTTGAACTACATAATTATCTTTTGAAAGATCGACCCACCCACGCCTGTCAACATTTGTCCAGTGTTTTGCATCCATTATAGGTCAGACTACATTGTATTCCAAAACGGCTAGTAATTAATTATCCTTTTGTTCGAGTTTAAGGCTTGTATCGTCATTGCCTAATCGCTAAACTGGACAGGACAGAAATAAAGAAAAATGGCCAGTAAGTTAATAGTCACCATTAACATTGCGACACTATCAATTTACATCTGCTTAAAAACTCTATTAAAACCTGATAAAAAATTTGGACATACGTATGTTTTATGGAACAATGCTTCAAATACAACACATTGTTAATTGAGAATTGGTTCACAAATGGCAAAGTAAACGTTAAACATACATATCAAAGAACAGTGGAACATATAACCTCCGTTTTAAAATTTTAAGTCAGTTTAAATAGTTCCCTCTGCGCTCTGGACCATGAGATCGTTGATTAATAACATACAATGAAACGCCATTAGCATAATAATAACATACATCTTTCCTCTCAAAGACTCACTAGCATTTAGTTAATTGTGCACCTGATTAAAAGAGCACCGATCGCCGGAGCCTCTTCATCCGTCATCCGGCGTGACGGAGCGTCCGTCCACCGATTCGCGACGGTCTTTAGTGTGGACTAATTTCTGGACGGGCCAAAGGTTATGTTATCGCGTATCCTTAGACTTTGTTTTGGGGACCTTGTACCAATATCGCTCGTATCTGTGCAATATGCAGCTGTTTATGTAATAAATCTTAATGAATAACTTAGATACGCGTGTAATTTGGCTCTTAATAGGTATATTCGTTTTAAAAACTCTATCAAGCATGCGAATTGTATGAATCCAACAATAAAAACATTTTCAAATAGTATAAAAGTTTAATAATTTACTTTAATTTAAGGAAATTTTGATTCAATTACATGGAGCTTGCTGTAAATTCATTAGGTTACGCCTGATCATCAAAACTTTTGCGTGAACAAAATACTGATGGAGCATGAGAATCAAACGCGTTACCCATTACCAGAGCTTTTGCGTGATCAGAGGGGTTCTCCTTTTTTTCTTTTTTATAAGACATTCACGTATCTAAGATAACAGCTAAGAGAAGCTATTCCATAATCACTGAACTTTCATAGAGAAGCTAACAAATCTAAACACTTTGAATACGAATACAAAAGCGATTCGTATTCGTTCATCAAATTTTTAGAATCATCCGCCAGTTCTCAGATCCTCTCTTTAGTACAATCATGTGAAAGACCTTGAGAATCCAGGTCAAAAGATCCCGCGGGAAGCGTGGCCAACTCGATTCCCGCTGCACCAGCCTTCAAGGCCTCGTCACCTGCCGACCTGTTCCGACGGAGTTCCCAAATTTACAAGCGTGAAGATCACCCACGCGTGTCCGAGCGTCGGGTTACGAGACCGGGCGGAATGAGGAAGTGTGGAAGACAGCGGACACGTGGAGTTCTGACCTTGGTTTGAACATAGTAAGGATTGCCTGATATTATGCATGGTTTTCTATTGTTATGAGCTAGTGCTGTTGCCAACCCATTCCATACAGTGGTATGAGAACGTAGTGACGTTCCTCTGTCAATGTAGTGCAACTGCACTGTTTTTATTTGCTCATAGTTCTAGTATGAATGAAAAAATATGCGTTAAGATAGGCACTAAACTCCATATTAAAATTTTCTCCCGAATCCGATTTGCACTCAAAAACAAAATAATAATAAAAGAAGAGTCCTTTTATAATGCAAATTGAAAATTGGCACACAATACTTAAACAAATCAATTAAGTCTGCAAAGAAAGGATGAAAAATTTTCTGGTCACAATTTAAAAAAAAAATACGATTAACAAAGCAAAAGGTCTCGATTTTCGAAAAATCCTTTACACAGAACATACATGCAACCGTTACTGAGATGATATCTGGATTCTAAAGTTCAACAATCAACACAGATAGTAACTCTTAAAGCCAAACTTATCTTTCATACATCCATCACATAACATGCATGTATGTATATTGTATACGTATTGAATATTGGAACGTGCATTAAGTAGGGCTCGCGAGAGCTTTGAAGCTTGTAGGATGTTTCATTAGCTGGCCGCGGTAACGGAATTTGTGATAATTACTATAATTCATCGGCCAACGAAAACAGCACGAATCTAATGCATTATTCGATAAGATAGTGCAGGTTACTAAATGAGGACTGTTTGGTGAATGGAGAAATATTTGATGTCATTGTTAATCGTGTGACTCCAGATTTGAAGGAAATTTTTATGCTGAACTGGCCTGGACGAGGATATGGTTTTTTCTTACCGAACTAGAAAAAAATGGACGGGTTATAGCAATTAATTCAATTTAAATATAACTTAAGGGTGACTGACTGACATAGTGATCTATCAACGCACGGCCCAAACTACTGGATGGTTCGGGCTGAAATTTGGTATGCAGGCAGATGTAACGTAGGCATCCGCTAAGGAAGAATAACCTAAAGTGAGGACGTGTCACTAGTATTATATAAGACCTACTCAGTGGAGTAGATTTTAGTGCTCTTGACACAAACAATTACTACAAGTATTACTACCTACACTGTTTTAATGTATTTGTACTTTTTACTGTAAACGTCATCTCTTTACGGTATTTACTGGTGTCACATAAAAAAGAAAGAAATCACTTAATATAAATACAACGAATTGTTCCTCCAACAGAAATATGTAACTCGAAAGTAGCAGCTTTTGTCTTACTAAAGATATGTAAGGCACTCGTCCCGGAATCCTCTGAGTCAGACGCGATCGCATGCGCATAGTTCATCGCATGCAGCGCACGTCGGGCCACGCGCGACGGTCCCGGGTTCACACCCGTGATTCATTTCTTTCCAATGAGAACGCCAAGATGTGTAAATACAACGATTTAATTTTGACAAATTTTGTGTTTTTCTGTTTCTTTTGTATGCTTTAAATATGCCCTCAGTTTAACCCGCATCAATGCTCACGAGGTTCTTTTTTTTCTAACGGACTTATGATGATGACTTGCCTTGTCATCATCACCAGGCTTGCAGGAGAGCGGATGGCCCTCACCCCTTCGATAAATTATAGTTTTTAAAAAAATCTGTTCCTGGTATGAGATGTTTTTTTATCCAAAAGAATCCATAATTTTTGAATAGTTATAACCGGAAACCCTACCTCAATAATTTTCTTTGCCAATAACACCTTATACTGTTTATATGTTTCCTTTAGATTAAACAAAAGATATAAATAACATCACAAGGTTTCCCGTTCATTTACCTTACACGAATATTTTGCCGGGGATTGATAAAAGCCAGCTATGACAAACAGTATTTGCTCGGATTTATTAATAGATTACGGTCGGTGAAATTATTGCCTAATAAATAGAGTTCATTGGGTAGGATTAACTAGTACAGCTACCAATAAAATTCAAGAAGCTTAACGATATAATGAACCTGGGGACTTTGGGAATTCGTGTTCGTATTTTACATTCGCTTATCCAGTAACTTCACAAAACAAGGTCTGGTATGTATTAAGTGACTCCAACGTTTTCATCTAACAACATTAAAACTCTATAAGTAAATTTTCAAGAACCTGGTTTCCAGCTACCAGAGATTAACATAGGAACTATATCTTATGTACTATGTCGTATATTATGTCGGAATACTGTTTTAATGGACTACATACTGTGCATTATTTATGTCCTAGCTTATAATCATAGAAATTGCCACAGCCAAAAATTCTATGTTTGCTTTTCCCCCGGTAGTCTGTCAGCTTAAATAAGATGAAAGAAGACATAAGAAGATAAAAGCTCAAGTTTGTATGAGCTGACCTCATCGTGGTCACCGCTGCCGCAACTAGCGCGTCGTCCAGTTTGCAGCCGTGTCACCCAAACAAACCAAAGCTGCATCGATAACTCTGTTTAGGGGTGAGAGCCATCCGCTCCCCCGCAACTCCGGTGATGATGAGGAGACTTTTTTTTTATAATAAGATGATCTCATTCCACCTGATGGTAAGCGGTAGTGAGATCCAAATATGAGGTCGACAGGCGCAATAGACCATATTGAGCCTGTCGCACTCACCCTGAAAGCACGCTTAAATGCCGTTTCACCACGGGATCATCGATATTAGAGGGAAAAGGGGACGTGTAAGAGCAGACCACTGCTACGGCAAAGAGACAAGGCGTGGAGTCTCGCAGTGGCATTGAGCTGTGCGGCGGAAGGGCCCCCGTACCACCGTTTCTACGGGTCTCCCAGGCCGGCGGGCTGACCCGCTCAATACCGCCGCTAAGACTCCACTGGTTCCATCTACTCCAAGCTTCCTATACACCGTGAAATTTTAGTGGTTGTTTTCCCGCAGTAAAATGATTCTATCTTAGTAGTACAAAAGATGCGTGCAGTTCTTTTTTGGTAAAATCAATAAATGCCGGTTTTACGAAAGGTTTAACCGTAACTCGAAAACACGTTCGAACCGCTTTATGACTTAGGGTGTAGAGTTTCTTTAGCTTTGAGCATCGATTTCATGCGGCAAGCAGTACCTGAATACGTCACATCTTCAAAAACAACGATAGCTTCTCTCGTTTTCGAGTTGGAAAATTATTATTCTGAAAAATCGAAAAAAAAATTTTTTTTTTCGAGGAATAATTTGCATGATTCGATAGTATTACTAAAGGCAAGTCGTTCTGCCACGGGAAAACAACCACTAAAATTTCACGGTGTATAAGAAAAAAATAAAGCCTCTGTCTCACCCAACGAACTGCGAGGGCGCGCGGTCGTCAAGCGTGCGCGCGCCGCGCTGCCAGTGGCGCGGGCGCAGCGTGCTTTGCGGCAGGCGCGGCTCGGCGGCGGCCAGCGCGACGGCGCTCAGCGCGAGCGCTGGCAGGAACCACTGCATTGTCATCTTGGCACCATCACCCTGGAATGATGAGCATTGGTCAGAAGTCGGCGGAAGATCGGCTTTAGTCTTTGATTGGCTGGCTTCGCACATGGGACACGGACAAAGGACTGAAAACAGAATATAATGCAAATACTTATTTATATGTAGTTGTTGTTATAAGTAAATTTATTATCTATTATAATTTGCAAACGCAACAGAGCACCATCTATAGGTACGGTGTTGGGGAAAACGTCAGCGCACACTAAAACTTTTTTCTTTTTTTGTCTCTGAATAAGTTTTGTCTCCATTATTTTGTAACGCCATGTCATATTGTCATAATGTTAACACTTCTCGTCAAATAAATAGTATAATTAAAACTAACCTTTACCGATCTCAACAGTAGCGCTACCATGAGTTAGCTATCGAAAACTTACGTATGTTAAAAACCTATCGAATTGTTTTTTCATAGTACCGATTTTAGTTCTTAGCGTTACCGCTAGGGGCGCTGTCAATTTTCGTTCGTCAAACGTTTTCTTTGGAAATTTATTTATTTATTTATTTATTTTTAAAAGGCACAACTACAGAATACAATTCGTACAGCACAATAAATTATAGGTTTTTATCTTCATATTAAAACTGTATCCCAATAAAAGTTGCGCACAGCATTTACTATTATATAAATCTAAATAAAAAGAATGGTACTTAAACATGCATGCATAATTGTTGTTTCGAAATTCCTTAATAAACACTAGATTGTAAAGCAATTGAGTACCCAGTACATAGGTATTTCTACATTCATTGTAGGTAATCAACAGATTTGCTGTTCGTTAACATCGTATCATCATCGGACAGCAGCTTTTCTATTGTCTCAAAATCTATACTAATATTATAAAGCTGAAGAGTTTGTTTGTTTGTTTGATTGTTTGTTTGTTTGTTTGTTTGAACGCGCTAATCTCAGGAACTACTGGTTCGATTTGAAAAAATCTTTTGCGTTGTATAGACCATTTATCGAGGAAGGCTTTAGGCTATATAACATCACGCTGCGACCAATAGGAGCAAAGATACAATGGAAAATGTGTAAAAAACGGGGAAAACGCGAACGAAGTCGCTGGCACAGCTAGTATTAAATGTTTCCACTTAGTTTTTTGCGTTATACATAGATTAAATTATGATTATGTTGATAGATAGAATGAGACGTTTAGAGAAGATACTTTTAAAACTTATCAATACACAAATAACATAAAAACCGTGTGATTTTGGCAGTTAACATCAATCAATATTAAAACATTGATCGGAATACAATAATGACAGTTTTTACCGAAATATATTGCACAAAGATTTGGAGCAGAGCGGTCGCTTTATCACTGAAGTGCATTTATTTTGATGGCCCGAGGTCAGAGTCGGAGTATTGTAACCCAGTTAACTATTTTTAATGTATTCAATCGTCGTGGATAAGAGTTTTGCGCAAATTAATGAATTGAATAGAAGTTTCCAGATAAAGTTGTATGTAAAATTAAAAACTTTATCTGTTTGTATGCGCAGTATTTTGTAATGTAGGTATTAAATTTCTATGACATCAATACAATTTTTGAAATTAATTAACATATAATTTTCCATCTTACTCAATTGCTTTAGTTACTTATTGAATTAATACCTATTTAATTAACTTATACTGTCCCAGCGAGCATTAATTTGAAAATATGTAATACTCATAATAATCAATTATCATAAAGCATACAATATTTAAAAGTACATTGTACATATTAAAAAAACGTTTACTATCTTTTATACAATTGTTTGTTTTTTTAATGAATAAATTATTATTGAAAGCAAGTTTAACAACTCGTTGCAGATATTCATCATCATACACTAAACAGTTAGGTAATCAAATCCGTTCCAACAATTAAAAGCTTGGGGCCTTGTTGTGTAGGCTTGATATAAAACTAAAATTATTATTACTACTATATTTCAAAGGTTCATATTTGGGCAATGATCTTTAAGTAGGTATTCCACGAACTAATCAAATTGTAGAGCTCTATTACTTCGCCACTACTATACATAGAGTTAAATAAATTAAGAAGCCATTTGTTAAAACTGGTCGTGTTTTACCTTTATATAGAGCTTTAAAATAGAGAATAAAACTAAATAACGATGGTGACAAAGTGTGATGGTGATAAATGAAATTTTACTAAACAAAATATAGAGAAGAAGGCATAACTACGCATAATATTAACAACAGCAATATTTCTAACCTTAACTTTTCTTCCCGAATAGCGCGAAAGCATAAAGTCACATGGTACAGAACCAAAGAATCTCATCGCCATTCACCACATGTTTGAAAGAAAGAGACAACTGAACGAATGAGTAATTAATATAGATGCTGATAGCGGCGGCGCGAGGGGGGAGGAATCTGTGCCGAAATGATAACAGGGCGGCAGGGCCGACGACCCTACAATACTGCACTGACACTATATTTAGTGAAAACAGCTATCACGGACCATCCATAAAAAAACGTCGAAGGCCGAGTGGTTAAGGTCGTTGCTTGCCATGCGAGAGGCCTCCAGTTCAAACCCCGCCAGGTACCAATGTGTTTTTCAAATTTGAAATTCATATGTACCATCATTTGACGCTTTAAAGGTGAAGGAAATCATCGTGAGAAAACCTGCACACCTGAGTCCGTGTCCTGCGATGCCAATCAAAAGTGAATTTAATTAAAAAATTTAAATTAAAATCAAAATGTCTTTATTTATATAGGCAATTTACATGAACTTATAAATCGTCGCATTAGTAATAGTAAGATTCTACCACCGGTTCGGAACGCCGATTCTACCGAGTAGACTCCGGCAAGTAACTCAATTAGTTACTCTTTTTAAGTTACATTTTTAATCATCATCATGTTAGATAATGCAACGAACAGTCAAACGGATCATCTTGAAAAGCAAATAACCATTTCAATGTAGCATTACTAGTGCTACTCTTTTTACTAATCACTAATAATGTATTCGCTAAGTATCTTTCCTTGTTCTCTTAAAACAATCGATTATACCTAGTTACTTTGGAAATAGTTGTTTCAATTATCACACAAACAGCTGTAGTCACCGCTGAATTCCATTACAAAAATACGGTTAAATAATTATTATAATGACGACAGGCATTTGTGTACAAACAATGCTTCAATTCGCTTTGTTTACACACATTTGTCTGATTTTGAATCTAATCTACATGTACAGAAACTGCGATAGAATAAAATTTGTGTATTGAGGTGTCAATGGCATTATTTAACTATTGGCGGTAACGTAAGCATTGTGTAAACATGAAGCTCCATATTCACAGCGAATAAGACTGCATAACAAGATCACAGCTGTTGCTATAAGTAGGTTAACGTATTTGGTGAATATGATAATGTTTTTAATTCCTTCGAACGCTTATTCAATAACGAATATCTTTCAAATTTAAATATTGGCTCCGTTTCCTGATAGCACATTTTTGTTTCAAATTGTTTAGTTGGTTATTATTTGGTACTTTTAAATAATTTTATCATTACTTCAGTAATTACTGGCTAATAAATATTATTGAATAGTACTAATTTCATTTCGTATCGGATGAACACAGAAACGCGTAAATAAAAAGAAAGAAAGAAAAATATTTATTCCTATAGACCCACAATTATAATTATTAAAAAAATTAAACAAAAACCTCAAAGTAAAATGGTAACTATAGGACATTTCATTTGAATCACTAACGAAATTCTCTGAACAGTCAAGACCTGTTTCACTACATTACAGTCATTCATTCAATCCTCTTCATTCGTCACATCCCCGCACAACATGAATATTACTATTGTAACCGTAAAATAATATCAAAGGAGCGTATCTGTAATGCGGACTTGTATCTAATTCATAACAATCGCGTACGTCGGCACAAATCGTTAAAGCTCAACTAGTTCAAGACAATAACTCTTTGTTGTTCTCGTAACCGCTCGAGAAGAGTTCTGAGGCTGCAGCTATGTGGTCGGCTAGTAAAGATTTAATATAGTTTCATGGGCAGTACACGGAGATCAGTTGTGGTCTGCTATGACCTACGCATAATAATAAATTACGGAGGCAATTACCGTCCGCTTTTGTTGTGCAACTAAAATGGTCGTGATATCATTTTGCCACAGATTATTACTTTCAATAAATAAGTTTAATATGATTTATCATACTTATTATATTATTTGACTGTTTCTCGCTGAAACAAGACTGGTTTTGGCCAGATTGCGTATTACCCGCATCTGTAAAAAAATCCAGTCTAAAGCTGATGTAGAAGAACTTAATTTGTATGATAGTTATTACTTTATTAGATAGAGACAATGACATGAATTGGATTTATAGCCTACTCTACTCTCTACTAATCTGCGTATTCACTTAAATTTTTATGACAAATTTGTACTACATAAACGAATATTCTATTTTTCATACAGCTCTACAACTAGACGAATGTTTTCCCATATCCAAATACTGCTCGTGTACTAGTAACTAGTAATGCGAGACCACCAAAGTACCTACGATTCCAGATACAAGGGACCGCATACCGATCTGATGAGGTCAACCGGGCTTCCCTAAGTATAAGTAGCAGTAATGAGAAGTTACAGGATGTTATACACGGCTACAGAATATACTTGTTGCTACTCGAAACCCAAAATTAATCAAGTATTTTGTATGGAAGAATTAGTTTATGGTTTGAAAAAAAATATGTCCGGGATATTTACTGTGTATACATTTTTTGCACTTTTGTAAGCGCCATGATCTTGGGTCAAGAACAGTTGATCTTATGCATATGATTAAAATCTCTACCGAAATTTACATGAAACCGAGAGATGGGAGCTTTCTCATTGTTTTTTCACTTCATAAATCTATGCTTAAAGCTATTGAATCAGATATTAAAGCTTAAATTACCTTATTGTTCAGGATTATGGATATTCAAATCCTTTCTATGCCATCACCATGGACTCGGTACAAATTGGCCGGCAATTCGGGCGCCCGCCGAAGCGACGCGTGGGCGCGTGAGTCAGGCCGGACTCCGCACTGATTGCCGCTTGATCCATTGCATTGTTTGTGAATGGCTCCTACGTTTTTAATGCGGCTTCATTGAGAACGAGAGCTTACTACGGTGTAGGTAACTGTCATACGTTTCTCAATGTTGTTTTATTTGCTGATTAAGATTTTGATGAGATCCATCTTCAAAAGCTGGGCATATTTTGGTGTTTATTAATTACTTTGATTATAAAATTTAGCCCCATGTTTAACTGGAGTTAATGTGTGTTTTTAGGGGATTCAGAGTCAAAAGCTTGGCTCTACCTTACTTGTGACTTGAGTTGCAGTGCAAGTCTTATAGAGTCGTCTTGTTATTATTACATACACAAATGAATGTATCTGGAAGGGTTATACTCAGTCTAGAACACTGGTTGTTTATAGATTGTTTCGCACGAACAACTAGTCTTACAACAAAGAGTATTCATTATATTCATTTCGGTTTCATAATAATAAAGTTAGATTAATCATATTATTAGAGATTTTGCGGAAATAAAATATCCGCCAGATAATTATTACATAATACGTTACTGATATCAAAGCTAGCTTCTGCCAGTAGGTACAATATGGATATGACTGTTCACTTTAAACTCTACATCTATGTAATAAAACTATTTACATAATGTGTAAGCAAAACTTTTTTTTTCTTTGCCAGTTACCAAAGAGTAAGTGTAATGAAAGAGTTTTCAGAATCCCGATGATTTGTGCAAACATGGACAATCAATCAAAAGTATTCTGAAATATAACTTAGGTATTTCTCATAGATCACAAAAGATTGGAAACTATACGAAAATTCGTGTATAGTTCATACAAATAATCGAAATAAAAAAAGCCGAAGCATTTTTTCATTACCGCCTATGCTCGGACTACTAAGTATCAAGTATCAAATGTGTGAGAATCTGACAAGTGAGTAATAGCAAATAGGCAAATTAGATAATAGTATTCTGAAACCGTCTCAGATGTAATCAGAGTACGTACCTCACACATAATCGCGAAGCAAACAACTCGCGATAGCGCGTGACGGACATAATGATGTCGGAACTTATTTGCGAACGTTACTGGATTCACACCGAATTACGCTATGTGCGCCTATTTGTTTTATGGTTAAACTAAGTTAACTGATTCGAACATTGTTTCAAACTAAAATACTGCTGTTATATCTGATGAATGCTCAACTCATTAAAAAAAATTGGTTAGAAATTGTTTCCTAATGCTTCTAGCCTTTCAACAAAATCTCAATCGAACATGAACTATACAGAACTACATTTATCTTAAGAAAAAATTCAAGAATTAAATTAAAGTACGGCACTCAATAATATCCTTTATCCCATAGGTATGTATGAAAAGCCAATGAGCCAGATAATAAACATATCATTGGACTGACACCTTTAATTAATAAATACTAGTATCAATACTTTCAATTGACCACACGTAAGCTACAACGAAAAAATGTGTCCATCAAATGCCCAATCACGCCCGAATTTTAGCTGGATGTGGGTTAAAAAAACAAACAAATGGGAACCGTCATATTCTGAATGGACGATAACGAACTTTCCCTAAACACCGGCCGACCCAAATCCGGCTCTGTAAACAAAATGTCTCGAATAAGGCCACTTGCAGCGACTACTTGCTGCGATGCGCGTCAGGGATCCGGGCCGAAGGACCGGCTTTTTACTAAATAGGGTATCCCAAACAGGATAAACAATTTACTTCTGTTAGTAAAGCGTTTTCAATTATTTTATTTACTTACTGTTATGAGATTTCACTTCTATAACTTTGTAAACAGTCGTAAATCTTAACGAAATCCTTTATTAGACTAATAGACATAGCAACGACTTTACAAGTGTTTGGGACAGGAAACGATCTTCTTCTGTTATTGGAAGTATTAGCAAGGAATGGAAATAATGACAACAATCTATACTAACATTATAAAGCTAAAGATTTTGTTAGTTTGAACGCGCTAATCTCAAAATATTAACATCACGCTGCGACGGGGAAAAACGTGGACGAAGTCGCTGGCACAGCTAGTAATTAATATTTACATGTAGGATATGTATTTAATTTTGAAATCTATATATTTTAGGGCACTTCCACCCGTGACGATTAGAGGTTAAGATGAAACAAACTCGTGTCAGTAGTAACACAATTAACCGTACATTTATCTCACTTGCTATATTGTTGTGATGTTATCAAATGGCTCGTAAATCTAATTTGGTGTTACTAAGTGATAAATGGCAATTTGTTCATAGTTAAATAGGCACGAACGTTGTGGGTGGCATAAATAACATTTTTTGTTAGTTTTATCGTACAGAATTTCATATTGTGTGAGGGGGAAAACATACATATCTGACGTCTTTTAAAACCACAATTATAAATTCTATTCATTCAACAAACCGAATGAATAGTAATCTACGTTTACGATGCAGTAATTGAAAATTGCGTCCCATTAATATTATACTGCAGTATTCGCCATGCGGTACTGTGTACGAACACATTTACGTATAGTTTAAGTAAATATAGCTTTTCAACATGAGTTACACGTTTAAAACCCTATGCAATACATCACCAGCAGTTCTAGATACCTAAGTAATAGATAAGAAAAACTAAGTACTAGAAATAACATGACAACCGCATGCTCGTCAACAAATAAAGCCCGTTTCATTCGTAAGCTTTGTTTAGAGAAGCTCTGAGTGCGCACACGCAGGTTCATTGAACACAATTAATTCGAGTGCAGGCGGCGCGATCAATGTCAAGTGTCGTTAGATTGAGCGAGTGTCGACGGGAGATGAGTTACGACGATACGTCAGGGCGGCGGCGCACGCGCTGCGTGTTAGCCGAGGGGACAACAGTTGTGAATATATTAACAATTCTGACATCAACTTGAATAAGAGGACTGAAATTGTTCAGGGTATTTACCATGTTTCACTATTTTATTGAGTAAAATATTATAGTGACGATATTTCGTCAGTATCGCAGCTCTACTGTTTGACCCGTGATCATGGCGCTTGCAACAGTGCTGAAATATCGGGAACTAAATAAAATAGTGAAACATAAACATTTTTTGTTTCATAATTTGTGTGATCATGATAGGTTATAGTTATGAACTTGTATTCCATTCGTGCTCATATTAACGCATTAGCATGTGCCATTTACGGTAGATGCGTATGATGGATCCTGATCGTCATCTTATAACAGATGGATTATTATTTACGAGTCGAGTAATTAAAACCAGATATATCTGTCACTCGGACTCCGGCGTTTTTTTCGTTAGAGATGCCGAAAACAACACCGGGCCCATGAATACAGGATAATATGTGTTTAACTATACGTATCGAGAGTACAAATAATCTACAGAATATCAACTAATAACACTTATGTTGGTATATGTACCAAGAATATACTTTTATCTGAAACTGATTACTTTCCTAATGTATAAATGGAGATAGAGGCTCAGAATGCAGAACAATACATATATATATATATTACTTTTACTGAGGTAATTGTAAATCACCTTTGTTTATAAAGGTAAATAATGGATCGCCACAGAACAAGATACTCAGTATGTACAGTGACATCGATCTCGTCTATCTCCTGGAGTAAGAGCGCGATCAGAAAGCGCACGCGCACACAAATGATTCGTCAACGTCGAGCCCGCTGTACCGGGAAACGTGCAGGCACTTAGGTATTAATCGTAACCTAGGATAATTCCTAACTGCTCTTATAGATCACTCATAGGGTCGCTTGACAAAGGAATAACTTGATACTTAGTGTTTTAATACGTCATCAACAAATATGACACATTTTTGCAGGTAGGTGAGATTTTTTATATTTGATCAGATTATGTAGGTATGGTATTTTCACAGTCTATTGCTATCGTCAAAAAACTTGTGATATTCAACATTTTAAATTACTTAGGAATGAATTGGATTAAGTACCCTACGCTGCTATTTCTGGTCCATCTACGAAATAACTGAAAAAGACGTATCCCATAAAACATCTGCAGGTCAAAACCCCGTTGCTTTAATAAACAGCATTTTCGAGAGATAGCATTCGCTCTATAATTATGTCTTTGGCGCCATCGTCGTAAATCGAACGCCAGGTTATGTTCCAGCATGTTCGTCGCATCTATTACCATCGTAATTTCGAGCCCTGTACCCGCGCATATCCATAGAATGGCACGAGGCGATGGCCCCAATTGTGCGGCTATTAAAGCGCACAAACGGACCGACGATAACACACTTGTAAGTTCAATTATTACGTCGTCAACACACGTACTTGTAAGGCCATAGGACATGCAGAATGAAATGCTGGAAATTAACAACGAAATGAAAGTACAATATGGATTGGATCGCAAAAGGTTTAATAGCGTTTCCCGTATGAAGCTTTTATTGAGGGTATCAAAAGTTATAATAATTTCTATAAAGTTGCGTTTTACCAGATCGGTTATTATTATTAACTGTTTAATTGTTCTAGGATATATGTAGTAGATACTACTGTGATTCGAGCTATGAAGAATAATTATACGGCGATTATCATATCCGAAAAGCGACAAGATAAAATTCCGCTACTACAAACACGGCACCACTAAAAGCTTATTACCATAGACAATTTATCAATCTGCCGCCATTTTGTTCAAAGCATAGAGCAGAGAATCAATTCGTCGGCCACCCATGACTAAACACGCATCCCTTGGGACCCGCTTATTAATTAACATTCTTAATTACCTCTCCGGGACGCATAATTAATCGCCACCTATCCAATAATCGCTTACGGTAAGATAGAGGATAGATTTATTGTCCTTATTTATTGGAGTTAATATTAATAAGGCTAGATAACGCGTCGTAGCAAGGGCGGGTCAGTATCCTTAACGTGATGTTAGGAACTGTTGTCTGCTTGCTAGTTCTTCTGCTTGTTTTACTGCTTAGATTGTGAAGGGTTTTTAATTGGTTAATTTCCTTCACACCATTATATAAAGACACACGAACAGTTATATTTTTTGGGAAATTTGATGGTTGTCTACTGTCTACATTTAAAATGTATTTATAAAGGTCCCCTGTTCTTATTTTCGCTAACCTACATAGCCTTATTCAGCCAATAAACTTAATTCTTATTCCAAGAAATAATTTCTCTGCGGATCATGTCACATGTTTCAGTACTAGAAACTTGTCATTAAAGCCGCGAACTATAAAAGATCGAAGTGTCTTAAATCTTAAATATGTATACGAGACAATATCCGTGCGATCATTTGCTAAACTATGCACAGAAAGCCAATACAGGTAGTTTAAATAAAACTTATCTGTGAGTTACATTATCTCAAAATGACTTACAATGTAATCTTAACAGCGCAAGCTTAACACCGCGCTTCAGGAATTGTTCACAGTTTGAAAAGAAAATATAATCCATTGTGTGGATGGTAACTAAACATTTACGACGTGCGTAGTTATGCAAGTTACGACGGCCATTCCTCGTGCACAAAGCGCGGGGAACAGTTAGAGCCGACTCCCAAAACTAGTTTTCTGTAAGTATTGATTATGGATCGATCCATCATCGCGGTGCAATGGCGCCTTGCCGTCTATCAATGCGGGTTCAAAGACTTGGCCGGGATTGTCTTATGCATTCTTAAGTAAGTTGTAAGAGGCGGATTGACAGCACCGGCTTATCCCAATAATAAATGTGAAAGTTTGTTAGGTTAGATGGACGTTTGATCGTCACACAAAAACTGCTGATCGTAGGTATATTGATGTAACTTTTAAGTATTTTTATCTTTCGATGTCAAAAAGACATTAATGTCTTACGCGACAAAGAACATAAAACGAACGAAGACGCGGGCAGAAGTATGCTAGTAGTACATAGTAGTAAATTATTGTGGACTGGATTGGATTGACAGCGTGAACTAATAAACTTATTATTTATGGGCAATTCGAATCTTCCAGAGAGAGAAAGCTTTATGGGACATCCACGGAAGCTATTCTATTGAAAGTGATAGACTATTGAATTTGAAGCAGTCTTTGTGGCATATCCCTAGGGAAAAAGCAAATTTGTTTAAAATAATTCCAATTCTATATACAAACATCTGAATTTTATCATAAAATATCGCACGGAAAACGTAAATATTGTGAGAGTAAAGAATAGAGTAGTATAACTGTTATTGATGGTAGCTAAGGTGTAATATTTTTTTACGTAACAAATTATTATTTGCATAAAATTTATTGTAGTTGATATAGTAAACTTGCTTCCTGTACGCATCGTAATTATTATTGTTATCTGTGTGAGTCAAGCACTTTTGAACTAATTTTTCCTTACGTAGTTAAAATAAGCTTATTACGTTATCTACGTAATGATGTTACAGTATGTTAATTTATTCTACTACGACTTCGTGAATGCTTGGACATTTTGTTATGGAATACTATTCATGACTTACATATCCATCCATTTTAGACTTAGTGAACTTTAAATTATAAATGAGATTAGTACACACACCACACCCCACACTCCATAATTCGATCCACTAAAATACAACACTTACACAGACACTGAATGCTAAACGTAAACATATTTTAATTTACTTTTAATTACAAAATTGTTTACTTTTAACAACCTATCCGACGTACGTCTTATAAAGGTGTATTTCAAATCAATTGTTTTTTTACATTTTGAAATCCATAATTCACGGAAAAACAGCCAGTAGTGTCAGAACAAAAAAGTTTTTATTCAAATAAACATAAGCTAAATCATGAAGGAATTTTATTCTATTTTTAAAAATTGTACGTTAGAACAATACAACTGAAAACAAAAGAAGATGTATTATTTACATTACACAGTAATACCTAAGTAATGCTTGCTTCATTTGAATAAATACTTATTTTTAGCCTTTGAAATACTTAACGTAGATAATGTTTATACATCTTGTTTTTAATGCTGTATTAACTAAATACAAATAAAAACTGCATTAAATTGCCTGAACGCAAACACGCATCAAGTAAGTAATCTGCATAATTGAAAATAACAAGCTGTTTAATAGGTACAAGAGATTAATAAAATAAACATAAACTCACGTCAGCAGCCAGGACGGTGATCAAATACAAACGAGTTAGACACACAAGCCCATTTACACCTCGCAGAATGAAACTTAAAAGTATGTGGCCACATCAATCAAGATGATTGATAATCACTCAGAGGAAGTAAACAACGCGACCTGCCGGAGCGGCGACCCCATTTCAACTATATTAGGTTAGGAATTTGTGACACTAATCTTAATTAGGGCGAGTAGACTAATTAATTTAGGGACATCGAATTACCATTCGTGGCGCCCATTTTCGATTACAACGTTTTGGGCGCCTTGGGAAAGTTTTGGTAACGAGTTCTTTAAGGAGTTTGGGAAGTTTTAATTCGGATGCCCTTGCGAATAATATAAAAAAATCATAAAGAAAACATGTTTAATGCTTTGTGTTGTTAACCGCAATTCTTCCGAATTTACAGATTTTTTTTGTATGTCTAGGATGGGTTGACTATTAAAAAGCATTTAAATCTATTATTTTCTTAATTTATTACTTCATTTATTGCGCTTATTGTTAAGAGTGGTCTCTAGTTTTGATTTGATTTGTATATGGTTATAATCTTAACGATTTTCAGCCTGGATAAAGTTAATTAAGCCACATCCACAAGCATAAACAAAACCTGGAGAAATCTTAGTACCGGAAATTACTTAAAATCTGTCACGTGTAGGTTTACTTACAAGACCTTTTTCGGCTTACCTCAAAAGAAACCTAAGTCTAGGATTAAAAGCTAATTGCCTACCTGACACCACGTGTTCCCTAAACTAGACCAGACCTAAATGAGGTCAAGGTTACGTCACAGCACACATTTTGTTGGTTCACGTCTAACTAATAATAAATTAGATTTAATTAGGCAATGTTTATGCAGATGTTAACACGGTGAGATATCAGGCGGGAACCCGTTTATCATGTCTTTGATAGTTATTTTAGTGTATTCAATGGGTTATTTTCATTATTAGTACGATCTGAACAGTAGATTAACTACAATATTCATAATTGTTTGATTGTATTTGCTAGTCTACATTAATGAATTAAGCTTTACGTCTTATTGCATATTATTAAGTCCAATGTAAAAGTCCTAAATACATTATTTCTCAACAGTTTCTGAAAAAGTATTCTCTCTGTTAACTACAGATGATGCATCATAGTGCACACACTTGTGCAAACACAGGGGCACTCTCTGTCCATTCATTCTAAAGTTACCGAGAGGAAACATGAGCAGATATTTCGAATAAGGAACCTAATTACGATAACTATAAGAATTTAATGCGTCAAACACTTTACTAATAGGATTTAATATTAGTAACGATTTCAAAATACCCTTCAATATCTGAAATCCCTTTAGGTGTCAAGCGGTTAGACTTTCTAAGGATTCCTAGTACTTGCGCTGATTCCTAGACTATTTGTAAAAGAGTAACCATTTCATACGTGTAGGTACGTAAAAATTTAAGAATGAATATTTATCTAACAATTTTTGATGATTTAGTTTAACTTTACACGTATATACATAGTATGGTGTAAGAGAGTATTATTATGTGCGTGTTGGCATAGTACTTATGTATTAACTGAAAATGATGCCTTTTCTAACGCTTTAAACGACTTCAGCCAAATGTACAAGCCACTAGTGCTGCAAGCTAAGAGCCAATCCAGCCATGTTTCTTTGTACTATAACCAAGCACAAGTACTGACGTCATACATCCCGATACTTCCGCGTGCATGAAATCATCAAAGTACTCCATTTTCACTTAACAATTACCGATCTCTATTCGCAGCGCATCAATCCGTTGCAGAAAGCGATCGGTTGTGCGCGCGCGCAACCCGACGCGCTTCCTACTCGCCCTCAATGCCTCTCTGTGCTAAATGGGCCGATCCTACGATACGCGATACCCGATCCGTATCTGGACTGTCTAATGGTGGAAGTTTATTGGCAGTACAGCGAATTTATGTGGAAGAAATTGACTAGCTAAGTAAGTACCACCAAATGTCAAAGATTTTTAAGTTGTCAGGTCTTTTTCCTCCCTTACCCTTTATGGTTTGGATAGTCTAAGTATTTGTAAGCTTGTCTTGTCTTACAATAAAACTTCAATAATACTAACCAAAACAAGCGAAAGAAGCACAAGATTATAATTGCAGTAAGACCACGTCGCCAATTAAAGAAAATTCGAACGCAATCGTAAAACTGCTCAACCGATTTTGATGAAACGTACCAAAGAATCATCGCTAGAAAACCCTTTCACAAATAAAATCTACTTTCAAATTAGTTCACTCGTTTACGAGCTGCGTTACCAGACGCAAAAGCAAACTTTTAGTTTCTACGATAGGGATTAAAAACAATGAATCACTTGGAAACTAGAGACGCTGAGTAAAAATTTTCTGAGACCGCTTTACTTATTTGAATAGACTGACGTAATCTAATCCGAACGAAGCTTTGGTCCAGTTGAAACTACTTATTTTGCATTTCATGAGATACGTTGTCGTCTGCTGTAATAGTACTGTTGTCTCCACGTGTCAAAGTTTACCATATACGTTTCGATCGTAACATGATACTAACTCATTCTGATGCACCGTAATTTTGTAATATGAGATCATAATTTGCCCCTACTTTCAAAACCAAACCGGGGCTGTGGATCAATTCGACGACAAAATACGACATGTTAAAATATAGAGTCATCAAAGCAATTGCGCTAAAGATATCAAAACTCACAATTGACATTGTCTTTGATGAATCACACTACCCACTACCCATCTACAAAATAGAAATGGGGGAGAATCAATATTAAATAAGAACGGTGTTATAATAATTTCTATATAGATTAGATACCTCACTAAGCCTACGAAGCTCCGATTCTACCCGCAGAGAACTTTCAAAACCCCGACATTGCAAGCATTAACATCTTTATTAGCAACATTGACACAAACGTTACACAAGTGGCCGGGGTCCTAAAACTTTATAGTCGCATAACAATATGCGCAGTGACACTTAACGACGCTGTAACTCTGCGCGCGCAGCCTTAGCGCGCACAATGGGGAATTAGTTAGCACCGAGGTGTTTAGGGCCAATGTCGGTCGGCTCATTAATCTGCCTGAACTCTGTTACAGAACGGATTGTGGGCTAGACTGGTCTGGAATGTGGTATGCCGAATAGATGATAGGTTAAGACTACATGTCATTCTTTACCGGTCTGTAGAGACAAGTTAAGCTCATGTTGTTACCTCTCTCTTGGCAGATAAGTAAGTATATGGGACATTTCCACACACGGTCATCTGACCCCAAACTAAGCAGAGCTTGTATTATGGGCGTGAGAAACTGATATACATACATATAGATATTTATAAATACATACTTAAATACAGCAACGATTTTATCTGACATACCTACTCATAAGTAACCGGTAATGTTCTAATCAAGTCATAATCAATATTAGCTCTACATAAATTAGTACCACTCATACGACATGAAGTGTTATTTTCACTATTGAAATTTACACCTAAAGTCGTAATCATCACAAGTGTTAAACAAAAGTCTAAGTTAGTATTCATGATGATGACCGTACTAATGATCTCAATAGTTGTTAACTAGAGTGATAGTACCTCTCATAAATAACCTTAGAACACTACCAGCTTCCTTCCTACTTCTCTAACAATTAATTAGGCATTTTTATGGCAATTATTTAGTCAGCGATCTGGGACATATTTTTTTATTTATAAGAATGTACGTATTTATTTAGTTTTACTTAAATTATTTTTATAATACGTTATACCTTGTAAATATTTTGTAAATAATAAACCTTCAAAATATGTTTGAATCATAATAATGACACACTTAAACAGTTCCAGTTACGCCTCCAGTGACAATGAACACGAATGTATGTCGAGTCAAAAGTCGCGAAATGTAATCAAATATAGAGTATATGAACGATCTTAAGTATTCAACAAAACATAGATTAGTCGACCTAATATGTCAAACAATAAATATTATTCGTTAAGGCCACATTAGAAGGTACATTTGAACTAAAAATAAATTTAAGGGTCGGAAAATATTATGGAGGTTCATGTTTGTACGTACAAGTTAATTGAGTCATAAAATACCTGCGTCCCTGTTAACTTTTTATTACAAAGTAATGTCGTTACGCAAAAAGCCCAAAGGAATAGAAACTAAGGCAATTAAATTAGTCTTCTAAACATAACAACACACACAACGCTGTAAAAATTCTAACTGTGAAATTGATGTTCAACAATAAGAAACATTACTCATTGCCAGTTGTATCAAACTCAATGAACCGAAATCTAGCGAATTCCGAAGAACAAAGAAGATATTTTTATAAATTTTCACACTTCCAAGTTATGTAGAGACAGGTGTTAATCCGCTCAAATTAATATTCAACCTTTTTTAAATCGGGTCAAATTAGATCGCAAGATTACTTACTGACTAATAAACGAGTATACTGAAGTAAGTTATTATATTTAGGCTGATATTATTGAATGCCCGTTTGAATTAAAACCACTCAACACCAAAGTCGTAAAACGTAAGTATGTTTAAACTGATGCTAAAATATATCAAAACAAAAGCTACACTTCCACAAAATAAAAAATGTATTTTCTTACTCTTAGTGTATTACTCAACTAGATAATCCACAAAGTTGAATAGGTATTGAATATTTGCAAAATATGAAATCTAAGTTGGAGGATTAATACACTACCAACACAAGTGCTTTTAAGCTACATACTTAGCTCGGAATCAGATAAATCAATCATTATCAGCCAATCAATCAAATCAATGACACATAAATTTAACTTGACAAAAAAATCAAATTAGTCGGATTTAGAAACTTCTCCTCTTCCCGTTCCTGTAAAGAGATCGTCAGGACGTGTAAATAATACGCGAGTTTCCATTTCTCCATTAAGTGGAGTATACGTCTTAACCTACTGAACGACAGGTCTATTGCGATGAGACCCAAGTCAATCAACACGCGCTTTCGATCTGTAAAATCAGTCATTCAAACCTCCTTTTTAGGGTACCTAAAAGGTAAAACGGTTCCTTATTACTAAGCCTCCGCCGTCTGTCTGTCTGAACTGTATTTCATAAACCATGATAGCCAGAAAGCTGCTTTTTTTACAAATTATGTATTTCCGTTGCCGCTATAACAGGAAATACTAAAGTTTAAAAAGATAATATATTCAGGGGTCCCCATACAAGAAACGTGTTTTACTCGGTCTTAATATTGTATTGTACGTACAAACGTGATTTTCTATTATAGATTAACCCTTTCGTGCGCGATTCCGACTCGCACTTGACCAGTTTTTTGGCTGCCCATCCACCAAATAGGTCACATGCACAGCCAGCCACCAAATCTGTGACGAGTAGGGTACCCACCCGCGCGGCTCTCGACGGACGAGATACGAGTTGCGCAACGCCTTCGCGGCTCCTACTGCGATAGCGCGTCCCTGGCCCTATTCCGCTCGTCCAACTGATCTAATATGACAATCGTTTACTCCAAATATGTGTTTGAATGTTGAGTGAAAACAACTAATGAGGAATAATTGCCTAGCGAAGAGTACGCGTTGGTTATAACATTGTTTCGGACGCACATGTAACAAGTTGTTGGACATAATTATTTTCAACACTGTACTTAAAGTGGATGATAACCCGTGAAAGTTGGTTTTATTACAAACATAATTTTTTAGAACAAAATCAGCAAATTGGTATTAAATTCAAATTGTTATTTCAATGCCTACTTACTAATAAAACTAGTATCTACTATGATAAGCATACTCTACATGTAAGGAAATCATTTCAGATTGTATATTTGGTTTTGTTCTAGTTATCTAGAGCCCACCCAACTGGATACACCCATCAGGAACAAACTTCCCATAATATCTTTTCAAAATATTATTACACTAAAGTGATAGAAAGCGACAAAATCACTTACGATCCGATTCCGACGAGTTTTTAAAGCGCAATGTTACAAATGTTAACATCAAAAACAATCGTTGTATACTAAAACAAAAATATTTAATCAGATTAAAATTTAAAATGTTTAAAGTTACGTTACGTCGCGATGTATTGTAAAGATCTCAAATCGAGTACTTGTGCCCAAGGAATAAAAGTTATAAAAATAATTAGATAACTGAGGTCGTATAATTAACCTCCACTAACATAATTAGGTATTTATTTGAAAACACAATAGTATTATTGCTTTCTATGAACACAAATCGGAAATCCTATAAGTCATGTTAAAAGCTTTGTATTAATCTCGTCATGATTATGATTCGTAAACATTATGTCAGGATTCGCCAACAATTATAAAAGCTTTCGCGAGCTTTTTGATTATTTTTATAATTTTTCCTTTTAAGAACAGGAAATGTTGGTTACTAATACTGAAAGATAATTGTTAATTAAATAAAATAAGTAAATCGTTATCCGAGACCGATATAAACTATTGAGGCCTTACGGACGAAATGTAGAGAACAATGATGCAGTGCTTATCATTTATAAAATACCAATGTAACCCTGGCCTATTATACTCAGGATGTGCAGAGCAACAATCTGAATATATGACTATGCCCATTACGATATGAACAAAGATAGTTTTCCAAACACATTTTTGGGAAAATAGAATTTTCCCACAACGAGCTTTTCTCTGTTAAGCTTTTATTATTTATAATTGATATGAACATTTGTTTGTAAAATAAGGTTATAATGCTAATACATTTTAGTGAGATGAAAAATTATGATGACACATGTTAAGTTATGCTGAAGCTTTCAGGACAACTACAAAATTACGAATCCAATAAATAATCCCAAAATAAAAGAAAATACGATCATGGTCAGAGCAAAACCCTTAAATTACAAAACATGCAAATTTAAAAAAGTAAATAAGATAACGCACCGAAAAAAAACTTTCAAAATTGACATTACGTAATACGATACCTATCAACCTATGAGACAATAGGCAAAGCGGCTTCCGGAAAACAAAAGGTATCCTTATGGAGTGAGATCACGAGTTACCATGCCACTGGTGTCCTGGGTATCGCTGCGGGAAGGCACTGCGCGCGGTGGAGCGTCCGGCTCGGCGGCGCGCTAGAGACTGCCGCCTTATCAAGCGCCTGCGCACGCTGCCACTTAGATCGACGGTGCTTCCGTTACGTTATTAGTGGATGCTATTCTTCGGCTAATGTTTGTTTATTGCGTGCTTTAGCGCCGAGGTGCAGCCGATGTTGCGATTTGGTAATTGATGCTGGCTTCTCCTATCGGTGTTTGCTTAATCTACATTTTTCTTCTCTTTTTTTCACTATCACAAGAGTTAACTTAGTTATTGGTGCCATGGATGCCCTTATTATCGCAATAATAACCTAATGGTTATCAGCATCTAATGAATTCGTCGGCTAAATTAAAACAAATTCTCGCTAGGTAGGTAAGTAAGATAGAGATGAGATGATGACTGCTTTCAACAGATTTGGACAGTCGAATAGACAAATATTAAAATTGATAATATTGACCACATTCACAAACTTATAAATTACGTAAGTAAATGTTTAATTTACTTGTGGATTTGTACCGAATGGTCGGGGTGTGTGTCGCCTGCACATGATACCCATACACACCGACCTTCGGATTCTTGAGCCATGTGTAACAACCACATGCGTCAGATGTAATAGTTTTATTAATTTTTAAAATGTGTTTCTGGCACTTACAGACATAGAGTAGGCACTTTTAGAGGTGAAAACTTTTGATACTAACGTATGTAGAGTCTGCCGCTTTTAATGTTTGTACACACTTTTAAGTCAAGAAAACATAGAGCTGCTCTATCTTTGTTGGTGCACACACTTGTGTGCCAAAATATGTCTTGAGGAGTTGACTAATACTGATTGTGATTGATCACTAGGCTACTAAGATACTCGTACATAGAGCTTTTAAAAGCTCAGTAGATTAAGACACTGGCCAGTTTAACCACAAAATAAAAAGCAATTAAGTTATAGGTACTTTATCTGCAACTACGATCGCTGCTAAATAAATAATTCTGGGTAAAATCTTAATAAACACGACCGTTCAAATAAATAACTTATTTAACATCCAAACTCAATTTAAAAATAAACTTACCTCTGTAAATAATTTTAGAATCACTTTAATAGGTTGTAACTGAGCGAGAATTCCATTAAGATAACTTAACGGACATTAAAAGCTCACTTTCATCCTAAAATCTAAATCTAGTAGATCTCTACTAGGAGATGCCCTCCCTTACATTTATTTGATAGCTTTATTTTCGTCCGTTTAATTATTTTGTGATCATCTTTTCCAGGTTTCATTCAGAGTCTAATTATAGATTCGTTTTCGTTTAATTTCTTCTCGATAGAAAACTGACTAGGGTGAGTTGAGGTGAAGATAATGTTGAGAATCGCCTTATAATTTCCAATCTGTTTGATTTGTTGGAACTTTCCACTTCCGATTGTCCAGTGAAGCTGTAAAAGCCAGTTTCAGGCCGACAGCAAAGTCCGCTCGTCAAAAAATACACTTACGATACATAGTTTATTAAGTAAGGACTTTATTTTACAATGTTACAATGTCGTTTTGTCGGAGTGTCATCCACGGTGACCTAATTCGTGTTGATCCACCGTCTCGCGAACACCTGGCAGGTGCGGACTAACCACAGCAGACGTTAACCTCACCTCAGAAGCCAGAGAGAAGAAACGGAAGCTGAATTACGTGCCGCACTAGTTCATCTAAATTTCGTGGATTTCACTAAAACAATAATTGTTTTAGTGACGCAAGTAAATAAGCCTCTTATTTATTTATTTCCAGTCACATGGTATATACAATAATGGGAACAAATTATTTAAGTACACTTCTACTACCCTGTTAGGGCACTGCAAAATGAATAAATGTATGCTTAATGTTTATTATATTGAGGTAATTTAACTACGACTAAAAGGGTTTCCGTTCCGATTCTGCAATTAATATTATACCATCGGTGTTAACAAAAAGTATTAAAAGAGACACTAGAAGAGGTGAAAGTAAATTAAACCAGATTAAAGCATCAAATGGTTGAAAACCATATATTTGACCACCGCACAAAAAAGGTTATCTATATCTCCATTTAAAAAAAACTGACGAATAGAGCTTCTTACATTTAATAAATCGTTTAAGTTAACAAGGATATTAAGCTGTCAAAGACAATTGAGTTACGAGGACATTTTGTAATCAGCGTTAACGTTTTAAGCGACACACAATATTTTTTTGTGTCCTTTCAACCCTCCAGGCGTAGTGTGAACATAAATAATTTAGAAATGAGTTCATTGATCGAGGTAAAAAAGTGACAAATAGTTAATTACGAATCGTGTGATTAATGTTAATATGCGTACAAAAACAATTGTCTATATCTATACTAATATTATAAAGAGGAAAGATTTGTATTTTTGTATTTTTGTATTTTTGTATTTTTGTATGTTTGTAATGAATAAACTCAAAAACTACTGGACCGATTGCAATAATTTTTTCACCATTAGAAAGCTGCATTATTCAGAAGTTACATAGGCTATATAATATTTTTAAAAAAATTAGGGAATCTTACTAAAACTCCAATAATGTAACCCAAGGTGTAAAAAAATTACCTGAAAAATTCCTTACGTCGCGTACGCTGCGAAAACTATTGATGATAGAACAAAATCATTTACTACGACTTTGTAGAACTTATCATTATCTATAAAAAGTGTCGCGACAGCATATGTCTAAATATTATAGTTATGTCACAGTAAGCGGTTTTTTATTCGAAAAATTTTATTTATATGCCGCCACATGAAAAGGCTCTTTATTTGTATCTTGGTATTAATCCTTATCAAAATAAATTAATTTATATGCAAGACGGCTTCAATACCTATTTATGACTTTTTGAATTATTCAATTCGGACATTTCATTCGGAAGATATCACGAGTTTAAATTGATGAACCAACATGTTTTATATTTTAAGGGGACGTAGTAAAGAAGCCACCACCGCGCTCAGTTAGCCAGCATGCGATGTAGGCTCCATGTTAGCATCACTGGGGTACGGGGGAGTCAATGTAATATGTAATATAATATATACATATATCTAATAATATTATAAAGAGGAAAGGTTTGATTTTTTGTTTGTTTGTTTGTTTCGAATAGGCTCCGAAACTACTGCACCGATTTGAAAAAATCTTTCACTGTTGGAAAGCTACACTATCCCTGAGTGTCATAGGCTTTTTTTTTAGATAAAAATAGATTTCTCTTACGGGGTTAAAATATATTACATAGAGATAGAGATATCCCCGAAGCGAAGCGAGGGCGGGTCGCTAGTCCTTACTAATATTATAAATCCGAAAGTAACTCTGTCTGTCTGTCTGTCTGTCTGTCTGTCTGTCTGTCTGTCTGTCTGTCTGTCTGTCTGTCTGTCTGTTACGCTTTCACGCATAAAGTACTGGACCGATTTGAATGAAATTTGGTACAGATATAGTCTAGAGCCTAGAAATGGTTATAGGCTACTTTTTAACCGACTGCGCTATAAGGAAGTAATGTTTTACCCGTTAAACGTCTCTACGCGGACGAAGTCTTCACAGCCCAAACTATTGGACGGATCGAGATGAAATTTGGCATGCAGGTAGATGTTATGACGTAAGCATTCGTTAAGAAAGGATTTCCCGAAATTCCCACGGGAACAGGAATTAACGGCAAAATCCTTTTGTATGAAAAATATTTACCGCATAAGATAGACGCTTGAAATTTGGCATGCAGGTACCTTAATAAATTTAATGCTTAGTCGAACAAGATATTGTAAAATTCCCACGGGAACGGGGGTAACAGGGAAAAAACTTTTGCATCAAAAAATCTAAACCGCGTAAGATAGATGATTTGAGATTTGGCATGCAGGTACCTTAATGGACGTAATGCTTACTTGCAACGCGATATTACAAAATTCCCAGGGGAACGGGAGTTATTGGGAAACAACTTCTGTATGTTAAATCCTGTAGGACACGCGAACGAAGTCGCGGGCACAGCTAGTAATGTATAAAAAGGAAAGATCTTTTTCAACTAGCAAAAAATACATAAAAAATAATAATCACTATCGTAACTTCTTCTAAATAACTTTATAGTGTCCTGAATCTGTAAATAATTATTTAAATAAGTCCCTCTTCTTATATTGATCAGTCCTTTACATAGTTCCATGTCTTTCATTCGTCTTCATCATTAAACAATAGTGTAGCATCCTCGAAATTATTCAAATTAATTTAGTTAATAGTTATTTTATGTCAACCGTTGCACCTGGACAAATTCGGTTACACGCAATAAGTGACTCAAAATTTAAAATAAAACATTACCTCAACATGAATCTTGTTTGTATCGGAAATAAAAGACAAGCCTTTGTAAAGCCGATCGATTAATCATTTAGGGGTAAGAAAAAAATATATAATCCCTTTAACCATCCCTCTTGAGCACACAATTGCAAGGAGTTCATCGGGATTTCAATATGAACGAGACCAAAACTTAGCAGTGGATACAGATAATGTGAGTGATCTTAACCCATAAAACTTATATTGGCATTCCTAAGTACCTGGACCAATGTTTATTATTCTTGCTCTTTCGATTACGTGGTACGCGAAAAATTCGCTCGTCACGAACTCGGACTAATCCCTGCGAGATAAGATTCCACCACGTTACTATGTGTTCAGGCTTCGGGAGGATTTACAGCAAATAGTCGGTACAACATGAAAGGAAATTCGGTGCGACCTGGCAAGAGTACTAATTTTTATCTTACATATAAATTACAGGAAAATATTATTTTAAAACACGTTCTGCCGACAACAGAATTTCGTTTGTAAAATATTAACAAGTAGCTAGCCTGCACTATCACATATTATCCAATATGCTGTGACTCTTGCTTATATCAACAAAAGCAACAACAAGACTCGGTTTAATAATTTATTTAAATGTGCAAATTAGTGCACTGTACACTGTATTTTTTTTTATAAAAGGCTAACAGGATGATCTCACTACACCTGACGATAATCGGTAGTGAGACCTACATGAGGTCGACAGGCACAATAGACCATAATATTGAGCCTGTCGCACTCACCCTGAAGGTCTGCTTATATGCCGTTTCACGCCCCGCCTGAAGAGCCCGGGATCATAGGAGGGTGGGACAACATGAGCTGAAAGCGAATTCCATGCCAATGACACTAGTTGTGCTTAATCCAAATATTTTTTGTAGTCGATTTATGAGCGATAGGCTTTCGTATATTGTTTGTGCATTTTTTTTCAACAGGTATAGTTTATTAAATACACAAAAGGCACCATTAATAGTGGCACTAACTATGGCATGTCCCGCTGCAAAAGTGCACCATCACATCATCTTCACGGTTGCTCCACGTGGTCTTCTGAGTTGAATTAGGTGAACGTTTGTCATTTTATCCTAGGGCGTAGCTGTTTAAGACAAGCAGAAAAAGGCAATTGGCGAAATAGGAGCTCTAAAAGTTATCGGTCGACGACTAGACGTCGTCGTGTCTGTGGCACGCAGTCCCGTCAGTTCACGTCGACAACAGTCGCCAACACGTTATCGACACTTCACAATTTCAGGCGTCGAACAGCTACCATAAGCGTCGACTGCGGTTCGAATACGTCCTCCGCAAAATGCCGTCCATGAGCTACATGTGCTCAGGGCTTTTCCAGGTCCCTTCCCCGCGTGGCTCCATGCCTCGAACATGTGACCACAGGTAGATAACCTGCCGACAATAGTTACCTAATTGCCGCGCTGTATCAACACGCCTGTTTGTGGACGGTATCTAATCGGTGTTTGCCGCAGCCTCCTTGCTGACGGCATGCCCCACTTACCACATTTTACATGTTTTCCGAACAAATTGAGAGTTTCAATCATGTACTTTTGCTTGCGAGTGAATTTTACCTCCTGAAGTTAGCTCTTTCAGGACTATTTCGATATATACGTTTACAGCCCAGCGAAGTGACAAATGAAATCAAGCAGTAGTGCGGTATACTTTATGGGACATGGGTAAATGTGATTTAACGTGAACAGCGTACTTGACAAAAGTGAACGCCACAGTCGCTACAACAATGGGAAATACTCTTTCTTAGTCTAAGACAGAAAAACTCAAAACGCAGTGCACTATTGTTGATTGCCACCATAGTTCACATACCCTGCTGGCCCACCCTACTTACGCATCTGTTCTTAGAGTAACGTTCAATCCCTCGCGGTCCCTAATATTGCCTAATCCTAAGTACCTACTCCTAAACGTATCCAGAGAACAAATTGCTCCCAATGTTCATATAGCCCACGAATCGCGCGTGAACCAATTCCATTAATTGGCCGAAGCTAACCAATTACGTTAACTCGTTATGATGTAACCTGAACGCTCAATCAGACAATTGCTTTATCTAAGCCTTGCCGAATAAAAAGTGTTAATAGGAATAGCAGATAACCTTATTTTTAAATACACTATAATAGATTTTACATATCATCACGTCTGTATCACCTAGGGGGAATAGAGTCCAAAGAGTAAACATGTCCTAGAAATTTTAGTCAAAAATGGGAGTGTGGTTTAGATGATGACTGATAATGATAGCTTTCTAGGCAGACCAACGGGTCTGTCTACCATGTCATAGTCGATTACTAAAGTGGAGAGATGTAAAGAGAACTTATTACTAAAATGGAGTAGGTATAAAATACAAGTATTAGATCTGTCTATGCAAGTAGGTAGGTGCCACAAAACTCGATAAGTAATTTTGCAGAAGTGTATGCGTGTATTGTAACATGCAGTCGAATTCCCGTAAATATTGTCGCATCGACCACAATACTTATATGCGCTTATTTATTATAACTAAGGCATTACAATTCTCCACATATTGTTATTTATAGCGGTATGTCCTGAGCAATCGTGTGACTGATGTCACCCACTTTTATAGGCGCCTGTCGATCTGCCACGCTTTAAACTATTCCGATTAAATCTATTTATTGTTAATCTAGCTCTGTAGGGCTATTGCATCATGTCGGATTTGAATTTAATGTGTCAAACGTCTTTAGGGTGCTATGGACATCGCCTTTAGCTCAAAAAATTATTGAAAATCACCCATTTTGTATCGGATTTCAAATTTTGTTGTATGTTTCCAGTCAGATCTGATTTATCCCTGGTACCTACTATCTGATTCGGTCACAAACATGAGTACCTAATAGTATTAAAAACTCTTTTTGCGATCCGGAGTTAAAAGCACTGGTACCACCTACCTTTTATCGGTACGATTCGAGAGACTTTTCCACTTTGCCCCGCCAAGTCGCCCCACTGAGGGTGTTAAAGGTATAATACTCTAAACATTATATCACCGTTATATCATTTCAATAGACTCTGTAAAAGGTTCCATTTAAATAAGCTCATAAGGAAGGTCTAAATTCCTTTAAAATTATGTCTATTTTAAAGGAATTTAGACTACCTTCCTTATGAGCTTATTTAAATGGAACCTTTTTCACATTTAGTGGGGCGGCTTAATAGAGCAATGTGGAATAATCTGATTCGGGACAGCTAGTTCCGATATCCCAAAACGAGCCGATTCATCGTTCGCTCACAAACCGCACATTTGCTTTACACATGATTAATAATGTAAATATTGTCTCAGCGCCTCGCTTCAATTATGTAATGGGCCGAGCTACCAACTTGGAGGCAGTATTTATTCAACGAATCTGATTTGCAAACTAATCGATTAGGCAAACTTGGTGGCAAATAATGACAGATTGATTCTATATATCGAAAATATCGATAATACAGAAATAATCTGACAACGGAGATAGGGAGGGGGGGGGCAATAATATGGGCAATAGGGGAGATTCAATAATTGGGAAATGTGAAGATAATGAGTGGCTAGGAGATGGTCTAAAAGACTGCCATATCCCTCTCCCTTGTGGTATATGTTAGAAATCAGGATGGAAGTCACCGAAAATTGGGATACGGGATTAGGCAACCCTGGGGCGAGTGTCTGAAACTAGTGCCTCAAGTGTCTGACACTGATGCTCTGATTCACTGACACTGGTACCTCGAGTGTCTGACACTATAATATAGTGTTTTGGCTGTCGGACATATTTGGTGCCTGCATATTTAGCTGATTAAAATGAGCTACCATAGCCGAAAATTGGTGTGGCACCATTTTTTTAAATCACATGGTCTTGTAGCTAATCTCAAATACGCCGTGACTGAAATTCGGTTAGGAGGCTACTTGTATGTGCACAAAAATGCAAAGACAGATCGTTCGCATGCATCGCTGAACCAACACTGAACGAGGTGCCTGTTGTTTGCGTTCGTAGCGCCGTGTGCATAGACCCAGCTGATAACGAAAGGAATTTTAATCGTGCATCGTAAATGTTTCGCATTTCTCAGCCGAATTTGGCACTGAGCTCTCAAACATTGTAAGTAAGCTAATACCATCATTCATGTTGCTTTAAGATAATGGCAGAGTTTAATGACCAATCTTTTTTTATCTTTCACGCATACCTACAGTTTAGACTAAGGTTTACTTAGACGTCTTATCGGGGTGCGGGAGGGGCTTAACATAAAAGTTGGTTTATTATTATCTTCTATCATCTTATTATCATCGCTACATACTACATCTGATTAGCCCTTAGTTTTAGCCCTTATATTGCATTACCCGATAAGGGTAACTAAGTATAAAAGATCCTGTTTTAACAATCACTTCTGTAACAAACTTACCTAGTTCGCCGAACTTTGACTTTGACTAAGTTTAATTACCTACCTACTCGTATATCTACCAAGCAACTAAATGGTAGGTACCTAGCCACCCAACATTCGCATTAGCACTTAGGCAACCTGTTGTTAGTATCCACGTGTAACAACAATGATGTTGTTAAAAATCTAGTATGATCCCTTCAACAAGAAATTGTCCACATCTCCACCCACCACCTGCACGCTTTGCATACAAAGTACGAGCGGCCAGGAAACAATTTCTTATTTGAACTACATTCAGTTAGCATCAGCCACGATCCTGTTGGAGTTTGTTGATTTTGCAATCAAAAATAAGGTGACCAAACGTTCTGAGAAGCAAAGGATTATTCTTGTGTAGCTGTGCTACGTCATGTCGTCCTGAGAAAATATTCGCTTCTTTTTCTATTTTTATGTGACAAAGTATCAATTCATGCAAGATTCAAGATGAGGTGTGGTTTTCTTTCGTCTGGTTCTGGTTTCTTTGAAGTTTTCAACTGTATTAAAAATATCTAGGTTGCGAACAATCATGAGGCTTGTAGCCCTTGGTGTTTCCTTAGACACAAAAAGCATATAAGTAAACGGTCGAATTGAGATAACTAATCGTTTTTTTAAGTCGGTTAAATCTTAGTAAGTAGTAGAGTAATCGTGCTCTGCTTTTAAATCAATAAAAAATCAATAGGTGATCGTGGTACACCGATAACTCGGAAAAATATTTTTTTTAATTTTCGATGCGGCCAGTTCGCGCGCTCGCGCAGGAGGCCGCTACAAATAAGTATTTTCAGATCATCTTGCATGTTCTATTTACCTTAAGTAACAGAAACGTCTATTCCATAACTATAATTCCTTTCCTTTTTTCCCTCAAGTGACGGTAAACCTAGCCTAGGCGCTCATCAGGCACGTGCTAAATAGGCCAGGAGCACCTCCCCCGCGGAAGGCCACGCCACCTGACCGCAACTTATTAGCTGGTATCTTAATTTTACAATTGGCGTGTTTTATCCCATCAACGAGGCCCACGCACTACTATTTTTACATTAGCTGCATAGTTGCGTTCTACGCTGCAAATGCTGCAATTGTTGCATATGTCCGGTTGGTTGCTATGTCGTTATCGCCAGGCGTTATGACTAATTCGTGACTAAAGTATATTAGTATACTGAAACTATAATTGAACGTTTTGTAATCGTCAAAGTATAATGCTCAAGCTGCTCGGACAGTTTCAAATATTCATGAAGTTAACTGATTCTATCAGACAAGACCGAATTTTTTAGAGTGTTACTTCACACACTTCGTAGTTTAGGTACTTGGTAGGGAGGGACGCCTGTACAAAAATCAGAATGGCCCACACACAGTACACAATAAACCCCCTATATCCGCCATATTTTCCGTAAATAAATTTAAAAATATGAATCTAATGGAGCGTAAAATGTATGCATGCTGTAAACATGAGAACTTAAGACTACTTTTTTGCTACGGCCCGACGTTTCGACTGGATCGCACCAGTCCAACTAACTGAAAACGCTCATCCGTTTTTACAAACAAAGACTAAGTATAAATATAATAGTTTTTCACGTAATGAAACGCGAAAATCTAATATCGTATATTTGCTACGGGTCCCGCGGTAGCTTAACCCGGCACTGCCCACAACTCCTGACTTTAGAGCAATTTCATAACTACACAGTACACACCTATGCACATGCATCTATTCTCCGATTGCACTTCGGCCGGCATCCTAGACCTAAATACGGCAGCATTAGGCAGCTATCTGTCGACACTAATGATGATGGAGCTAGTCTGAATATCTAGATTATCTCGCCTATCTAAGGTGCATGACGGTACTAAAAATAGACCCTAGTGATTCTAACATCAGTTAGGTATTCTAGATCAGGGGTTTCGTTTTTTTTTTATTTAACTTCTAATTAGGAGTCAAGTTAAAAATAAAATGTAAATTAATACCAACTTATATTTGTGCTCATTCTATAATTATGTCTGCCTTTTTGGTCTATTTGTAACAAGTGCTGCGTTAGAACTGAGAGGTTCCCGGTTCGAGTCCGGGCTCTGGCAAAAAATGTGTAAGTTTTTCTGTGAAGAATTTCCTTAGCCCAGAGTCAGGAAGTTTGCACGCCCGTGCCTCGGAAAGCAAGTTAAGCCTGTGACCCAGCGCCCAATCGTCTCTAAGGACATTTCGGATTTCCGTAACACTGAAGTATGAGAGTGAGGGAACAGAGAGCACACTTGTGCACTATAATTTTTCCTGCGCAGTTGGCTGGACTTCATTAAGATCATTATCCTTACTAATATTATAAATCCGAAAGTAACTCTCGTCTGTATGTCTGTTACGCTTTCACGCATAGAGTACTGGACCGATTTAAATGAAATTTGGTACAGATATAGCCCAGAGCCTAGGAAAGGTTATAGGCTACTTTTACCGACTTCGCTATAAAGAAGTAATGTTTTACCCGTTAAACGTCTCTACGCGGACGAAGTCGCGGGCGGAAAGCTAGTTTATTATATTATGCACATTACTTACAGACTGGATAATCCACGGATCAAGTAAAAAGAGGAGATTGCCTTGTGTTACTGTGCATTTTCAACCAGGTTCTGACGTCATAACACCGTTAGTATGCGTGGCCTTACAGTATGTTGTCATGCTGACTGTCAGGCTCCAGGAGGAGAAGTTACGGCCGAATACTGAAAAGATTACTTGCATGGTGTTAAAGAACTGGCCAAGTGCAAATCAGACTCGCGCACGAAGGGTTCCTATTTGTTGATAATATAGCAGCGATAGAAATACATCTTCTATGTAAAAACTAGCTACTATCTAGCTATCACCGTTCTTGAGATACACAGTCTGGTGACAGACAGACGTACGGCCAGCCAAATATCAGGAATCCGTTTTTACAGTTTTAAAAATTTAAGGTAAACGACGCTGAAATTCAAAATTTGGTGAAGATTTTTGTATTTAGAAGCTAGGTTCTTCATCAGGATAGGAAGTATCTATGTATTTATCGTAAGGTATTCGGCCGTGAAGACAAATAACATTATCTTTGATACAGAAGTACCTACCGTTATATTGAATCATTCAAATTGCACTTGTCACTTGCTTCACAATTTGCAATTCGCCGCGTTGGTGTGAGAACGCTCGGTCTGGTGTAATCTAGATTGTTCAATCAACACGATCTGATAAGCATCCATCAGCCGCACGCAGCTCCCACCTGATGACGTCACCCGGGAACCTGTGGAGGGAGGTCGGGTAAAGTGCTGCTTCCTACTTCCTGCCACACCGTTAGGACTATTATAATACATACATACATATATACAATCACGTCTTCTTGCCAGAGGGGAAGATCGCTTCCTGTCACACTTGACACCGTAGGACTACGGTCCTGGCAAACCACTTCAGCTTCAATATATCTGACACCCATAGTACAAGCCTTGCTTAGTTTGGGGTCAGATGACCGTGGGTGGAAGTGTCCCAGATATTTATTTATTTATTTAATGAACTCTTCCACATCCATCAATCTTTTGAGGCGTCGATTACAGGTACTTCTGATTTGACCTATTTTCAAGATTCGGCCTATTTGGTCATGGAATATCTTTCTCGGCCTTCTGCTGTCGACGTTCCTATAATAAGTAGGTAATAAGTATAATTCACTTATTCCTGTAATAAACAGTAATATAGTTTGTGTAAAAACACAGTCGGAAAAACACTTGTAAATTACTGTGACCTGTGACCAGGCTACTTAATGTTACTAATTTATAAATTTACTAACGATTCTTACTTAAGTTTATCAGTTCAGAATTTTCAATAGTCATACATTTTATTCGATTTTCTAGTTTAAAGAGAAGGTAATAGGATTTAAATAAAAATACGCCGCGTATAAATATATAATTTATTGCTAAATTACTTATCAGTTACATATCACATTATATATGCAGGCGTTTAAACTTGTTCCTTAATATCAAGTTAAGTATTTTATGTATTTACAATGTTATTTATTTAACTCACTTACATCGAAACTTATACCCTAAGGTACATTATTTAACATTGAGATATCTTTGAAGTAAAAATGTTAATAACGTTATTAACATTTAAATATCGATACCTAGCCACTAGGGTCGATATTTAGAGTATATTTTTCATTAGCGATATTAGTGACCAAAGTCAAGTAACCAAAATTGACATCAAGTGACTAGAATCGACATCTAGTAACAGTATCGATAATCGAATAAGTAACTAGCATCGATATTAAGTGACTGGAATCGATATCAAGAGACTATAATCGATATAAAGTGACTGGAATCGGTATCAAGAGACTAAAATCGATATAAAGTGACTAAAATCGATATCAAGTGACTATAATCGACATCTAGTAACCATCGATATCTTAATATGAACTGCGTTCAGGCCGGCTAATAACATGTCAATGATACTAAGTTACTAGAATCGATACCTGGTTACCGACATCGATTCCTAGTAAGTATAATCGATATCTAAATACCAGGTTCAATTGCTAGTAACTAGAATCGGTATCTAGTAACCAGGTTCAATCGCTAGTAACTAGAATCGGTATCTAGTAACCAGGTTCAATCGCTAGTAACTAGAATCGGTAAAAGCGTCGATGGCCGAGTGGTTAAGGTCGTTGCTTGTCATGCGAGAGGTCGCCAGTTCAAACCCCGCCAGGTACCAATGTGTTTTTCAAATTTGAAATTCATATGTACCATCATTCGACGCTTTAACGGTGAAGGAAAACATCGTGAGGAAACCAGCACACCTGAGAAATTTTTCAACGGTGTGTGAAGCCATGTCAGAGGCCTGCGGGCGGTTTAAAAACTCTGACACCAGGTTGATCATCAACCATACGATAAGAAGAAGAACTAGAATCGGTATCTAGTTACCAGAATCGATTCCTAGTAACCATAATCGATATTGAGTGACTATAATCGATATCAAGTGACTAAAATCGATATCAAGTGACAAAAATCGATATAAAGTGACTGGAATCGACATCACGAGACTAAAATCGATATAAAGTGACTAAAATCGATATCTAGTAACCATAATCGATATCGTAACATTGCGCTCAGGCCGGCTTGAGCGTGCTGAGCTCGTTGCCCCGGTACAGGTAGGCGCGGAAGGCGCCCACGCGCCGCCCGTCCGCGTACAGGTACATGCGGAAGCAGGTCTCGCAGAAGAACGCCGGGTCGAAGGGCACGCGGCCGCAGCCCAGCACCAGCCAGCGCGCGCCGAACTCCGCGCACGTGGTGCAGTACACGCTCTGCAGGTGCGACGCGGCCGTGACGTATCAAGAGACTGGAATCGATATTAAGTGACTGGAATCGATATCAAGTGACTGGAATCGATATCAAGTGACTATAATCGATATAAAGTGACTAAAATCGATATCAAGTGATTAAATCGATATAAAGTGACTGGAATCGATATCAAGTGACTAAAATCGATATCAAGTGACTAAAATCGATATCAAGTGATTAAATCGATATAAAGTGACTGGAATCGATATCAAGTGACTAAAATCGATGTCAAGTGTCTATAATCGATATAAAGTGACTGGAATCGATATCAAGTGACTAAAATCGATATCAAGTGACTAAAATCGATGTCAAGTGTCTATAATCGATATAAAGTGACTAAAATCGATATCAAGTGACTAAAATCGATATCAAGTGACTATAATCGACATCTAGTAACCATAATCGATATCGTAATACTGCGCTCAGGCCGGCTTGAGCGTGCTGAGCTCGTTGCCCCGGTACAGGTACGCGCGGAAGGCGCCCACGCGCCGCCCGTCCGCGTACAGGTACATGCGGAAGCAGGTCTCGCAGAAGAACGCCGGGTCGAAGGGCACGCGGCCGCAGCCCAGCACCAGCCAGCGCGCGCCGAACTCCGCGCACGTGGTGCAGTACACGCTCTGCAGGCGCGACGCGGCCGTGACGTATCAAGAGACTGTAATCGATAGTAAGTGACTGGAATCGATATCAAGGGACTATAATCGATATCAAGTGACTAAAATCGATATCAAGTGACTAAAATCGATATCAAGGGACTAAAATCGATATAAAGTGACTATAATCGATATAAAGTGACTGGAATCGATATCAAGAGACTATAATCGATATAAAGTGACTAAAATCGATATCAAGTGATTAAATCGATATCAAGTGACTAAAATCGATATCAAGTGATTAAATCGATATAAAGTGACTGGAATCGATATCAAGTGACTAAAATCGATATCAAGTGACTAAAATCGATATAAAGTGACTAAAATCGATATCAAGTGACTGGAATCGATATCAAGATACTATAATCGATATCAAGTGACTATAATCGATATCTAGTAACCATAATCGATATCGTAATATTGCGCTCAGGCCGGCTTGAGCGTGCTGAGCTCGTTGCCCCGGTACAGGTAGGCGCGGAAGGCGCCCACGCGCCGCCCGTCCGCGTACAGGTACATGCGGAAGCAGGTCTCGCAGAAGAACGCCGGGTCGAAGGGCACGCGGCCGCAGCCCAGCACCAGCCAGCGCGCGCCGAACTCCGCGCACGTGGTGCAGTACACGCTCTGCAGGCGCGACGCGGCCGTGACGTATCAAGAGACTGGAATCGATATTAAGTGACTGGAATCGATATCAAGAGACTGTAATCGATATTAAGTGACTGGAATCGATATCAAGAGACTATAATCGATATCAAGAGACTGTAATCGATATCAAGTGACTGGAATCGATATTAAGTGACTGGAATCGATATCAAGAGACTATAATCGAAATAAAGTGACTAAAATCGATATCAAGTGACTGAAATCGATATTGAGTGACTAAAATCGATATTGAGTGACTAAAATCGATATTGAGTGACTAAAATTGATATCAAGAGACTATAATCGATATTAAGTGACTGGAATCGATATCAAGAGACTATAATTGATATTAAGTGACTAAAATCGAAATCAAGTGACTAAAATCGATATCAAGTGACTAAAACCGATATCAAGTGTCTATAATCGATATAAAGTGACTAAAATCGATATCAAGTGACTAAAATCGATATCAAGTGACTAAAATCGATATCAAGTGATTAAATCGATATCAAGTGACTAAAATCGATATCTAGTAACCATAATCGATATCGTAATATTGCGCTCAGGCCGGCTTGAGCGTGCTGAGCTCGTTGCCCCGGTACAGGTGCGCGCGGAAGGCGCCCACGCGCCGCCCGTCCGCGTACAGGTACATGCGGAAGCAGGTCTCGCAGAAGAACGCCGGGTCGAAGGGCACGCGGCCGCAGCCCAGCACCAGCCAGCGCGCGCCGAACTCCGCGCACGTGGTGCAGTACACGCTCTGCAGGTGCGACGCGGCCGTGACGTATCAAGAGACTGGAATCGATATTAAGTGACTGGAATCGATATCAAGTGACTAAAATCGATATCAAGTGACTAAAATCGATGTCAAGTGTCTATAATCGATATAAAGTGACTGGAATCGATATCAAGAGACAAATCGATATCAAGTGACTAAAATCGATATCAAGTGATTAAATCGATATCAAGTGACTAAAATCGATATCAAGTGACTAAAATCGATGTCAAGTGTCTATAATCGATATAAAGTGACTAAAATCGATATCAAGTGACTAAAATCGATATCAAGGGACTAAAATCGATATAAAGTGACTATAATCGACATCTAGTAACCATAATCGATATCGTAACATTGCGCTCAGGCCGGCTTGAGCGTGCTGAGCTCGTTGCCCCGGTACAGGTAGGCGCGGAAGGCGCCCACGCGCCGCCCGTCCGCGTACAGGTACATGCGGAAGCAGGTCTCGCAGAAGAACGCCGGGTCGAAGGGCACGCGGCCGCAGCCCAGCACCAGCCAGCGCGCGCCGAACTCCGCGCACGTGGTGCAGTACACGCTCTGCAGGCGCGACGCGGCCGTGACGTATCTAGAGACTGTAATCGATATTAAGTGACTGGAATCGATATCAAGTGACTGGAATCGATATCAAGTGACTGGAATCGATATCAAGTGACTGGAATCGATATCAAGTGACTATAATCGATATAAAGTGACTAAAATCGATATCAAGTGATTAAATCGATATCAAGTGACTAAAATCGATATCAAGTGACTAAAATCGATATCAAGTGACTAAAATCGATATCAAGTGACTAAAATCGATAGCAAGTGACTATAATCGTCATCTAGTAACCATAATCGATATCGTAACATTGCGCTCAGGCCGGCTTGAGCGTGCTGAGCTCGTTGCCCCGGTACAGGTAGGCGCGGAAGGCGCCCACGCGCCGCCCGTCCGCGTACAGGTACATGCGGAAGCAGGTCTCGCAGAAGAACGCCGGGTCGAAGGGCACGCGGCCGCAGCCCAGCACCAGCCAGCGCGCGCCGAACTCCGCGCACGTGGTGCAGTACACGCTCTGCAGGCGCGACGCGGCCGTGACGTATCTAGAGACTGGAATCGATATTAAGTGACTGGAATCGATATCAAGAGACTATAATCGATATTAAGTGACTGGAATCGATATCAAGACACTATAATCGATGTTAAGTGACTGGAATCGATATCAAGTGACTATAATCGATATCTAGTAACCATTATCGATATATTGCGCTCAGGCCGGCTTGAGCGTGCTGAGCTCGTTGCCCCGGTACAGGTACGCGCGGAAGGCGCCCACGCGCCGCCCGTCCGCGTACAGGTACATGCGGAAGCAGGTCTCGCAGAAGAACGCCGGGTCGAAGGGCACGCGGCCGCAGCCCAGCACCAGCCAGCGCGCGCCGAACTCCGCGCACGTGGTGCAGTACACGCTCTGCAGGCGCGACGCGGCCGTGACGTATCAAGAGACTAATCGATATTAAGTGACTGGAATCGATATCAAGTGACTAAAATCGATATCAAGTAACCATTATCGATATTAAGTGACTGGAATCGATATTAAGTGACTGGAATCGATATCAAGAGACTATAATCGATATAAAGTGACTAAAATCGATGTCAAGTGACTATAATCGATATCAAGTGACTATAATCGATATAAAGTAACTGGAATCAATATCAAGTGACTAAAAATCGATATAAAGTGACTAAAATCGATATCAAGTGACTAAAATCGATATCAAGTGACTGGAATCGATATAAAGAGACTAAAATCGACATCTAGTAACCATAATCGATATCGTAACATTGCGCTCAGGCCGGCTTGAGCGTGCTGAGCTCGTTGCCCCGGTACAGGTAGGCGCGGAAGGCGCCCACGCGCCGCCCGTCCGCGTACAGGTACATGCGGAAGCAGGTCTCGCAGAAGAACGCCGGGTCGAAGGGCACGCGGCCGCAGCCCAGCACCAGCCAGCGCGCGCCGAACTCCGCGCACGTGGTGCAGTACACGCTCTGCAGGTGCGACGCGGCCGTGTGCGCGGGGAACGCCGACGCGCGCAGCGGGTCGCAGGGACCTAGTAGCCGGACCTCGGAGAACGTGAACAGGTGCTCGCAGTTGCCTTGGTGCATGTACACCTGGAAACCGGTTTGATAGCATTAGCGGTGACAAATAAGTTATTTATCCGAAGGGGTAAGTGACGGGAGCTGATGGAAATTATGTTGCGACAATAGATTTAGAAAAACGGAAAAAATTCAACTGAAATAAGTCTTTATGGGTCTTCACGCGATATTAGAGTAGCAAAATTACATAGCAAAGCAAATTACAGTTCGCTCGCAACCACGATTGGTGTAACCGAGTCGAAACGTCGGGCAGAAAGTAGCCATGTAATTTTGTTACTCCTAATATCGCGTGAAGACCCATAAAGACTTATTTGCGTAATGGAACGCGAAAGTTTAAAAAAAAAAAATTCAACTGCGTCACCACGGCCCGGGGACTCGAACACCCGTCCTTCCAGGAATCGCGCCCAGACGTGCATTACCATCACACCAGACCAGCAACTATATATTAAAGCCATCGATTTTTTCCCGTATAAGCCACAGGTGGCGCCATCTACTATCAGTGATGCACACTGACAGCCGTAGATATTTCATTACAGAAATATAAACTACAGAAAATGATGACACACTGGCAATTAATGTAAATTTAAAATTTTTGAATGCTAAAGCTAGCTTTTCTAATATTTAGAAAAACGGAAAAAATTCAACTGCCATTCTGACTACGAGTATTTTACTTTATTATAAAAAACCAAGTCACAGTTTCCATCCAACCCCCCCTCAGTACCTCCGGGTGTCCCAGCCGGAGCACGATCTCGTCGAGGCGCGCCGCGCACATGTCCCGCACGGGGAAGTCCCCGAGGCCGCGGCGCGCCGGCGCAGTTACACTCCTAACATACTTCTAAGTGCTCGCATCTTACTTCTTCTGCCATACCCAACTTTCGCTTCCTTACTTTAGTGTCGAGCGAGATCAACATGACATGAACCTGACTGGGTAACTGGGTGATGGAATCAGTAATGAAATATCTAGGAGATAATAGTAGTCAGTGACCCATGGTCACTATCTACGGCTCCACCAAGCCAGTCAACTTACTTTATTAGAAAAATATACCGGTCGAATTGAGAACCTCCTCCTATTTTTGAAGCCGGTTAAAAACTAAACCACAGTTTCCATCCAACTCCCCCTTAGTACCTCCGGGTGTCCCAACCGGAGCACGATCTCGTCGAGGCGCGCCGCGCACATGTCCCGCACGGGGAAGTCCCCGAGGCCGCGGCGCGCCGCCCACGCGCGGATGCCGGCGCTGTGGTCCACGCAGCCGGGCCGTGTGTCCACGTAGAACACGTTGTTGATGAACAGGAAGCCGGATGGGAACATGTCCTGGAACATTTGATAGGAAGATTTTCATTTTGTATTTTAATTACTGTAAGCGTGAATGCGGATGGCGGACCAAGAGCTAAGCTAACTTAGTTTAGCTCAACTATAGTTGCAGTTTTGCATCAACATCATCAGCCCATATATATGTCCCCACTGCTGGGGCACAGGCCTACTCTAAACTAGGGCGATAAGCTTTAGTCAACCACCCTAGCCAAGTCCAGGTTGGTCAACTACACAACCAGGTTTCCTCACGATGTGTTTTCCTTCACCGTAAAAGCGTCGAATAATCGTACATATGAATTTCAAATTTGCAAACATAATAGTACGTGGCGGGGTTTAAACTGGCGACCTCTCGCATGGCAACCAAAGACCTTAACCACTCGGCCATTGACTTAATTTTCACTATGTTGTATTAAAAACAACAAATGAAAGTTCATTTTCCAAGTGTATGTGTTAATTCAAAAGACCTTTTTTTTCTAACTGACATACTATGATGGCTTGGAGTAGCCTCGTCATCATTACCGGACTTGCGGGGGAGCGGATGGCTCTCACCCCTAACAATTCAGAAAAGCTATTCAGCCACCTTAGTTCGGCAGGAATTTAAATTGTACAGTATATAACAACTGTTAATCACCTTGGCCGACGTGGCGGGCAGCTCGTCCGGGTTGTGCGCGACGTCGACGCGCATGCCCACGTCGTTGGCGCACACGATGCGGTCGCGCAGCAGCGACAGCACCTGCCGGCCCAGCATCACGATGTCGCAGCTGAACACCGAGTGCCGGGACGCGCGAGACTGCATGCGGTAAAAAAAATATATTAAATTATACTTGTGATTGGTCGTGAAAATATAGCTTTGTATTTGCTACAGATTTTATCACATGTGGGTAGACACATAATATCTAGTCTTTAAATGGAACACTACTCTTTAATCTAATACACTAAAGATACACAAACCTCACAGAATCAACTTTATACAAATTCTGTACAGGCACCAATATAAAATAAGAATAAGACATTGATTTACAATCTTTCTTTGTTTACATTTGTGATTTTTTAAGTTGTTAGTGATTAAGATTTTGACACTGACCTTTAAATCTTTCAAATTGTAAGGATAAGGTCTGTAGACACGAATCCGGAACACTAGGTCTTTGCCAGGCTCCAGAGGTTTTCCAATCATAACTGTGGGAGTTGATTTTTCATCCTGAAAATTTTAGTTAAATATTATTTCACCTTTTCAAACAGCAATAAAAAGACGGGGTGTCTTTTTTATACTTATCATATGTGGACAGGAATATGAGGGCACATTGTTCTAATTTACATTAGAGCTCTAAGTAGCACTTAAACTAAAGAAAAATTATGGTACACATTCATAAACTTTATTGCTCACATTTATATCACCACATTAAACATTGTTATGGTAAAAAGTGAGTAACAATATGTTTTTTTTAATTATAATAAGTACTGTTGTTATTTAAATAGTGAAAAAATGACATCTGCTTGTATAATATTTTTTATAACTAACAATAGCAAGACACTAATGGTACTTATACACTTACCTCTACAAGAGGCATCAACCTCATGCCCCTATACTTGAGCTTCAGAGGAAACATGTTAGATCTATCTTTTTCAATCCTAAGCAGCAACTTTTTCATTACACAAAGGTTGATGCCGTCCGTCACTGAGGCTTTCTCCAAAGCAGACTTCTCATTTACATGGGTTGCTACAAAACCATGTTTTGGGTAATTCGTTGGCATGGTTATTTCAGCACCAGTTTTCAAATGTGAAGGACTGAAATATAACAATAATAATTTTATTACTGATATTACAAAACACAGGGGTCAAATAATGTCACAGTTTACAACAAAGTAGATAATTTTTTTACCTGCAGTACTTAATTAGGTTTTCAAAGTCTTCATCACTTAACAAATCATCACCAATGAAATCTCTTATTTTGTTCTTGCAAAACTCTGGGAACTGCTCTTTAGATGTGGGACGGCCAAATATTGGCAATGAAGCAAACTCTTCAGGGAGGTTCTTAGTTATTATGGGGGGAGTCACCAGATCCCCCTTGACGGCATACCAGTGGGGGCCTACATCTTCTGTGTAAATGCTGCTTTTCTGTCTCTTTGTACAGGGGGGCTTGCTCTCAACACTGTCTTCTGGTTCTGTCTGTCCTGTTTGTTCTGTTACTAATTGGTCCCCATACATAACGCGCTCCACCAGCAGAGGCCCTATTTGTTTAACTGGGCAGTATGCATCACTAGTTTCACTTGCATTCTTTAATTCAGTTAGCACTGGTGCCTCTTCCTGGTTCTCATCTGGTGAGCCACCGACTTGCGAGGACGGTCCAGCTTTCACGAGAGTAATACTTTGATTGACATCATACTGTGCAACAGGATCCTTGCTACATCCTGGTGTGGAAGTTATTATTATTTCGGCACTTTCAAACACAGTTTGCTTGGATGCTGGTGTATCAGAACCTTCGTTATCTTTTGCTTTTTCCGACTCGTCTAAGCATTCTAGAGTAACTGTATCATTACTAGCTTGAGTTACACTTATTTTTGAGGTGGATTGTTCTACAGTTTCGGACTCCATTATTTATTAAGTTACAAGTTGAGGCACATTTAAATCATTACTTAACGAATAATTAAAACGCAACCACCAATGATAAGTAAGTAGGCAGGTACTTTTCCATGGTAAAGCGAGCAAATAAACAATTATTTTGTTTCGGCTTCAACTCAATTTCAACTCTTCTTCCGGCTGATGTTTAGGAATGACTTGAGTTGACTTACTTTGTTTGATACTATTATACTGACAGATGACAGCTGGGTTGCCAACTCCAAATAATAAAAAACAATTAATCGACATAAATAAAACAGTAGAAAACAGTAGATAAAGGAAAAAGGTAGACTTCATACTTTTGCCCTTATAGTTTAATAATAAATATTTTTTTTAGTTGCCAGAACTTACAAACATTTTTATAATAATCACAAAAACAAGAAACAAATGTCAATCTCAATTGCCTCATTTTCCGAATATTTAAAGCGTTTTTTAACGAAATGTTTATCAAAAAAAGCTTTTCATCACCAAAAAATGCATTATATAATTGTATTGTAGTGTACAATGTGGTGCAAAGCGCTAGTGGAAAAACAGTAAAAATTAGGGAAATAAAACAGCAAACATGGACGTAAATGTGAAAACAGTAAATGTACTGCTAAACAGTAGTGTTAAGGAGTGTAGAGTGTTCCACATTGGATGACAGATCTATTCTGTTTGAGTGACTCACACACACAAATTTGCTGGCTGGATGACCATCATCCGATGTATTAGTTTTCTCTATGCCAACATCACTACATAGTATAAAGCAAAGTCACCGTACTGTTTGTATGTATGTATGAGGGGTATGCTTAAATCTTTAAAACTAAGCAACCTATTTCCTTAGTTATTGTACGCAACGGATTTTGATGGTTTTTTTTAGGAATGTTTTTATGTATAATAGATATACCGGAAGCGAAGCGAGGGCGGTTCACTAGTAATATTATAATTTAAAATGTAGATACTATTTATAAAATATGTACTTGAAACGAAATTAAAAACATTTTGCAACTTAAACTTAAAAACCCGCCAAGTGCGAGACCAAATCCTGTTTTTGTATGAGAACAATAATAGTTTTATTTTCTTATTATTCTTAGTTATAGGGTCCCGTTTTATTTTTTGGGTACAGAACCCTAAAAACTTTTTATTGTATAAATCAAATTTTACTATTATTTAAATAGAGCGTTTCGGACAATGATCAACGATGAGTTGTCCTGTCAATGTCAATCTCTGACATGCAAATCAAAAACTGAGAAACTGGTACCTATTAGTAGAAATCAAAACTTTTTAGCTAGAAAATAATATAAATACAAAAATGTTAACACTGTGGAATTTATTTGAAGCTTCTTTGCTCTGCCTAAATGCAGTATGTGTACTTCACGAAGAAAGATTCATGCAAAAAAGTACGAGTCAAAAATTAAACACACTTTATTTTATACCTATTGGTTATTTTGTATTACAAATCTTTTACTAATAATACCTGTTATTTGTTACAGTGGGGTGGGGTGCTAATAGCCCAAACCAAGGTTTTGAAGATCAATCTACTATCAAATTCCAAATATTAAATCTGGTTAGGTCAATTAGAACAGTTACAAGAAGTAAGTATAAAAATCTCTTAATTTTAAAAAGCTTTTAAGTTATACTTGTTTAAACAGGTAATTATGAAGCAATTCCTTATGACTACTATTATATAAAAATTACATTTAAAACAATAATTGTTTTGAAAATGGTTGCACTTCAATTAATTTCATAAATAACAAATTGTCCTTCTTGTTTCAGTTCCACTCATCCTGTTGAATATAATAACAATAATATTTAAGCTGCTGTTGGGATAGAACACATTATTATTGTGTAATGGCTACCTAAAATCCGGATGTGTATAAATGAAGTACCAACAAATTATTCAGAGCAAGGACCTAATGTTCAAATCTTAAATTTTTATTAGAATGTCAATATCACTGATCAGTGTTTTATTAACACTATATTATTCCTATTACCACAAGAGGTTAACCACTAGAAAGATATGAGCTTTTGTGAGCTTACCCTTGTATTCTCTTGAATGGAGTGTTCAATAAAAAGTAAATTTTGTTCATGAATGTTTGCTTTAGATAATTTGTTCTTAATTAACATAAGTTTTTATATCTATAAATAAGTTTTAAAAGAGTTATTTGGTTTTATTTTAATTTAAAAACACACCCATACACCATGTCCAAGTACTGAATCCTCTCATATGTAACCAGGGATATGTCAATAGCAACAGGCATAAAAAATTCACTTCTATTCTATGTTGTCTACTTCTCTGCATCATTTTTCATGCATTACCCAATGATTGTCAGTAACTGTAGTCTGAATAGAAATTGTTGTATATGTCGCTAGATAAACAGACTATTTAACTATCATAACATTTTGTAAGGCAATAACTATATGGAATATGGAAGGCTTAGTGCCTTCCATATAGTTATTGCCTTACAAAAGAAAGGATTTTTGAACGTTCACCTGTTTAGGGAATAAAATTGGGGAACAAGGTTAGTATAAATTGTTGCATTTTTTAAATTTGAATTAATACTCTGTTTTTACACTGAAACCCTGAAATTATATATTATGTCACCAGAAAATAGTAAAAATTCAACCAATCAGAAATTTGTATGAATTGACAGTTAATAATGTAGGGACCTACTGTTAAATAACAATGTGCATAATTATTTGTAGCTTGTTTTACTTGTGGCAAAATCGTTAAGTAGTTTGTTACTGCCACGGCCCGTAAGAAGACTTATGAATTTAAATTAATTGTGTTAAATAGTACCTAAATTTCAGCTTTATACCATTTGTTTTTTTCTTTGAGTTTCTACACTACATAGTTATCAGTGTGTTTACTGATAGTAGATGGCGCCACCTGTGGCTTAACAGGTCATATACGGGAAATTCAATATATAGCTGTCGTGGCCACATCGTAGAATTGGCCATTTCATGAAATGATTGGCCATTTCATGAAATGGTTGCATTTCATGAAATATTTCACTGTCCATTGGCCATATCATGATGTGGCCAGGTCAGATCAATGATAAGAAATCGTTTGACGATTGGGCCAACTAGATGCACTGCCATTTCATGAAACGATCAATCTCAATCGATCATATCGAGGAATTATTGGGTGCGTTTAGCCGACACAAAATCTTGTCAGCACAGAAAGAAAAATGGCGATTGCTGAGTAGCATAGGCTGACGCGGCTGAGGAATGCTAAGTGGCGGTATTCAGATTGATTGATAGATTCGTCATATGGCGGAATAACAGCTAACTTCACTTCTCTCATTTCCACTCAGCATGGTTATGGCCGATACTGTAGTCAGAATTGTCAAATCCTGTTCAGCACTCTCAGATTCTGACCAGTCTTTTTATCGGCTAAACGCACCCATTGTTTCGTTGACTTTACCGGTAGAGTGCCAGAGTTGCCATACCAGTTAAGCACATTGTGCAAATATGCTAAATTTGCACAATGTGCTAAATTTTCTTCCTGTTTAGCATATTATTTTATCTTTTATTTAAGAATAGCATATTCTTAGCAAAACATTTTTTTTTTATAAAATTCATGTTATTTTTAAAGTAGGTACATTTAATTTTAATTTGGACAAAATTGTCGGAAGTTTGCCTATTTTAGGCAGTAAATACACTTATTTGGCAACACTGGTTGTTTTTGTGCAGTTTGTGTAAAAATGGCGGCCCTTGTAAACAAAGACGAATTTTCTCTCAGAAAAAAAGCGAATAATTATTTATTAAACACGTAAGAAAGTTAAAATGAAAGATAATTCGATGAAAACGTATTAGAGTATGCAAGTTCCGAGCAAAATGTGAAAAAACTAAAAATAAACAAATACGTATCAAAATTGATCCTGGTTTTCATTAATTATTTTATAGTCGCCCTCTTTTTACGATATAGTCAAACGTGGGTGGCCAAATCGTTAAACGTTTATCGTTTAATGATTTGGTCACCATTGATTGGCCACTTCATGAAACGTGAACACTTCATGAAATGGCCAACCATTTCATGAAATAATCAATTCATCGATTTGGCCACGACATAGCTACTGGTCTGGTGTGATGGTAATGCACGTCTGGGCGCGATTCCTAAAAGGACGGGTGTTCAAATCCCCGGGCCGCGGTGAGGCAGTTGAATTTTTCCGTTTTTCTAAATATTAGTACAGCTAGTGCAAGCTTTAGCACTTTAAAATTTTAAATTTACATAGATACTTAGAAAGTAGATCAACATAGGATTTGTGCTATTTTCCGATGAAGTCACACGGTCTCTGCATATAAAAAATACTTTGTCGTCTATGTCCTTGACGGAAAGCTAGTCCATGAACAATTTCAGAACCGCATCTCGTAACTCGTTTTGTTTGTATTTTTTTTTTATCTACCCGGTTCGCCCCTTCGGAGTAAAATGAGGTCAACATTGAAAGGGAAATGATCTGATTAAATAAAGCTACCTAGATCGTAGAAAGTAAACAAACTAATTAAACTGGTTCGATTTCGGCCGCAAAGTAAATAAATAAATTTTAATATTACACATCGTCTCATACGTTGATCTGATCATTTGTATTACGGATAACAACATTAAAGCGGATACATAATACAAACTTAAATAGGTATAATCAATGACACAAATATTGTTCCGAGTGAGAATCGAACCCATGACTTTTGGCGCATTAGATAGTGGCTAACAATTGCGCCATCGAGCCAATCAACTATTCAGCTCAAATTTAATTCAATAAAGAACTCGTTGCTTTGAAATGTTTGAAGATGATAAATTTTACTATTTGATTAATTATGTGTCCTATTTAAGAGTAAGACTCGGTCAATAAAAATATTGGATGTGTTTCTACGAGAACACGAACACGTTTAATAGGTTTAACTACGTTCTAAATACTCGTGATTTTTGCATGGGGAAAATACTATGTATGTAAATACTCGTGAAGTGCTGGGCAGTTCGCAGTTACTTTTCTTCCTACTATGTACCAGCGAATGGCAGGGCAGCTGGTTAAATGGTATTCATCTATACTAATATTATAAAGAGGAAAGATTTGTATTTTTGTATGTTTGTAATGAATAAACTCAAAAACTACTGGACCGATTGCAATAATTTTTTCACCATTTGAAAGCTGCATTATTCAGAAGTAACATAGGCTATATTATATTTTTAAAAAAATTAGGGATCCTTACTAAACTCCAATAATGTAACCCAAGGTGTAAAAAATAGACCTGAAAAAATCCTTACGTCGCGTGCGCTGCGAAAACTATTGAAGCTAGAACAAAACCATTTACTAAAACTTTGCAGAACTCATCGTTATCTACAAAAAGTGTCGCGACAGCATATGTCTAAATATTATAGTTATGTCACAGCAAGCGGTTTTTTATTCTAAAAATTTAATTTATATGCCGCCGCTTGAAAGGGCTCTTTATTTGTACCTTGGTATTAATCCTTAAAAAAATAAGTTACTTTATATTCAAGACGGTTTCAATACCTTTTTATAACTTTTTGAATTATTCAATTCGGACATTTAATTCGGAAGATATCACGAGTTTAAAAATGCAAGTATTAGAAAAAAGTCGCGTGGTTGCCGCCACCGCGCTCAGCTAGCCAGCATGCGATGTAGGCTCCATGTAAGCGTCACTGGGGTACGAGGGAGTCAATGTAATATGTAATATAATAATATTATAAAGAGGAAAGGTTTTATTTTTTGTTTATTTCGAATAGGCTCCGAAACTACTGCACCGATTTGAAAAAATCTTTCACTGTTGGAAAGCTACACTATCCCTGAGTGTCATAAGCTTTTTTTAGATAAAAAAATAATAGATTTCTCTTACGGGGTTAAAATATATTACATAGAGATAGAGATATCCCCGAAGCGAAGCGAGGGCGGGTCGCTAGTATTAAATAAATCCGAACGCAGTCTAAAATTAAGAAAAAAAAATGTCTTGTCTATTCATTTCCTTCGTCCGCCATATTGGCCAATGACAAAACGCCGGCCTTTTCCACCCCGAAGCGTCTGTTGTTTCAAACGCGGAAAATTGTTAAATGATGGCAGCAAATAATTATTTTGGGTTTACCCACGGAGGAACCCAATATGGGTAAGTGTAATTTTCGCCTTGAATAGGTTATTGAAGAAAAGTTTGTCTGTCTAAAGTGCGTGGTGTGATTGATGGCAGACCTTGTGCTCATGTTTCGGTCTAGTCAAAATGGCGTCTGAAGAGTATTGATCGTGGAAATTTGCTGTGTTAGTGATTCTGGTTTATAATGGGCACACGTTTCTAGTGCGGCGACTGCGGGTGCAGCTTATGGCGGGCAAACAGGGTATGCTGTAGCCCCAGCGGCGACCGCCGCTACGTACGGCACCCAGCGCGCCGCCGCCACAGGTTACGATACTGCGTACCAAGCAGCAGCCGCCACTCAAGGTTAGTCCAATCCATTTTTTGTAGACTAGATCATTCTAGTTGTTGAAACACTGTTGACAATAATAACACATAATACCAATACTAGTAAATAAACTATATAAATGTAAATATAAGTACAGTCATGTCGCTCTAAAATCGATATTACTGCGGCATGGTTTTATGTAATTCAATTACTGCCAACCTATTTCTTCGAATCAGCACAGTACTTTGTAAGCGAACTTACATCCGGAGTCCATACTGGAGACTGCTACCGTGGTTTTATTTGATGCTGTTATTTATAGCGGCACTATCTCGACGCGGTCCATTGCTCTAATATTTGCATCACAATAACTTTGTTTTATATAAACTTTTGGTCATTTTTATTATGAAAGAACATGAAAGAAAAAAAATGTAGTTCAGATTTGTATATAAATCAGTTACACTAAAGATAAATATACCTACCCAGATTTATATTAATTTTCATTTTATAAAATAACATGTATATGTCATCGTAAAATTGTAAATAACGATAGTTTGCAATCTATCTCGCGAGATTGTGAACTGTCGAAAAATTGTGAACTATGTATAACATACTGCTTACAATTTAACGAGTTATTATTCATTAGATTACAATCTATCGAAGTGAAATTGTCAATTGTCGAAGGCGGTCCCTGATTGGTCGGCCTTACAGTTGACCGTTCTGTGTCCATAGAGTTAGTAATAAAACAAATGGACAAAGCATTTCCAATAAGTGTAAAATAATTGCAATAAAGCCAATGTTCTATAACTCCAGGTGCTACAGTTCGTTGATGTGCAACAATAAATGAAAATTTTTATTGCAATTTATTTTTATTTTCTAATAGACAATTTGGTTATGTTCGTACGTATGTATGTGACGTTATGTTAATTAATTTATGATTTGTTTTTATTGTGATTGGTTTTATCTAAGTGTAATAGTGTTTACTTACCGTGTGATGTCAATTTATAGATTAGCTACTTAATAATAAATAAGTTATTACTTGATGTGACAATTCTTGAAGTGCATTTATTTTATTTGACTGACACTTGTGTTTTATTCCTAACTCTATGGATGCAGAATGGTCTACTGTAAGGTCGACCAATCAGGGACAGCATCCGAGGGCTGTAGTTCACAATATGATAATTACAATATAACAGTTTCACTTCGATATATTGCAATGTGACGAATAATAATAAGTTGAATTGTAAGCAGTATGTTTGGTTCACAATTTTTCGACAGTTCACAATCACGCGAGATAGATTGCAATCTAGCATTAGTTACAATTTTACGGTGACATACATACAAAATGTTAAGTTAATCGTAATAATATGTTTTATTACATAGTTAGAACATTGATCTTAATCATCCAGTGTAGCTATTCATAGTCCCTATAAGGTACCAAGTGGTCCTATGGTGTCTGTATTTGTACTGAATAATATTAAATACAAGATTTGTTTGTTTTTGCTGGGGTTTTTTTTGATTGGCTGATGATAAACAAATTGGCTATGTTGAATTACAAGGAAATGCAGCAAATATTTTAATCAGGCTTTTCTATTTATAACAGTAATCCCATGCTGATTTTATTTTGCCTTGTTATATAATGGTAGATTCACAGTCATTTTTATAATATTTCCGGAAAACCCAAATATCCTATATTTTTAAAACTAAATATAGCCTATGACACTCAGGGATAGTGTAGCTCTCCAACTGAGAAAGAATTTATTCAAATTAGTGCAGTAGTTTCGAAGCCTATTCAAAACAAACAAACAAACAAAATATCAAAGTTATTCTGGCTCGGTGGAACAGTGGTTAGTGACCCTGGCTGGCGGTTCCGAGAGTCGTGGGTTCGATTCCCACTCGGGACAAATATTTGTGTGATGAACATCGGTGTTTGTTCCGTGTCTGGGTGTGATTATGTATTTAAGTATGTATTTATAAATATATATGTATGTATATCAGTCTCTGACGCCCATAGTACAAGCTCTGCTTAGTTTGGGGTCAGATGACCGTGTGTGGAAATGTCCCAGATATTTATTATTTATTTATTTTATTTCTCTTTATAGTAGTATATAGATTAATACAAAGTAAAGTGATGCCCAGTATTATAAATTATTAAATCTGCCAAGTCATAGTGTTTGGGTAGGTAAAATGTGTACTGCCCATATTATAGTGGGGACCGTCTAACGGGTTCATGTCGATCCTCAGAGATCTTTTGTGTTACCCCTACTTTTATACACCTACTCCCTGAAGATAAACTGCATTAATGCAATGAGGTGCCTGTATTCTTCTGGTTTCGGATAAGCCGTTCCCAGAAGTCGTGAGCCTGTGTGCCGATAAAATGTATGATTGGTAAGTGCACGACTGACCGGTCGGTTTCCCGCAGCAGCGGCTCACGCGCACGCGCACGCGGCGGCAGCGGCGGCGTCCGCGTACGACGCGAGCAAGTCGGCCTACTACCAGCAGGCCGCCGCCGCGTACCCGGCCGCCGCGCCGCCGCAGCCCCAGCCCACCTACGACACCGCCGCCAAGCCGGCCTACTCCACCCCGGCTACTTACGCTCAGGTGCACACTCAGGTATGATGTGAATAAATCTAGAGCTCAGAAGCATATGGGCGGATGTGCAGATAGGGCATTATGTTTTTATTGGGTAGCAAAGAAATACACTTCTTTCTCTATCTATACCACTGACAGCTATATTTCTATCCCTTTTCTGGGCTGAGATAATTTCGTGCATAATGTCGGTTCTGACAGGTTTTCCAAAATCATTAGAACCTTAAGGTTTTATTTTCCCTTCCATCTCTCTGCGTCTACAATGCTGATTATTTATTTTGGTGGATTATAAGTTTGGCCCTTATGCCTAAAAAAAATATTCTCACAAAGGCTACGTAAAAGGAGTCACGCCTTTATGGTCTGAACAGTGATTTAAAATATTCATCATAACTAAACTTCCGACATTATGCTTCTAAGTTTCCTTTAGAAACATTTAAACGGTTGCAGATATACGGCTTTATGCATTTTGTTTTACTAACTTTGTGAACGCAATGGTGGGCCAATTTGAAAATAAGTCGTTATGGATGTGAACTATTCAAATATGGCGTCAAAAAATTAGCGACATAGGGCATTATACACGCCGTGGCCCGTGACCAATAGACCAATAACGACTAATACTTTATACATGGAATTCTTAAAGTTAGTTTTTCTATTGTTAGGACTGTAGAAAATGTCTAGTATCTTTTAAATTTAACCAAGTAAACCAAAATGTAGTTTTGCGATCCTTTAAAGAGTTAAATTTTAAAAAGACTGACGACATTTGGCTATCATTTAACATGTGTATAAAGGTATGTCATTTCCCAAATTTAATGAAGTTTAGTAAAATAATTTCTTTATTCAAGAAATTTCGTTATATAAGTGAATCATCTAATTTCCGCTTTGTTTCAATACTACCTGCACTTAGTATAATTTTTGAAAAAAAAATATTATCTCAATTAATGTCTCATTTTAGTGAAAATAAGCTGTTATAAGCAATTTGACTTCACCGAAATAAGATCCACCACTGACGCAAGTGTGGCACTTGGCAAGCATATCTTTGACGCTTGATAAAATAAGCAGGATGCAATAGGTAACTTCTTCGAATCTTCAATAGCCTTTGATTGTGTAAATCGTGAGATATTGCTATTAAAATTGCATCATTATGCAGATAAAGCGATTGATGTATTAAACTCATATCTCAAAAATAGGGTGCAAACAATGAATGTCAATGGAGTTAATTCATGTGGCGCTCCTATTCTTAAGAGAGTGCCTTTTACTATAGTCTTTCGGGCGACTTCTTACTTTTAAGCCTATGTTTTTATTAAACCGCTTACCCCTATATTAAATAATAATAAACTCAAATTTATGTTTTTGAAAATTATGGGAAAATCTCAAATTAACGGAGTCAATTAAATTAGAATAGAGATGAGTCAATTAAGTGACACAAAATGGCAATAATGATTTTAAAAACTACGAAAATTAATAATAATCTGTACTTCCACCATAAACACGCTTGGGCAAGGCATGCTTAAGATGAGTTCATCAAAATCACTTTGAAAAATGGCCGCCTATGTGTTTTGTAACAAGTCAAAATGTTGTTGTGCAGTATGTATGGTATGCATACTGGGCGGAGCTCTTTTTTTAAGCATAACCCATGCGTGCTCAATTGGATTGAGTTCTGGCGATTGAGCTGGCCACGGCAGAACGTTGATACGAGCTTCGGCAAGAATGCGTGTTTCGATTCTAGCCGTGTGTGGACGTGCGGTGTCATGCATTAGTTGAAATAATCCACCTAACTGGCCTCGCAAAGGGATGATTATATCTGAAACAATTCTTTCTGCGTAAACTTGAGTATTGAGGTTACCTCTGATACAAAAAATGAGATCGGTTCTTCCGCCGATCCAAATACCGGCCCAAATCATTATTGTTCCTCCACCTTACGGATGAACTTCCTGACAATATCTCAAACGTTCTTGACTTCCAGATGTTCTCTAAACTCCAGTACGTCTTGTATTCGGTCTCATAGCGAAGAGGGAATCCTTCGAAAAGCACACAAAGCGCCGGTCTTCTTCCTCCCAGTTTCTGTGTTCGCGAGCCCATCGTAAACGGGTCCTGCGTTTGCAGGGTGCAATAGGTGAAACTCTCAGCGGCCTTCGGGATCGCAGATCCACTTCATGTAAACTATTTCGGGTTGTTTGATCGCTTATTAGCAACTCTTGGGAGATGTGGAGCCTCGTAACAAACATCATGGCGGTCATGGTACGATTCCGTCGAGCAGTATTTTGGATATACCGGTCCTGCTGCGTGTCGTGATGCGAGATCGTCCCCCATGTCGCTCGGCCACGCTGCCCGTCATGCGATAGCGCGTCCAGAGAAGACTCATGACGTTCTGTGTAGTGTTAAGAGCGAAAGCTACAGCACTTTGCCTGAAACCAGCTTCCAACATTCCGACGGCTCGCATCATCTCTTCTCGGGTTTTTTCAGTTCAATTGTTTCAGTTCCGTTGCAGACATTTTAATGATTTTCTCAAAACGGTACTTTTATAAACTAGTACTCAGTTTTATACAAATCCACATTGACAGTCAATTTTCTTCTTATTATCGAATTTTAAACAATATTTAATTAATATTTAAATGTTTAAAACTCACTAAAATGTGACAATAGTGATACAAAAAAGTTATTATTTAACCCTGATTGCAGCAATACTCCTAAACATACTCGATCCCTAGTCACTTTTAATGTGTGTAGTATTTTTAAGTGATGTCCGACTTTTTGCCAATACAACCAAAGTTAATAAATGAACACGATAAAGTCGCATTTGCAATTTCGTCTTATTAAGTTTTACTAGATATTGATTATTATTTTTGAAGGCATTACGTTGCATTCGGACAAACACCTTAACATTAATTTACAAAAATTGGAGGCATAAAGCCGTATGGGCACATACTTATCAGTTGAACAAATAATTTCAGTTATTTTAATGGCATAAAGGCGGATGTGATCATTTATTGAAAAAAAGTTAATTTTTCACTGTTTAGAAACATTGTTTTTAAATTTTAATTTTACAGTTAGGAAATCTTCTTGGTTAGCTAAATAAATGCGAAGAAATAATTTACGTGTTGTTTGTACTTAATAAAATATTTGACGATAAAATTGAATTTATATTTTACTCTCTCCTGTAAAGTTGGCAAAATCGACATCCGCCCTAATGCTTCTAAGCTCTAGAAATGTTCTAGGTTGTTGCTGTTTATTGATGTTGTTTGTTGCACGTAAAAACAAACTTAGAGGTAAAAATGTACCATATAATTATTAGAGATCTCTTCCAAATAATTACAGTTGTTATTTTTAATTTCATTTGTTCCTTCAGTCCTTGATAGATTGTGTTATGTGTTACATATTACTATGTATAAGATATATAATATATTGCATCCTCTTTAGGGGTGAAAGCCATTTTATTCTAAGCCATCATTGTATGTCAGTAAAAAAATAATAATTTTGTGTAATTGTCATTCTATATAGGATTGAAGAGGCATATCAAATTAAAAATACCTATATATGAATTGGCGTTTCACATAAATCATCAGTCATAAATCAGTAGAGGTATGTAGTAGTTAAAGAAATATCACACAACATTTCATACTATATATTGTTTTTTTGAATTTTTCTGCCAAAATTACCGATTTCATTTCTGTATTTTCATTGATATTAAAAAAAAACCGTTCTCGTTTTCCTCTGTTCGATTAATCCTTTTTATATTCCCACTAAATTCTGGACCTTATTACCTTGCCACAATGTCAAGATTCATTAAAGGGTTGAAAAATGTCTAAACTTCGCACACCAAACAGAAAATAGAAGGTAACGTTGTGTTGGTACTCCGTAGGGCGGAGCGCGCGCGGGCGGCGTGGGCGGCGTGGGCGGCGCGTCGGGCGCGGGCGGCGCGGGCGCCAAGCCCTACGGCGGCGTGTACACGCACGCGCACGCGCACACCGCCACCACGCCCGCCGCCTCCTACCCCGCGCAGCCCTACCAGCCGCCGCACCAGCCGCAGCCGCCCAAGCGTCAGTACTCCTCCTACTGGCAGACATTGTGTCGCCACGACCATGACACGCTAGCATATTTCCAGTAGTTTTCATACATTACATACGCTCGCCAGTTAGTCGATGGCATTTTCTTGCATCTTGTGGCTGTCGCGTGTGGCCCGTGTGCTGTGACACTTAAGCACTTTTGGAAGAATCATTGCATTTGTCGCACCGTTCACTGAAAGGGAAAGCATAGGCTTTTGTTTTTACTGGCGAAAAGTAAAATAAACTCGTAAATCACGTGCCCTACTCTCTTCACGGAGTAATTATTGTTAGAAACGTCTGTGCTCTGTCATTGAAACTCAATGAAAAACAGATGAGTCTTATTGGTCATTGTCTAAAGACATTTGGGGTAGGGTTTGTTATGAGGAAATTGCTTGACTTCCACCTCTACATAACTCCTGTTAAGATAAAACATTAGTGGTTATAATCTTTTTTCATGCCATCAGCCTATAGTCCTGCATTAATAAAACTGTCTTTAGATATCTGTCTTACCAGATGAATCAAAATAGGAAACTATTAATAATCTGTCAATCGTTTTTATCTTTTGTATGTACGCATATCCCTTCAAAATGGTTTCACACCTGGCGATGTGCGTATAAAACGTCCTAAATGTAACTAATTTTGCATATTTCCTTAGAAACAACGAATCGTACCAACACAGCATACGACACTGCTCTGTACAACGCAGCCACTATGTATGTCGCTCAACAGAATAAGACTGGAGGAGGCGGGTTAGTATTACTTCTTTCATATTTGAACATCTTAACTTTTTTATTTGGCATGTAGGCACTAAATAAAATGTTTTTTTTCTCTTTATTTTGCAGCAGTGGATGGAAGAATTACAATAAGAGTGGCGTAGGGGCGGGACAGCAGCGGAGGCCTAAGCCGCCGCCTAAGACTCAGCAGCTGCACTACTGCGATGTGTGCCGCATCTCCTGCGCCGGCCCGCAGGTCAGTACACATGAGGGATCGGTTGTGGAATGACTCCAGTGGTTTTCGAGATAGGTTCAATAGTAAGTAATGAAGCAGCTTTAAGATTTGATGGATTTGATAACGTATGGGATATAGTTTTCCGCCCGCGGTTCCAACTGCGTAGAGACGTTGAACAGATAAAACATTATTTATTTATAGTGCAGTTGGTTAAAAAGTAGCCCATGTCTTTTCTCAGGCTCTGGACTATATCTGTACCAAATTTTGTAACAGACAGTTACTTTCGCATTTATAATATTAGTAAGGATTCAGTAGTTAGTTGCAAGCACTGTGATCATGGATAAACCACAGTTGAATGAGGAGCATCTATGTATTGAAAGTATAGCACGCCTATGCAGATTATGTGTAATATTTAAAATGATATGTTGGTATTCTGCATTGCATCGGTCGACAGGGTTAAATTTCAAAATCAAATGCATGAAGAGCAATCTCTGGGATGGATGTGAAAGAAGCGAAAGTGGTGTGGCTCATGTGGCTGGATCGTATCACATGGCAGGAAGTGATCTATGCCTACCACTCTGGAAAAATGATTTTATGTATGTAAGAAGTGTGATCATGGATAAATAACAGTCAAATGAGGAGCAATATACAATTTGTTTATTTATCTATGAGCGCCTATGTCTTATAATTTAAAAAGAAATGTGGGTAGTACATCGCATCAGTCGGCAGGGCCGGTCCGCTCGCCCGTAAGTAGCCGATCTATCTACAAAGGTAGTAATGATAAACTCGTCACCGGACAGACGTACAAGGAGCACCTGGAGGGCCAGAAGCACAAGAAGAAGGAGGCCGGCGTGAAGCTAGCCGCAGCGGGCGCGGGCGGCGCGCGCGCGGCGGGCGCGGCGGCGCTGCGCTGCGAGCTGTGCGACGTCACCTGCACCGGCGCCGACGCCTACGCGGCGCACGTGCGCGGCATCAAGCACCAGAAGGTCGTCAAGCTGCACACCATGCTGGGCAAGCCCATCCCCTCCACCGAGCCCACCAAGCTCGGCGCTACGTCAGGTAATGATAATAATAATAATAAAATTAGTTTATTGCTTTCCAAACACATACAAATTAAGGTACTGACGCACGTGTGTCTAAAATGCTAAATGTTAGATTTAAAGACATTTATTTTCTCATAAAAACTATACAGTTCACTTAAAATGGGGTAATAATATATATTTTTTTAAATAGAATTTATTCGTTCACAGTGCTATGACAAAATAACTTTCCAAAACTTGAACTGTGCCATCTAAGCCAATACTTACTTTATCTAGAACTCACTTTTCGCCTTGTGGCATTTTCTTACAATTTTGTTGAAAAATAGTATGTTTGAACCAGTTTTTTATTTATCAAATGTAGTGTGTTAGCTTGTTTGTTAAAAAACTTATAATCTAGTTATTACAAATTAAATAACATCAAAATTTTCACTATTGATTTGCCTTGAAACTAGTTCTAGTTTAGGTGAACATAGAATAATATTCGAATCTGGAATGGTATTCTGATAGAAAAAGTCGTTTGGAGTATTATCAATAGTTGAAGAAATAATTAGATGATCATCTTATTAAAATTTTAGTAGACCTGAGTGACTAATTTTTTTTAGGATTTTGTACGATTGCTGATTAAAATAAACCAGATAACCATTCCAGATAAATATGGCTTTCATTTAATTTAAAGGCTTTAGTTAGTATTATGTTCCATGACACTACACAAAACTAACATTTACGCCCATAGCACACCTCCGATGGGAAAAGAAACGAATCACAGTAATTTCGCTTTTCTGTGTTTGTATGTAGAGAAGAACTGTGTGCTGCGGGCGTTACATAACTCTCGAACAGTTAAACTTGACTAATTTACTAAAAACATACATTGCTAGTTTGATGAACACAAGTATATTTAATTTCTTGCATGCTCCATTTTGACCTATTACATATTTTATGATGGTTTTATTCCATTTCAGTTATAGGCAATAATTCTTAGTCACTTTTATTATTTTCTTTTTAAATGTAATATTTTTTCAACAGACACTAGGCAATATACAAGTTCTTTTCGTTTATTTTTTTTAATGTGGATAGGTTTAGTTTCACAATACATAACATTACATATTGTCTTCTGTTATAATTAAAATATGGTCTCCAAACTGATCTCAAATCATATGGAGACCATATTTGCGTGTCTCGCCCCTTGTACCGACCTTCCCGACGCCACAGTGTCATATCTGTATACGCGATAAGTTGGCTATTAGATTGAAGAAATACATGTCAAATTGTCTCTTTCGAAACATTACTTTCGGCACTCGATACAGATATGGAGTGTGTGAAATTGTGGGCCTTTTTTATACCGTCAACCGTCATCTATTACAAGTCTACTTTGACAACAGTTAATATTTTAACCAATATTGAAAAATGTAGAGAAAAGGCTCAAACTGGTAAACATTTGTTTAGTCTACGAAAAGAGTGGGTGAGTTTTTCTTTTGAGAACTGCACTACCTCGAGTCAAAAAGGTACACCGTCTGGCCTCAAAAGCACGTTACGACGATCGACCTTCTAGTCCTGTCGGACCACCAGATTGCGATTGGAGAAACAGACGGTGTATTTCAGTTAGCACATCCACCCGTGCAATTATTATGAGTTCTAGTATTTGGTTGCAACATGAGAGAGAGACTTTGACTTTCCGATCTGATAGCTAAAAACACGGTAGCCGGCACGACCAAGATTGCGTTCGTGGCGTCGGGGGGGCTCAGTACGGTGGGCGCGCGGCTCACCGGCCCGAGTGCGCCAGGCGACAAGGACAAGGACGAGGACAAGGACGACGACGCCGACGCCGAGCCCGAGGTGCAGCCGGTCGGCCAGGACTACATCGAGGAGATCCGCGGCGACGACGGCAAGGCGCTCAGCTTCAACTGCAAGCTCTGCGACTGCAAGTTCAACGACCCCAACGCCAAGGAGATGCACATGAAGGGACGCCGCCATCGCCTCCAGTACAAGAAGAAGGTAACTGACCTTATTTTGGTCTTTTTTTGTCTTAACTCACTTACGATGATAGCTTGGAGTAGCCTCTTTATCAACACCGGACTTGCGGGGTAGCGGATGTTGGTTTGCAACACCTATTCTATTAGACACTATGTGCTGGTTGGACGAGAATAGGGCCCAACACTAAGTTTGCCATCGACTCGAAAATATTCACCAAGTTAACGTCACATAGATAACAGATAAACACACTCAACATCAGCTGTTAGTGTAAGCGCATAATCGCTCAGTTTTGTCACGCGCACTATGTGCTTTTTCAATGTTATCCAGTGATTACTTAGTAAAAGGTTTGAGGTGCCCGTCGAGCCTGGCGGCCGCTCGCGGCTGCCAAGAGATCCGGGCGCCGTATGATTATCGATTCCAATGAGGATAACCTGTCAAGATGATTACAGGTAACAGGTGTAGAAGGCACAGGTGGGTTAATGAGTGTGTGTGTTTGCAGGTGCAACCGGACTTAGAGGTGAAGGTGAAGCCGTCGATGCACCAGCGCAAGCTGGCTGAGGCCAAGGCGCAGCGTATGATGGTGCGCGACGAGTTGTGGGCGCGCCGCCGCATGCACGAGGTGAGATAGTGTTTTCAGAGCCGACGCTACGTTTTGCGGATTTATTTGTGACCAGCTCGGTTGAACAGTGGTTAGTGATCCAGGTTTACTACCTGCGGTTCCAAGAGTACATACATACATACATACCTAGAGGGGTAGGCAGAGATCACTTCCAGCGATCCACTTTTCACTTCTGTGGGAAACGTGACGTGACGGGTTGCGTGTGGGCCACGTCGCCGCCATTCTGCCTTGTGCATTGTTTTAACCAGGTCATTGCGTTCCCCACGAGTAGCAAGGATATATGATGGGGGAAGGAAAGGGGGAGGAAGGATACTATCGCCTTGGATGATTTGGACTGAGTCGATAGTAGCTCGAGGAGCCGGGGTCGCTTACTCGTATACCGTTCACCAACCACCGGACAGACAGTTGTGACTGGTATCCCCTGACTTATTTTATTTATTTCATACAAAATCGTTTCAAACCAGAGATTTTTTTCTCGGTATGAGTCGCCCGCGATTCAACAGATCGACGTACAATAGGCGAAGTGAGGGGAGAATAATGCGCTGCGACGACGTAAGACGATCTATACTGCGAAAGATAAACGACAACGCAACGCAGGCGTGACATACGATGCGTTCTTCCGTTGCGACGACACGACGTACGCACGAGTGGGGCCTCACTCTCGTCTTTGATTCGGCAATTTCTTTCTTTCTTTTTCTATTATCTCTAAACTAGACGAGCGTCCACGGAGAGACGGAGAAGTATCACTACATTATGTAGGCATATCCATATGTACGCCCTGGTGATGCGGCTTTAATCTCTACATATTGTTGTCCCGTAGGGCATGGAGGAGGAGGAGCGCGGGTACTGGGAGGGCGGCGCCGAGCCGTGGTGGCCGCGCGGCCCGCTGCCGCCGCACCACCCGCACCACCACCACGTGAGTACCGCCCGCGGCCACTGGGGCATGGGTCTACCCGCCACTAGGGCGATCGGGCCGGTTTGAGTATACACATATACATTGCTCTACGAGCTATGAGATTTGTGATCATACATCGCTCCTACCGATTTTTATCGAATCAAACAAAACTTAATTACATAGAAATTCGAACGGTTTTTATAATTTACAATTCCAATTTCACCTTATAACTTTAAAAAAAAACAACTTCGATGCCTCCAAAAGGATCGTCCACCTTTCGAGCTCATTTCACGTTCTATTTCGTACCAGGGCATGGGCATGCCGTACGGGCCGGTGGGGCGCCGACCGGAGACGTCGGACGACCGGCACGTGCTGGCCAAGCACGCGGACATCTACCCGGCCGAGCAGCAGCTGCAGGAGATCCAGCGCGCCGTCAGCCACGCCGAGCGCGCGCTCAAGTCGCTCTCCGACGCGCTCGCCGACCAGGCCCGGCCCAAGGTACGCTCTCACCTACCCGGCCGAGCGCGGCTGCAGGAGATCCAGACATAAGAGGTCACAGATCGGGCCAAATAACTTGGTTAGGACTATTGCGAGCGTGCACGACGGTGCTGCCCTCATTTTGGTGGCGTTTCTTTCGTTAAATCTTATGGAGTGAAATTAGTACCAACGGCCGCCGCTAGTAATAACAACGGACATCTCATAAGATTACATGCGTTTTTGACAATCAGCGCCATTTCTCCCTCCACCAACTTCGCACGATCCCTATCGACTGACCTTGACATGCACCTTATACAGACACCTTATACATTGTCCTTTTCCTGTAGTTAGCATAGCTTGTAAATAATATTCACATAAATCTTTTCTTTATAGGGTCCAGCAGGCAAAGCACCTGTCAAACAAGAAGACAAGAAGGATGATAAGCCAGAAGGAAAGGAAGATGGCCGCGACAATCAATTGTAAGTTATTATTTCCTTTATTGACGAAGACCTTATCGCTTAGGGTAGGCTCGTGCCCCAATAGTGGGGACGTATATGGGCTGATGATGATGAGATATATTCCTTAGAACTTTTTCACAGATGATTTTATGAATTATTTAAATAAAAATTAATTGCTGCATTATGTAATGCTAGATTTTTATTGACACATAGTCCATACTGACTTTCCCCATACCTTTAACACGTTCACTGCTGAAAACACACGCTGTTTTCGTCATCGGAACGCGTGTGCTGAGCTAACACGCCAGGCGTGAGCGCGAAATTCTCAATGCATCGGTGCGGCGCTACCCCCCGTACGGACCCACACACCGCTTGTGTTTGACCATACACGCGTGGCGTGTTTGGCCGCCCCGCTGTGGGATCATCTTACACGCCAGGCGCGTGGCGCCGCACCGGCGTCTCGACTTTTCGAAATTTCGCAACGTCTGTGCGGGCGACACGCTGAGCGTGTGGACATCCGCGCAGCGGGTTCCGATCGATTTTTAGGGCCGCAGTCAACGTGTTAAAGACGACTGGTCCCCGAGTCGAGATTTTTATTACATTTTTCCTGTTTACGTCGATTGAAATGGCGTGTGTTCCCTCATTGACGCATATCTTCCCTCGGCAGGTTCTCGTTCGCGGGCGAGGGCGAGAGCGCTCCATCGGGCGGGGCGGAGGCGGGCGCGCGCGCGCTGAAGGGCGTGATGCGCGTGGGGCTGCTGGCCAAGGGGCTGCTGCTGCGCGGCGACCGGCAGGTGCGCCTCGTCGTGCTGTGCCACGACCGGCCCACCATCACGCTGCTCAAGCGCGTCGCGCACGACCTGCCCGCGCACCTCGCCAAGGTCAAGGTACGACGGGACGAGAGACACTCAATAATGTTGATGTTCTTGCCATGCGAGAGGTCGCCAGTTCAAACCCCGCCATGTGCCACTGTGTTTTTCAAATTTAAACGAAGAAATTTTTAAGTTTCGAAGAGATTCTTAAGGCCTTATTTCCCTTGTTTAGGATAGGCCCGTGCCCCAGCAGTGGGGACATATAGGTGCTGATGATGATTATGATGATGTTCTAGTAATTAACCCTTTAACAGACTTGTTGAATTTTTTTTTTAGATTTTATATCAAGCGAGTAAGATCTAGAATTTGGTGAGAATATAACCTTCTGCCCGGTAAAGACCTATGTACGATTTACCTGGCAGAGGCATTGGTTTCCAGAATTGGCTAGCTTAATTTATACTTCAGCACATATCAATGTGTTTTTAATTTTGTTGCGACGCTCTCATGGTGAAGCAAAACTGCTGGTTTCTCTAGAAATACAGGTTAGTCGACCCCTGGCCCAGCGTATTTGTCTAAAAGCCTAGAGTAGGTTCGAATCCCTCGATGCGGACATATGTGGATTATATCAAATAGTGGTGGTGTTTACAAGTGAGCACGTGTCGCAGGGCCCGGGCGACGAGCCCAAGTACAAGGTGGAGCTGCTGCCGGCCGAAGGCGCCGTGCAGGTGTCGGACGGCGCCGTCAGCGTGCTAGTGAGCCTCACGTCCGCCGTCATGCGCGAGCCCGCAGGTTAGTTCTCCCCCCTTCATTCCCCCGTCGCCCTAACGCCATTGGAATACTATAAACTGCTCGCTAGGACTAACTAGTCGCCATATGTTGGGTGCACCCGAAACCTTTTGCTACGCTGACTAGTTATATCCATTGTATGGAGTTAGGGATTGTAGCAGATAGATGCCAGATTGCGTTCTATGGAATAGGAAAATCGAAACAAATAATTTATTTGCTTACTGTAATTATATTATCAGGTGAAGTACAGTTGAAACAGTTACATTGTAGTTCGTTAGTTGTGGGTATTACGAGTATGATACTTACTATTTTGATAAAATCATCAATAGGTTTATAATACCTAGCTAAGCATAATAAATATATATTTTGGGATTGATGGTAGGTATATTTGTCTTTAATTACTGCATCAATATCAAATTCTTTGATTTTCAAAACTAATGTTGGTAATAGTACTTTTGTTTACAGGGGTCTAGTATAATTTTTTTAAATACTTCAAATTAGGTCTTGATATCAATTTAAATGTCATTATTATAGTCCTGAATAGTTCGATGTAATGAAGAAACGATTAAAGTGCTTACATGAAGATGGATGAAAACTGATCAATTTGAATATTCCATTGGCGTTGTGGTTGATAGAAAACACATTGTTTAGACACGTTTACGGCTAGTACGCGAACGCAGTCGCGCCGGCATTTTCCTGTGCTACATACACGATCGGTGTTCTGATAATTATGTCATTGATTCAACATGGCAACTTTTGGGAATATTGCAATTGCAAGTATTTATAATAGTTGAAAATATAACCAAAACTACAGGTGATCTAATTTACTAGACAACATTACCGATTTGTGCGAATGTTAGCCTAAACTAGCCTTCAAGTTGTTTGAATGGTATGTCAATTAATTTATTTAAGTAATTTTGACCGATGAAATGATCCCATGTAGAGGATGCTGTAGTAAAATGTAACAAATCAATCATTAATAGCTTTTATATATCGTGTAAAGTACAATGTTCGCGCGTAATACGAAGATCGTGCAGGGTACGAGTAACGTGCATAGTACGAGTATCGTGCATAGTACGAGTATCGTGCATAGTACGAGTATCGTGCATAGTACGAGTATCGTGCAAAGTACGATGATCGTGCATAGTACGAGTATCGTGCATAGTACGAGTATCGTGCATAGTATGAGTATCGTGCAAAGTACGATGATCGTGCATAGTACGAGTATCGTGCATAGTACGAGTATCGTGCATAGTACGAGTATCGTGCAAAGTACGATGATCGTGCATAGTACGAGTATCGTGCATAGTACGAGTATCGTGCATAGTATGAGTATCGTGCAAAGTACGATGATCGTGCATAGTACGAGTATCGTGCATAGTACGAGTATCGTGCATAGTACGAGTATCGTGCAAAGTACGATGATCGTGCATAGTACGAGTATCGTGCATAGTACGAGTATCGTGCATAGTACGAGTATCGTGCATAGTACGAGTATCGTGCATAGTACGAGTATCGTGCATAGTACGAGTATCGTGCATAGTACGATGATCGTGCATAGTACGAGTATCGTGCATAGTACGAGTATCGTGCATAGTACGAGTATCGTGCATAGTACGAGTATCGTGCAAAGTACGATGATCGTGCATAGTACGAGTATCGTGCATAGTACGAGTATCGTGCATAGTACGAGTATCGTGCAAAGTACGATGATCGTGCATAGTACGAGTATCGTGCATAGTACGAGTATCGTGCATAGTACGAGTATCGTGCATAGTACGAGTATCGTGCATAGTACGAGTATCGTGCATAGTACGAGTATCGTGCATAGTACGAGTATCGTGCATAGTACGAGTATCGTGCATAGTACGAGTATCGTGCATAGTACGAGTATCGTGCATAGTACGAGTATCGTGCATAGTACGAGTATCGTGCATAGTACGAGTATCGTGCATAGTACGAGTATCGTGCATAGTACGAGTATCGTGCATAGTACGATGATCGTGTATCGTACGAGTATCGTGCATAATTGAATTTTGTATAGTCACCTAGTAAATTGCTTAAATTATAAGCCCAACTTGGACGTGCAACTTACACTCGTAGTTAATTACGACGTTCACTTTTGCACCTTTATTAGTTTCCGAGGCGGTAGAATTCCGGCGCGGACAGTGACGTGCTAGGTATACGGCTGACATGATTAAAGTGTTCTTATAGGATTTTCTGTTACAGCTCATTCAGGTAGTTTTTTGTTTTACTTGTGTTAGATTAACCCTGTGTATAAGTATAATATACCAATCACTAACTTGGTTAGTTCCCCTAACTCTTGCCAGTCAGGAACCTACAAGAGCAATTCATAAGTAATTTCAGCAAATAATGTATATGATTGTGCCGTATAACTAGTGCGTTGCTTTGTCAGCGACGAGTCTCTGGCAGGCGGCCTGCGTACTAGCCGTAACGTACACCTCAGTGTTTACTGTAAGAGCGCGGCCGCGCAGCGACCGCGGCCGCCCGACTGCTATAATCGTGGTTTCTCCCAAAATCGAACTGTCCGAACAAACTATCTATGCAATAATTTTTTTATATTGTTGTATATATTTTTACTAATAATATGTTTTTTTCTTTCCATTGATACATGAAAAAAAAGATAATTTGTTCAAAGTTTACCGCCGGCCCCCGGCATTTTGTTCCATGCTTATTTTTAGGTGTGATTAGGGATAGAGCAGCGAGAAGAAAAGGATTTTTGATCATCTTGCTCGATATATCACAGCGACTCGTCTCCGCAGTGGTATATTTTACTATCTACTGAAACGGAGCAAACATTATATAATATTCTACGCTATGTATATGTTTATATCCATTTATGTCTTATTTTCATAAACTGTAACGAGTAGGACAATTGCTTTGTGACAGTAGCTAGCGATGAGTATTCGAGTTAGTTAGGTATGTGAGGCCCCTATTCCTTCGGCGCGCGGCGGCCCCGGCCGGCGTGTGCTATGTTTGCCCCGTTTTCGTCGATGATTTGATGGTCAAACACCCTTTGTGTTGTTGTCGCTAGAGGGTGGCGACATAAAGCGAGACGACAAGGATGTGCTACCGCGGCAGAAGTGTTTGGACGCGTTGGCCGCCCTTCGGCACGCCAAGTGGTTCCAGGTACATTCGCCCACATTATAACGTGTGCGCACTCCACGCCCCGCGCCGGGACAAGGCCTCTACCATGATGCATTACAACGACGATTATCCGAATTAATCGGACATTTAATGGTAACTTGGTTAAAGTTTCAACTGCTATATGCAGTTTGAAATATCTGAACTCCAGAGTTATAACTTGTTTCAACAATTTTAATGTTTTTGTTACTTATCTTAGCACCAATTCGGTTAATCGGCGTTCTATTGTACCTTCATTGATCGCTTGCAACTATCGAGTCCGATTCGAGTCGAACCTAACTATATTTGTGAATCACAGAGGGAGTGCGCACGTATTTTTTTAGTCACATGTTTGTTTTATTTTCCATCAAAAGTAGTATTTTAAGTTGTAAATGATGTAAAGATGAAATCGAGCTCCCATGAACATGTGGCTACAAAGTGAGTAATGCGGCAAGCTGCGTTTCCGCACTCTGTCAGCCGGCGGGAGGCCTCGCGAAGGAAACGCAGTTTTGGACGGTGACGACTGTGTGACGTGTGTGTGTCCATATTTATTGCTCTGTTTCTTTGCTGAACCTTGATTTGGATAGTAAATGTAATTGGAGAGTGGAGCAATAAATTGGTCAGCGCGGTGTGCTTCGCGCGCTGACGAGCCCGTCTGTGTAGGCTAGGGCGGCCACGCTGCAGTCGTGCGTCATCATCATCCGCATCATGCGGGACCTCTGCCGGCGGATACCCAACTGGACGCCGCTCAACCCATACGTAAGTGTCTTGCATTATTATTATTATTATTAATATTTTTTATGTCCACTTGTATAATTGTTTCATTCAAATGTAACGGACGGATCGGTGGAACAGTGGTTAGTGACCCTGCCTTGCGCTTCCAAGAGTCGTGGGTTCGATTCCCATTAATGACAAATATTTGTGTGACGATCATCGGTGTTTGTTCCGTGTCTGGGTGGTTTTTGAAATATATTTGTGTATCCACTGTCGTTTCTGATTTCCTTAAGACGCGCGATTGTGAGATATTAACAAGACGCGCGATTGTGAGATATTAACCAGTCGCGCGACTGTATGCGGATAGAATATAATTACGAACCTTGAGGTACTAGAGGATCATCTCTCGATTCCAATACCCGCGAGTAAAAACGCGCCATCAGTAGCGCTACCATCAATTTAATAAAAGTGACAGATTCGATATCGCCTACGTAAATAATATTTACTAAATATGTCTATGAAAAACTTGTACAGCGCCTCTGGTGGTTACGCTAAGAACTAAAATCGGTGGTATGAAAAATAAAACAATTCGATAGGTTTTTAACGTACGTAAGTTTTCGATAGCCTACTTATGGTACCGCTACTTACTGGACAGGGTCTTACGCATCGACAACGACAAACAAATGTTTATTATACCCATCGTACCTATACACCGTGAAATTTTAGTGGTTGTTCTGTTTAAAATGATTCTATCTTAGTAGTACAATAGATTTGTGCAGTTCTTTAATGTTAAAATCAATAAATGCCGGTTATACGAAAGGTTTAACCGAAACTCGAAAGCACGTTCGAACCTCTTTATGACTTAGGGTGTCGAGCTTCTTCAGCTTTAAGCATCGATTTCATGCGGCAAGCAGTACCTGATTACGTCACATCTTATAAAAGAGCGATAGCTTCTCTCGTTTTCGAGTTGGAAAATTATTATTTGAAAAATTTTTTCTTCGAGGAATTATTTGCATGATTCGATAGTATTACTAAAGGCAAATCGTTCTGCCACGGGAAAACAACCACTAAAATTTCACGGTGTATAAGGAGAATCGAGCAGGCAAACAGTATTTGAACGCTGTCGTGTCCAGGCGATGGAGCTGCTGGTGTCGGGCGTGCTGTCGTCGGCGGGCGCGGGGCTGTCGGCGGGCGAGGCGCTGCGCCGCGTCATGGAGGCGGTGGCGGGCGGGCTGCTGCTGGAGCACGGGCCCGGCCTGCGCGACCCCTGCGAGAAGGAGCTCGTGGTGAGTACCGGGGTACTAACTAACTACAGGTGGGAGACATTTTGAAGACCGGTTGCGCTGTTTCCACCGTACAGTTGTGTAAAACCCGCCAAGTCAGGGGATACCAGTCACAACTATCTGTCCGGTGGTTGGTGAACGGTATACGGGTAAGCGACCCCGGCTCCTCGAGCTACTATCGACTCAGTCCAAATCATCCGAGGCGATAGTATCCTTCCTCCCCTTTTCCTTCCCCGTCATATATCCTTGCTACTCGTGGGAACGCAATGACCTTGTTAAAACAATGCACAAGGCAGAATGGCGGCGACGTGGTCCACAACCCATCACGTCACGTTTCCCACAGAGGTGAAAAGTGGATCGCTAGAAGTGATCTCTACCTACCCCTCTGGGAAAAAGGCGTGATTTTATGTATGTATGTATGTATGTAAAACCCGCCAAGTGATTCTGACCTCTCGGTCAGGTCGCGTTCCGGGATCGGCACTGTACGAACCGGGGCCAGGGGAGACCGTTGTTGCGGCAAGCGGCGGACCAGTGGAGTCTTAGCGGCGGTATTGTGCGGACGGAGCGGGTCAGCCCGCCGGCCAGGGGGACCCGTAGACACGGTGGTGCGGGGGCCCTTCCGTCCGGCGGACTGGCCAACTCCGACCCGCACAGCTCAATACCAATGCGAGACTCCTTTCAGGATGAGTGCGACAGGCTCAAATATTGTCTATTGTACCTGTCGACCTCATATTTGAATCTCATTACCCCTTACCATCAGGTGAAGTGAGGTCATCTTGTTAGCTTAAAAAAAATAACTAGATTGGTGCAGCTACCCAAAACGAATCTTGGCCTCCGATAATAAGGACCTCCGTCTATGCCGATCCTGCGCCACTTCTCGCCAGTTGTCCGCGTGGAGCTCGCTCAGGGAAACAAAACAGAAGGAGAAAAAGAAAGCTAATGATGACTTCTGCTGATCAAAGTCAAGGGAGCCCCACTTAAAATTTTCTTTCGTCTTATCGCTAACGGTTTTTACAGCGAATAAAAATAATGAAATAAATATCAAAAATTCCCAAATAAACGTAACGTTTTGTCACATACAATCTATCGTAGAAAATGTTTGTGTTTAATTGTCAATTTTTTTTTTATTCAGGACGCGATTGGAAATTTGCCGCCGCAAAAACGTGAAGATTTGACTGCGTCTGCGCAACAATTCCTGAGACAAATCGCTTTCAGACAAATACACAAGGTACGTTAGAGACGCTAAAGGTTATAAGTGTCGATGCAAGTAAATGTATGTCTGAAATTTTTTTTGTCAATTTCCAATATTTATTCCTAAATTACCGTAGATTCATATGATGCTATGGTAAGGGCCAATATTAATTCGTTTTGAATGTAATGGAACGCAAAAGTCTAAAATCATACGTTCCAATATCTCTAGAAAGGGGAAGGGGGGATGTAAAAAACCAATGTCCTATTAATTAACTTGTAACTCGCCATAACTTCGCTTCGGGTGTATATTTGTCAGGCTCTGGACTATATCTGTTACCAAATTTCATTTAAATCGGTTCAGTATTCTATGCGTAAAAGCGTAACAGACAGACATAAAGTTATTTTCGCATTTATATTATTAGTAAGGATTAGTAAGGATGAATTGGCTTATATAGGCACCGATTGATCAGTACATGCGTCATAGAAGTAGGTTACATTGTCCTACTACATGATAAATGTGTGTTGCAGGTGCTAGACATGGAGCCGCTGCCGAAGGTGAAGCACGTGGGCGGCCCGTGGAAGTTCCCGCGCAAGCGCAGGCGCTCGCACACCGACAACGAGAACGACGCGCCCAACGGTACCAGCCTCACATTATGAGTGGCCATGGCGACGACGCCGGCGGCTTATCCCACCATCATGCCTAATAATCAATGGATATGGGTCTCCCTAAATGTTTGCCATTCCCGTGTACTAACGCGTCCGACCGATTTCAGCCATGGCGGCCGATCTTAATTGAGATCAGCCAAGTGCGCAGGACATATTATAGTGCACAAGTTTGTGCGCAAACACAAGTGCACTCTCTATTCCCTTACTCTCATAATTCGGTGAGACGGCAACCCGACATGACCGATGAGAGATCGGGCGCAGGACCACCGGCTTAACGTGCTTTCCGAGGCACGGGCGTTCAACCGCCAACTTCCTAACTCCGGGCTGAGTACTTTCATTACAGAAAAACTCACACAAATTTTGCTTGACCCCGGACTCGAACCGGGGACCTCTCGGTCCTAACGCAGCACTTGCTACCAATAGACCAACGAGGCAGTCCCGTGTACTATCGGCTACTCGTATGCTAATCCTACTAACCTCCCTGCGCAGAATCGTCGCTTTACCTGGCCTGAGGGCGGCCCACACTGTACTTATCCTGTTTTTGAGTTTTCACATACGTAAATTAGTTTAGAACATGCAATATGGTCTATTGTGCTTGTCGACCTCATATTTGGATCTCAATACTGCTTACCGTCAGGTGGAGTGTAGTCATCTTGTTAAGACTCGCCACCATCTTCAGTGATTTTTTGATTGATCGATGTGCAGTCGCAATTCGTGCGTGAATCATTCGTTTCTCCAAAAATCGATTACAAAACGCACGAATCGCGACCGCCGGTGAGCGGCATTGACTGACGTGACGCGTCATTGATTGCAGGCGAGGCGAGCAAGGTGGTCAAGACGGAGGAGAAGACCGACGCCTCCGACGGCGGGAAGAAATAGGGCACCCGCCCCGCCCCGAACCCTAAAGAGAAACCAGGATTATTTACACCGAGTGCAAAATTATAATATCATCTTTCGAGATATTTTTTTATTACAATTAATATTTTGTGTAAAGCGTGTTTACACATTTATTTTTCGGTCACACTAACTTTATAGATGTTTTCGAACAGACGATCTGTCCAAGTTATACTAAAGTAGTCCCGATACGTGTAGCGTTTGGAATTAGGTAGTTTCATAGGCTCCCCTATATTGTATGTAATTTAGCGTTTAGACTACGAGGAGTGCGAGACAGGGATAGAAGTTGCTAATTGGGATGTTGAGAATGGGGGTTGAGGACGACGAATGGAATTAGAGCTTGTAAGGGTTTCTTTTTATTATTATAACTATTGTTAGGATAACAGTATTTGACTTTTGAATGTTTAGTTCCTCCGCTGCACTGATGCAGTTTATTTTCAGCCTTGATACGACTTGTATGTTTTTTTTTATTTTAGTGATAAGTTTGTATATTTCCATATATGTGCAAGTAACTAGTGAGATTGTAAATCCACCACTTATGTTTTTTATTATTGCATACTTGCGATGACTTAGATTATTTACTCTACTATGTAGTAATATTCATTTTCCAAACTCCCTTTAAATATAAGATTGGTAATTGCTATAGTAATACGGTAATTTTAACGAAATCTATATTTTTTTTGTTACGAATGTTAATTCGTCAACATAATGCAACACCAAAAGTTGAGTGTTAATCGCACCATTACATGGGAAATAAGTGGACGTGATTTACTAAATAATATATTGATTAGAACGGGTTTTCATATAATCGGAACCCTTAGATAGATATTATAAATAAATTAAACAAAGTAAACGCGAACCGCGACACGAATATGCAATGTTTTGTTATGTATTTCCTAATAACATTGATAAACCTTTCGTTTTGTATTCGTAACCGTGTAATTTGGAAAATGTCAATAAAGATACTGACAAATTATTTTTGCGTTTTGTTTTTCTCTTTGTGTCAGTAGTACCAATGACTAAATTATATTTGCCTTATAGACATTTAACCCTTCCGACACCAAGTACTTCTATAGAAGTTCAAGATTTTTGTGCCATCTACGCCACTACGTCTATAGAAGTCATTGAGATAAATGTAGAACTAGAGAAGCTATCGCATGCAAAAATCATGTTCCATTTTGAAACCTTGAACTTTATGTTCGCTGCAGCGCTGAAACATATTCATCGTCTAAGCATGCGGAATTTACGAAGCGCTTTATTGCTTGTAGGGTTTAATTTGTTCGCGACTAAAGCGCATGATTTTCATTAAAGAAGGGACTATTCGTTTCTGGGAGTTTTATACCTAACAAGAATCCTATTATCTATTATTTGCGTTGTAAGAGTAGGAACAAATATTAAAACTTCCTTCAAATGTTTCTGTATTTTGTTAAATATTCATAGCGAGGAGTACATTTCAAGTACCTACGGAAATTCAAACACAATTGATTTTCTATTGTTAGGGGCGATGTAAGACTTGGTTGGTTTTCTTGGCTCGGACGTGGGAACCTTATAAAGACAAGGTATCAAAAATAATAACACATGAAACTGTACATAACACAAATTTAAAAAATTACAAAATGTTGGGCGACAATAAAATATTGATTAAAGATTCTTTACAAACAAAATCGTTAGGACATCATTAATAATGCATTAGTTTGTACTCAAGCTGCCAAAAGAAAATAATGAATGAAAACGATAGCTAAATAGGTAGGTATTTAACAATTTCCTACATTTTCACTTCTGTTAATTTTATTCTATGTCGAATGTGTAAAATGGCGTGTGACAAATAATTGTCATCGTATTTAATTTTATAACGAAAATATCTAATTATTCACCAGTGAAAAGTTATCCCTTTGCATTTTGCCGTATTCCTGGAATGATTTGTTCAATATCGTAACACACACCACGGCATTTTTGATGTGTTTTATAATATTTTTTTAATAAAATCGTCTGCATGGTGAACCTGTCAGTGCTAGCAAGCGACTGATTGAAGTGCGGCGATATCGCCGCAATTCAATGGAACATAGTAGTGATGAGTGGTGTCTTCTCTAGTTCTACTTATTACCTCAATGATAGAAGTTCCTCATTATACCTACCCACGGGGTGTTCTATCTCAGGACTTCCGCTTTGACACTAATTTTTGGGACACCCTGTATAAGGGCACAGGGGTATAAGAAAGGATGTGCATCTGCACTGAGTGTTCTTTTTTTCAACTTATAGTAAAAGAAGAGAGATTTATAGGATATTTAGTAAAAAATAGTAAAATTTTATAGCATGGGGTCACAAATTTCTAAAACTTGATTTAAATTAGTTATGACCAAAAAACTGGAACACTCAATCCAGACGTTTCAGTAAATGTGCATATTCTCAATCTCAGAACGTACTAACTCTGAGATAATATTTTTTATGTTAGAATTTAGTAAAGAATTTCTTAAAACTTTTAAGAAATTACCAATTCGCTAGGGTGTCAGATTGCAGATTAGTGGCGGTCTAAAAGGATCCACTCAGTTCAGCACTTGTCTGAACTGAGTGATCTTCAAAATGTGCGTATAATTGGAGAATTACTTAAATGTAAGAATTTTATCTTGAAGTTTGACTCTTTCGCGAATTCGTAAAATAGAAATAACGGCTCAAAAAGCTTTACCTTGAAAAATAAACAAAAGGAGATTTTTTTGAAACGTTTGAACTGAGTGTTCCTTATATGCGACTCTACAGACTGATATAACCCTCTTCCATTGAAGCAGTTTAGATGAATGGTTTTTACTAATTTTTTACTAAAACATGTAATATCATCCGTCGCTATAAACTATATACCTTAAGAGAAAATCTATTTTTTGTTTTTGTAAAGGAGGTTATGTTGTAGGGTGACCACAATTTATAATGTTTAATAAAAGACCGTTAGTTAAATTAGAAAATGCGTTTTATTCAAGTAGTTACATTAGATTAAATTAAAAGTAAAAATAAAATGTGATTATGTTTGTATTTCGCTTATAATGGTGTAATTGTCTTACGGGGGTGAAGAAATATTTATTTAGAAAGATGTACGGGTCGCTATGTTATAACACTATAATAAGCGAAATACTTACAAACATATTTTCTACAAATTGATTTTCTTTCTCTAACAAATTGATTTTCTCTTAAGGTATATAGTTTATAGCGACGGATGATATTACATGTTTTAGTAAAAAAATAGTAAACCCATTCATCTAAACTGCTTCAATGGAAGAGGGTTATATCAGTCTGTAGAGCCGCATATAAGGAACACTCAGTTCAAACGTTTCAAAAAAATCTCCTTTTGTTTATTTTTCAAGGTAAAGCTTTTTGAGCCGTTATTTCTATTTTACGAATTCGCGAAAGAGTCAAACTTCAAGATAAAATTCTTACATTTAAGTAATTCTCCAATTATACGCACATTTTGAAGATCACTCAGTTCAGACAAGTGCTGAACTGAGTGATCCTTTTAGACCGCCACTAATCTGCAATCTGACACCCTAGCGAATTGGTAATTTCTTAAAAGTTTTAAGAAATTCTTTACTAAATTCTAACATAAAAAATATTATCTCAGAGTTAGTACTTTCTGAGATTGAGGATATGCACATTTACTGAAACGTCTGGATTGAGTGTTCCAGTTTTTTGGTCATAACTAATTTAAATCAAGTTTTAGGAATTTGTGACCCCATGCTATAAAATTTTACTATTTTTTACTAAATATCCTATAAATCTCTCTTCTTTTACTAAAAGTTGAAAAAAGAACACTCAGTGCAGATGCACATTAAGAAAGGCAGGGATGTAAGAAAAACGCAATTTTGGCAGTTTGTATATATTTTAACTATACTTTCTTTACAATAATTTTTTGTACAACAATGACGATATAAATTGCTTGTGTTCAATAAAATAAAATGCAACACAAGTGAAAAGTTGTCAAAAACTCGACGAAAATGCCATTACAAAAACAAAATAAGCCGTTTGTAGGCGATGAAAATTATATTACATTTGTACAAATTAATTACAGAGTTAAAACTGCCATAATTTATCCAGAATGAATTTGAAAAATAAAATGTTACACAGATGTCAAAATATTTTAGTTTTTGCATTTTATTCGTTTGAACAACATATTTTAAGTACAATAAATTTTTGTATTTGGTGTTGACATAACATTTTAGTCGTACAAACTCCATACAATTTAATGGACTTAGGTGACATGCTTCGACTGTGTTAACAGTCAAAGTGAAAAGTTGGCAGTGATTCTTAGATAGATTGATACAAGGTGTGGGTGCAGCCGAGGGCTGGAGCCGCCGGGGCCCGCCCGCGCCCGACGCACCGCGGGAACCGAACACCAGGTCTTTACCTTTTCAACTATCGATATTGGAAGCAACGAATTTCATCCACAAGTTCAAGGTGTACAACCATAGTATTTCAGGTTCCTGAGGTGTTTCGACCTCTTTAGAACAACTTTGCCAATAAAATAAATACTCCGGCATTATTATTCCATATCGCGCAACCTCGCGTTTAGGTACACTTGTAAAAAGCCTTCGGCACCCATATTAGCTCGATATAAAAATAATGTACCTTACATAAACACTGCCTTTCACACATTATTAACGAATGCACCAAAAGAGTTTACAGCGAACCAGCTATGTACACTTGTTAAATTAATTAATTTTGCGGTTATAAAATGGAAAATATAAATTGCATTAAAATATGGCGCTTTGCTGGTTTGCTTATGTGAAGAGAGGAAGTCTCTGAAATACAGAAAATAAAGGAGATAGATATTTTAGCGGAAACCGTTTCTGCTCGTGAAACGACTCCCGTCCGCGAAGCGGGGCTTGCTCCGAGCTGCACCGCTCCGCGACTGATAAACATGCGATAAGTCTGACTCTGGTTGATGTCAAAATAAAAAGAATTTTTTCATATATTTTATATATTTTTATATTTTTTTGTTTTTTCCTAGCTTTTTTATATTTTTTTGGATTTTTAAATTATATTTTTTTTGGTATCGGCGTCTTTTAGTTTTTACATCTTTTTCAAAAATTAAAGGGTTTTTGAGACACTTTTATTTATAATTAATCTAATAAGTTTTCTTATAGGTAACTTGGTTTTAAAAATTATTTATTGTACTTTATTTATTCAGCGCGGCAAAGTGCCTGTTATGTAAAATCGATATAAAACTTATACATAATGCTCACAAAAGTGCCAGGCGTTTACATCATAATAAAAACAGTCAATAATGTGTTCCGGGCTAACGAAGTGCGAGTTTGATGGGTAATGGTCGAGTTACAATAATTCAACGAAAATTTGTTCTCAGTTTGAATGGTTCGCAGCCCGCCGCGCCGGCACGAGCATTGCGAGTTCATACGGACTTAGGTTCCCAATTAGTACATAATACATACATATAACCACCAAGTTCATTCCCATCCTGTACCCTAACTAAAATATGTTAGAATATCAATGAAATATATTTTCTATATCAGATTAACATACATAAATCAGAATCCCTACATTTCAGTGAAGATAACAATTATACAATCTTTCATAATATTTAAAGATATGCTTGTTTTTATTGCCTCACTTTCCTATAGGAATTCTGGAGATCTGAAAGTTGCTTAGGTATTATTATCATATTACATTATACCTATAATTTAGCACAGCAAGCAACGCTCAGTTAAGGCAACACAATATTTAGCACCATTTCGTGATCTCTTCAATTTCATCCCGTTTCCCGGATTCGTTTCGAGCCGCAAAATGTGCGAGCGAGCTTCAGCCGAGCGCTCGCGCGGCCTCCCCACAGAACACACACACACACATTCTCATCCCTCTATATATATTTTTTTGTCATTTCTCACAAAAATACTATTTACATAAAACGTACACGACCTTAAAACATTCCAATATTTATGTGTTTTTCTCTTTCATCCTTAATATGTACATATTCATTAAATAACTTACAAATAAACAATATAAACATTAAAAACGAGTAGGACGCGTTCATAGGTAGCGCAGCATCGGCCCCTGACTAAGTATAGACTAGCCGTTCTCTATCAACAAAATGGACATTCAAACATCTAAAACAACCATTAATAAATAGTTAATATTTCGATGCATCGCCCGAGGAACGTTCGAGTATCTAAGTGTCCTTAACTATCAACTAGTGTAACCGAAGTCGATCAGTCTTGTTGATTCCAGTGGCGCTTTGGGAAAATAGAGCGTTTAGCGGGCGCAAGGGGCCGCCGCGCCGTCCGAGTGTATATTCGGTACTCACTGATCGCGGCCGGTCCGAGTGTATATTCGGCACTCACTAATCGCGGCCGGTCCGAGTGTATATTCGGCACTCACTAATCGCGGCCGGTCCGAGTGTATATTCGGTACTCGCCGGCGCGGCGGTCGCTCGCCGGCGCCGCTCCAAAGCGAAACACTTAACCTCGCTACCCTACACTAACAGTAGACACTATGGAATGTGAACATATAATTTTCATAGTGGCACCGTCCTACGGCTAAATAAAATCTGAAGGGAGTAACAAGAGGTCGCGGGCGTCATCGCTGCGGCCAGGCGTCGGCGAGGCTGCGGCCGGCGGCGAGGCGCGCGTGCGACTCGCGGAACGCGCGCACGATGCGCGCGAACGTCTCCGGGTCGTACACCGAGCGCGCCGTGTTCGTCAGGTCGAACGGCTCTGGGGAGAGAACACGAGGGTACTTTCATTGCTTGACTTGTACTTGCGATAGGTTGAAAAGGGGGAGGGGGGAGGGCAACAAGTCGCTTCTACCCTTATTCAAACAATAGTAGAATAACTGCCACATTTATTTAAGACCTTCATCAGTTGACTTAACACGTTCACAGTCCCCATACATTTTTGTTGTACAGTCCCGTATGTCCCAATATTATTTTACCTAATTTATATTTGATAATATGTTGCAAACATAGGGAAACAATTTTTTTTCCTAAAATGTGTTATGGAAATGAGCTCTTCCCTGATTTTCCCGTATTCATCACGATGTTTTCCTTCACCGTTAAAATTGGTTTGAAGTGAAATAATATTTTAGTAATGATTGGTTGTGGTTATCGAATCATCAGTCTATAGGTTTTTTTTTATAAAAGGCTAACATGATGACCTCACTCCACATGATGGTAAGCGGTAGTGAGATCCAAATATGAGGTCGACAGGCATAATAGATCATGTCGCACTCACCTTGAAGGCCTGCTAAAAAAGGTTATTGTGTATCGTAACAATATGATTGGCTCACCCTCCACGCAGAGCAGCTTCCACTGGTGCGGGTCGTTCTTGCAGGCGCGCGCCGCGCGGCACTCCGCCACCGGCAGCCGCGCGCCCAGCCGCACCGACACCGCCATCGCGCTGTAGCTGCGGGCGAACATACACACGGACGTGAGCCGACAACAAAACGATCAAATTCAAAATTAAATCACACGAAAATAAAGAGTATAAATCTGCAATCTCAAATGTTTCAATAGAGTCTCGAAACGTAGTATGGGAGAACGTTGACAAAACTTTCACTAATATATAATAAATTTTACAAGGCATGTTGTCTATTTTAATACATCATTGCTACTAAAACCCATTAATACGCGGACAAAGTCGCGGGCGGCCGCTAGTTCAAAATCATTTTGTATGGATTGCGTGCGGCCGTAGTGTAATATGACATCAACTGACATTTAGGATCGGTCTGTCAACCCGGGAACTCTAAACAGGTATATCTCTGTTGTCGTTGAAGAAAATTAAATTTTTTATAATAAAAAAATATGCACATATTCCCTACGTGTGTGTGTGTGTACTCACGGGAAGTCGGCGTAGTATCGCAGCATCTGCAGGAACAGCTCCGCGAGCGAGGCGCGGTTGCGCGCGCGCCGCGCCTCCGCCTCCAGCCCGCGCGGCAGCACCGGCGGCGCCGTGCCGCCTGCACACGGATATGACACGTAAGGTTCCGTAACAAAAGATACGTACACTCCCATAGGATTGTCTATTATTCGAAATATCTATTCATATAATTAAAAGTTCCATATCCAAAGAGCAAAAACGAGATTGAGAGTTCGCTATCCGTCCGTCTGTATATCCCAAGAATGGCTAGATAGATGAAATTATTACAAACGATCATTTCTATTGAAAATCCCCAATAGTATTTATTTAAATAGGCCAATAGAAATACATCATCTTTAAAATTTCATTTAGCTATTCTTGAGATGAGACAGACAGACAATCAGTCTCAGTCCCGTTATTAACCATTGAATATAGAACCCGAAAAAAAAAACATTTGATAAGACCCCTTTTATTTCCTAACATACGATGATGGCTTGGAGTAGCCTAGTCCTCATCACCGGACTGTGTCGGTAGTGCTGTGTGTACAGTACTCACACTGCAGGAAGTGTATGACCATGAGCGTGAGCGAGTAGGAGGAGAGCGTGCGCGCGCGCGCGTCGTTGATGTCGTGCGCCTGCGCCCACAGCCTCGTCATCATCACCGGACTGTGTCGGTAGTGCTGTGTGTACAGTACTCACACTGCAGGAAGTGTATGACCATGAGCGTGAGCGAGTAGGAGGAGAGCGTGCGCGCGCGCGCGTCGTTGATGTCGTGCGCCTGCGCCCACAGCCTCGTCATCATCACCGGACTGTGTCGGTAGTGCTGTGTGTACAGTACTCACACTGCAGGAAGTGTATGACCATGAGCGTGAGCGAGTAGGAGGAGAGCGTGCGCGCGCGCGCGTCGTTGATGTCGTGCGCCTGCGCCCACAGCCTCGTCATCATCACCGGACTGTGTCGGTAGTGCTGTGTGTACAGTACTCACACTGCAGGAAGTGTATGACCATGAGCGTGAGCGAGTAGGAGGAGAGCGATGCGCGCGCGCGCGTCGTTGATGTCGTGCGCCTGCGCCCACAGCCTCGTCATCATCACCGGACTGTGTCGGTAGTGCTGTGTACAGTACTCACACTGCAGGAAGTGTATGACCATGAGCGTGAGCGAGTAGGGAGGAGAGCGATGCGCGCGCGCGCGTCGTTGATGTCGTGCGCCTGCGCCCACAGCCTCGTCATCATCACCGGACTGTGTCGGTAGTGCTGTGTGTACAGTACTCACACTGCAGGAAGTGTATGACCATGAGCGTGAGCGAGTAGGAGGAGAGCGTGCGCGCGCGCGCGTCGTTGATGTCGTGCGCCTGCGCCCACAGCCTCGTCATCATCACCGGACTGTGTCGGTAGTGCTGTGTGTACAGTACTCACACTGCAGGAAGTGTATGACCATGAGCGTGAGCGAGTAGGAGGAGAGCGTGCGCGCGCGCGCGTCGTTGATGTCGTGCGCCTGCGCCCACAGCCTCGTCATCATCACCGGACTGTGTCGGTAGTGCTGTGTGTACAGTACTCACACTGCAGGAAGTGTATGACCATGAGCGTGAGCGAGTAGGAGGAGAGCGTGCGCGCGCGCGCGTCGTTGATGTCGTGCGCCTGCGCCCACAGCTTCGTCAGCGCCACCAGCGGCCGCACGCGCCAGTCCACTGGAACAACACATTTGTATTCATTATTAAATATAATCAATATTTGTGTGACGTCGTATTTCAAACATAGATGTTTGAAATATTTAAGTATAAGGCGTCCGACCGATTTCGACCATGGCGGCCTATCTCATTGAGATCAACCAAGTGCGCAGGACATATTATAGTGCACAAGTGTGCGCGCAAACACAAGTGCACTCTCTATTCCCTTACTCTCATGATTCGGTGAGACAGCAATCCGACATGACCGATGAGAGATCGAGCGCAGGACCACCGGCTTAACGTGCTTTCCGAGGCACGGGCGTTCAACCGCCAACTTCCTAACTCCAGGCTGAGTAATTTCATTACAGAAAAACTCGCACAAATTTTGCCCGACCCCGGGGACCTCTCGGTCCTAACGCAGCACTTGCTACCAATAAACCAACGAGGCAGTTAATTTAAGTATATTTGTGTATCGACTGTTGATTTTGATACCTGTAACACAAGTGCTTAAGCTACTTACCACGGGATCAGATCAATGTATGTGATGTTGTGAAATATTTATTTATGTACTTATATAATCTGGAGCACATCCCAAGCACATGTCACGTGCTCACGGGCTCAAAAAAAAGCGGCTGACAGTTTGCTTCCAGTATCGCGCAGCTCAGACGTTGCGTATTATGAGCATACCGAATGAGTCAACGAGCTAAACGCCGCTACCTATGATCCGACAGCGCTTTAGTTACAGAGTTGGTAAATTGAATAAAATATTATGCAAAAACTTTTCGGATGTCAACATAGTGACTTTCTAATTAGAATATCAGTGGATACACATAGGAGAAGCTGTGCAATTTGTTAAAACTATTTACTGTTAACTAGTGCTATCATGCGTTAAAATATTGCACATTACATCCAATCTCAAACGAGTATGTAGAATACATCCCATCTCATAATCGTTTATGTAACATATCCATATTATAATGAGTCACATATGTGCAAGTAAACCGTGACTCACTTCTGGAGTAGCTGTAGAGGAGGTTGGTGTTGCGGATGCCGACCACGTTGTTGCAGTTGAGGTCCACCTGCAGCCCGTTGCGCGCGTCCCGGAACTTGAGGATCGGCACCTTCGCCTGGATAAGCTCCGCGCCTGGACAATGAGCTTTATTAGAAGAGGGATAGAGTTGAAAGTCAGTCGAGCTCTGTTGATGTAAGGTGTTGCATGATGTTGGTGTATCTGTCAGTGCAGTATTAAGATATGCTGGGTCCTTTAAATCGGTTCAATTCACTGGGGACCCTATCATATCACTTGAAACGTCTATATTCCTCTACTTGAGACTACTCTACTAAGTAGTGCAGTGGGGCTACCATGAGTTTAAAACTTACGCACTCGATATCGCCTACGTAAATATGTCTATGAAAAACTTGTACAGCGCCGCTGGTGGTTACGCGAAGAACTAAAATCGGCCGTATGAAAAAAACAACTCGATAGGTTTTTAACGTAAGTAAGTTTTCGATAGCCAACTCATGGTAGGCCCTCAGTAGTCACAAGTAAAGGAATATAGGTTTGTTAAAAATTAGCACAGTTAAGGTGTGTACCCTAGTGCTAGAGCTATGTATATATCGTGTGTTAGTGTGTGTGTGCGTGTGTGTATGTATGTGTGTCGCACCCGGGTCGAAGCTGCGGATGTATCCGAGGATGTAGCTGAGGTGCGTGAGCGCGTGCGCGCGGGGCTCGGCGGCGTCGGGCGCGCGCACGTGCAGGCACAGGTCCATGTCCGACGACTCCAGCCCGAAGCCCGACATCGTCGAGCCCACCACGTACAGCCCGTACCGGGGGAAGATTGACTGCCGGCATAAATCACCCATCAGTTATCCTAAACCTTTACAAAGTAGTGGCAACCCATACTGCCACCATAATGTAAACCTTATTCCCTTAATATAAGGTCCAAAAGGAATGAAAATTTCAAGACAGTATACTGGTTAAAGATTTAAAATGCTCAACTAGTTCACCTTTCTGCTCTAGAATGGGTAAGGCACCACTAAAAAACTTAAATAAGCTGTGGTTATTAAATAAATAAATAAATATCTGGGACATTTCCACACACGGTCATCTGACCCCAAACTAAGCAGAGCTTGTACTATGGGCGTCAGAGACTGATATACATACACATATATTTTTTTAAATACATACTTAAATACATAATCACACCCAGACACGGAACAAACACCGATGTTCATCACACAAATATTTGTCCCGAGTGGGAATCGAACCCACGACTCTTGGAACCGCCAGCCAGGGTCACTAACCACTGTTCCACCGAGCCAGTCAAGATTATCAGTATTAAGAACTTCAACTGCTAACATTTTTTAAACCTATGGCCTGGATTTTTCTTTACCTTCAAATACCTACGAAAACAGTTTGACAAGCAAAAGGAAGTAAATTTTGTGTGTGGCGTTGTCCCAAATATTTATTCATTACTTTGGTGAATACACCATGCATTACTTTTTTGGCGAGTGCCCGATATTTTAGTACTGTTGCAAGTGCCATGATGGAAATATCTGAACAACATTGAATTCAAGGATACACTTTCTTCCGGGCACGTTAAACGCCACATTGACAACACCAACTCATTATCGCGCGACGACCGCGTCGCTCGGAAACATTTTTTGTCGGGATATAATTAGCATACATTTCTCTTTGGCCTAATTCTATATCCGTCGATTTAAGACAATAACACTGTTTTGTTTGCGCTTGGCTAGACATTGTCACATTTCTGTTAAAAGAATCAACTCATATAGTATAAGATCCCGCTGCAAAATCACTACGTTCATACTGTGGTTAATGAAACTACATTTATTCCATATTTACATGAATAGGAGAATATACTTACAAGAAGCTGCCAATCGAAAAGTGCCCGCAAGTAATTTTATTAATTATATTAATTTTTGGAAAAAAAATTCGTTCACTTATTTGCTTGATGAAATATCTTCCATTTCAAAGCAGTGAACGTAAAAATAGGGAAAACTATGGTTGCCGCTGCCCTTTTGGCCGCAACCTCATCGCAGCCAGGTATGAACAGGAATAACTTTGTAATACTTTTTCGTTCATGACGTATATTGATAATTTTAATATGTAATGAAAGCTTATTTTTTTCTAAGTATGATATTATGAGGTTGCCTTTGGAAAAGTGACCGCAAATAGGAGTTGCCAGCTTTTAAAAATGCTAAAATAAAAAAAAAAGTGAATGACAGTGAGCGCACAACGTTGCTTGCTAAACAAGGATGGCGAATGCCAGCTGTATTCGTGTTCAAAGCTATTACGTAGGCGTCAACGAGAGATATGAACTGCAGTAGGAACTGGTCGTTTAATGATCCATATTTATACCACAGTTACGTGTCCAACTTAACCTCCCATCGTGAAAATAACTTAGAAAAAAATAAGCTTTCATTTCATATTAAAATTATCAATATACGTCATGAATGAAAAAGTATTACAAAGTTATACCTGTTCATACCTGGCTGCGATGAGGTTGCGGCCAAAAGGGCAGCGGCAACCATAGTTTTCCCTACTTTTTACGTTCACTGCTTTGAAATGGAAGATATTTCATCAAGCAAATAAGTGAACGAAATTTTTTTCCAAAAATTAATTAACATTATATTAAATAAAATTACTTGCGGGCACTTTTCGATTGGCAGCTTCTTGAAAGTATATTCTCCTATTCATGTAAATATGGAAAAAATGTAGTTTCATTAACCACAGTATGAACGTAGTGATTTTGCAGCGGGATCTTATACTAATATGACCATTCTGTTAAAATAATCAAAATATTTCGGGTAAGTTTGTAGTACCAGAATGTTCATGTGACGCATAATGATTGTTATCATACAAACTAGAAGCGTACGCACGCACCTACGCACTACAGTGACGTCACATCATTGGTCCGTGGATCCACCAATCAAAACAATTTTCTAAACAATCTAGACGATCAGAAAAGGAGCCCTTACGAATCAATTACGCTGCTATTTACAGGTATGTAATAACCATAGAGCAAACATCGAATATGGATATCAAGGAAGGTAGAAGGTATGACGTGTATTGCTGAGGTAATCAAATTGCAAGTAAATGTATTTCAAGTAATGACGCAGATGACGCAAGCTGGTGCAAGGTGATGCACACAAAATTATTAATGGAGACTCAATATTGCGTCATACAGATTTCACACTAAGAACTAATCGATTCATCAAAAAATGTGCTATTGAAGTACAGTACATTGTATATTATTGTAATAATATGTCTGTCTGTCATCCCTTTTTACATATCTACTACTTTATAATACTGAAACTGTAGGAATTTTAATGCCTTAAGCTGCATTTTCCGGTGATAAAATCGCCAGTAGGTACTTATTTTCAACAACAGAGTTAAAAAGCGCCATGGGCTGTCTGAAGTTGGAGAAATACTGAAGACTCTTCTAATTAGGGGTGTGACCCCGCAAGTTCGAGCGCTTGGAACAGCCTTGTAATCATCACTGCCATGGTCGTAGTCAGTTAGGTTGAGGGATGAGAGTAGGGTTGCCAGATGGTAACTTATCAAATCCGGGACAATTCTACTAAAACAATGTTGGCTCGTGGTTATAATAGAAAATATCTTAAATGTCTATACTAAGTACATAATTAACTATAGTTATAATTATAAGATAAAATACTGTGGTAGTTAATCAAACGTTAAACTAATAAGGAAAATAAAGAGCACTTCGCTTAAATTACCAATCTTAAACTTTGGTAAAAATCTGAATGAGATATGTGAGATAGATGATTTGTGGACGTCATTTAAAGAGGGTGTGGTAAATGTTGCCACAGAAGTATGTGGGAAATCTAAAAGGAGAAATGGAAAGAGTGATAGAAAGGTATGGATGGATAAAAGCGTACAAGATGTTGTAAATAGAAAGAAGAAGGCTTGGCAGGACTGGTTAGCAATCAAAGCTAATCACCGAATGCAAAAAGCGACGAATGATGATGTGAGTGACGCAAGAAAGGAATATAAACGTTTGAAAGAGTTAGTCAAAGAAACTGTGAAAAGAAAGAAAGTAGAACGAAAAGATGATTTCGACAGAAGACTTTCTGAAGATTTCCGGACAAACATTAAAGTTTTCTGGAAATCCATACGGGCGGCCCGAGGCAAAACAGCAGAGTCGGTGCTGACTAAAATCAGAAACATGGATGGAAGTCTTGCAAAAGGAGAAGCATGTGTGTTAAAGAAATGGAAGGAATATTTTGAAAGTCTTTTCGAAAGGGAGGAGGTGCGGGTACAGATGCCTGTATCTCATCAAGAGAACGAGAATGAAAGTGCAGAGGATGATAGTATTAGCATGGATGAGATTTTGGATGGGTTGAAAAGAATGAAGCTAGGTAAAGCTGCGGGATTTGACAGGGTTTCCGTAGAGATGCTGAGGGCTGGAAATGGAGTGGTGGCTACTCAGCTGCACCGCCTTTTAACCTTTGTTGGGCGAGTGGCCGAGTACCAGAAGATTGGTGCAAGGCCATGATTGTACCGTTGTACAAGGGAAAAGGGTCGCAGCAAGAGTGCAAAAATTACCGCGGAATCAGCCTTCTGAGTGTTGTCGGAAAATTGTATGCGAAAGTATTAATTGAAAGGGTAGTGAAAGTAACGAATGAAAAGATTTGGGATGCACAAGGGGGATTTTGAAAGGGCATGGGATGTACGGATCAAGTCTTTTCTTTGCGATGCATAGCTGAAAAATTTCTGGCTAAAAGCCAAAAAGTCTATTGCGCTTTCGTGGATTTGGAAAAGGCTTATGATAGAGTGGTGAGGCATGAGTTATGGTCGGCATTATCTTTGTTTGGGGTGGGCAGTAATTTGATACGAGCACTGAAGTCTCTTTATAAGGACTCTAGTGCTTGTGTCAGAATCAATGGGACATGCACTGATTGGTTTAACATCGAAAAAGGTGTTAGACAGGGATGTGTAGCGTCACCATGGCTGTTCAACCTATTCTTGGATAGTTGCTTGACTAGTCTGAGAGAGTGTGAGAAAGGTTTGAGAATGAATGAGTCAATCGTCCAGTGTCTCCTTTACGCTGATGATCAAGTCCTTCTTGCTTCATCGGCTACGGAGTTGCAGGATATGATGACTGTTCTATATGAATCTTTAAAAGGGAAAGGAATGAATGTGAATGTCAGTAAGACGAAAGTCATGGTTTTTGAAAAAGGTGATGATATGACAGTTTGCGATGTTATGATTGGAAGTGAAAAAGTAGAACAAGTGAAAGAATTTGTATATTTGGGATCCAAGCTCACAAGAGATGGTAAGTGTGATAGCGATATTGAAAGGAGAGTGAATGCTGGTAACATGGTGAACGGAGCGCTGCACACCTTTGTGAACAGTCAGAAGGTGTCCAAAAAGGCACGTCTGGCGGTTCATAGAGGAGTGTTGATCCCGACACTAATGTACGGAAGCGAAAGTTGGGTATGGCAGAAGAAGCACGAAAGTAGGATAAATGCAGTGGAGATGCGAGCACTTAGAAGTATGCTAGGAGTGAAACTGAGTGATAGAATAAGAAACGAAATAATTAGAGAACGTTGTGGTGTGAAAGAAGATGTAGTGACTAAGGTTGAGAAAGGTATGCTTAGATGGTTTGGTCATATTGAGAGGATGAGTGAAAGACGATTAACGAAGAGTATATATAGAGAGGGTGTGATTGGAGATGTCGACAGGGGAAGACCAAGAAAGACCTTTCATGACCAAATAGGTCAAATCTTAAAGAAAGGTCAAATCAAAAGTACCCGTAATCGACGAGCGTGCATGAAGAGGTTGATGAATGTGGATGAAGCGAAAGTGGTGTGCCAGGACCGTAGCACATGGCAGGAAGTGATCTCTGCCTACCCCTCTGGGAAAAAGGCGTGATTGTATGTATATGTTAAACTTTGGTAGACAATGAATACCTACTAAATGACAAATTGAATAGTAATAAACTAAAAAAAAGTTTCCGAAATCCGGGACAATAAGCGCTAATTACTAGACACGGGACAAGAGGCAAAATTCCGGGACAATCCCGGATTTCCCGGCGGTCTGGCAAACCTAGGTGAGAGCCATCCGCTCCCCCGGTGATGATGACGAGGCTACTTCAACCCATCATCGTAAGTCAGTTAAAAAAAATACTCTTAATGACCAGCAAGTCGGTCGTCCAATCGCGCCCTACCCTAACGTAGTCTTTTAACGTGCCAACCATTAAGAGGGGTAATGAGTTCTTTTCTTAGAATATGACGCGCGACCTTCTTACCTTAATGGTTATGTACAGATATCGCCATAAGTTCATTTTCTTCCTAAACGTTTCTTCTGTCTGTTGTGACTTCACAAATTTGTCCCACATCTCTTGTGACAATGTGTCCCATTTTGATCCTGGAACAAAATATCATTTTAGATGTTTAAAATATGATTTGTATTAGATCTAGTCAACAAAAGATACACTGACTTTTTTGGATTTCCTGACTTATCAGGACAAATGGGATATTGCTGCATGACTGGCAGTCTGTTATCATGACACTTTCTCGGAAAGGTGTGGAAGAGTTAAGCTTCAAAGTCAACATAAAAAAAGTTATTTTCACACATAGGAGTTCTTCGAGCATTACTGACAAATGTCATCACTCACTAAAACTGTTTGCATCGAAATAAGTTTTAAACAGAACGTCAGTTACACGTGTGTCCGGAACCTTTAAGGCAGGATCCGACTCGCACTTGATCGACTTCATTGAAGAGATGAAGGTCACCTTTATCAAATCTCGAGATAGGTTTGACGATCACTACTCCTATTGCTAGTACACGATAAGATTGATAACACTATGCGGAACTTAGATTAGTGTTAGAGTAAGTGTTATCGTTTCAAAATGCAAAGTTTATAAGCTCGCAACGAGGGGGCGGGCATTCATAGTCCGTAATTGTACATTTGTCTCAAGTCAGGATCAAATCAAAATGGAATCAGAATGGAAGTCAGGATCAAAAAAAAAAAAAATCAAAATGGCGGCGACGTGGTCCGCAACCCGTCACGTCACGTTTCCCACAGAGGTGAACAGTGGACCGCTGAGAGCCGGTTTGCTACGTTGAATGTGAGGGGAGGAATGGATAGTAAAATTGATGAAGTGTGCCAGATGATGGATGAAAGACATTTGTGTTATGCGTGACTGAGACCAAGCGGAAACTACGAACGTAGGACCCTACACTGCATACTGGTCTGGAGTACCCAGTGCCAATCGAGGCTGCCAGGGAGTTGGTGTACTCCTTTCCGCTAGAATGGATGAATGTGTGGTTGAGTATGAAAGTGTGAGCCCTAGACTTCTCTGGATTAGGCTTAAGGTCGGACTTTTGCGGATCTTTATCCTTGGTGTCTATGCACCGACGGATCTAGGTTCTAGTGGATCCGCTAAAGCAAAAAAAGATAACCAGGATTTCTGGGAGAGTGTGAGAGACACCTTAGCAAAATGTAAAAGTAATGAAAGAATTATTATGTTAGGTGATTTTAATGCGTGGGTAGGAGTAAAGCGTGATGGGTATGAAAGTGTCCTTGGCACGTATGGTGACGAGAGAACTAATGATAATGGGAGATGTTTGCTAGAGATATGTCTGGTGTGGAATCTACGCGTGACGAACACAATGTTTGCTCACAAAAAGATCCACATGTATACAAGAGAAGAAGGAAGTTCGAGAAGTATGATTGATTTTATTATTGCTGATGAATGGATTAGACAGACACTCGTAAACACCCGAGCGTACCGTGGTATCTCCATTGATACAGATCACTTCCTGGTTGTATCCCGTTTGAGTGGTCTATTCAATGGCTGGCGGCATCGGGTCAAAGAACCAACGAGTGTTCTGGAAAGAATAAAAGTTGAAAACCTACAAGAAGAGGAAGTGAAAGGAAAATATTGTAAAAGGTTGAAAGAAAGGTTCAAAAAATCTGAATGAGATATGTGAGATAGATGATTTGTGGACGTCATTTAAAGAGGGTGTGGTAAATGTTGCCACAGAAGTATGTGGGAAATCTAAAAGGAGAAATGGAAAGAGTGATAGAAAGGTATGGATGGATAAAAGCGTACAAGATGTTGTAAATAGAAAGAAGAAGGCTTGGCAGGACTGGTTAGCAATCAAAGCTAATCACCGAATGCAAAAAGCGACGAATGATGATGTGAGTGACGCAAGAAAGGAATATAAACGTTTGAAAGAGTTAGTCAAAGAAACTGTGGGAAGAAAGAAAGAAGAACGAAAAGATGATTCCGACAGAAGACTTTCTGAAGATTTCCGGACAAACATTAAAGTTTTCTGGAAATCCATACGGGCGGCCCGAGGCAAAACAGCAGAGTCGGTGCTGACTAAAATCAGAAACATGGATGGAAGTCTTGCAAAAGGAGAAGCATGTGTGTTAAAGAGATGGAAGGAATATTTTGAAAGTCTTTTCGAAAGGGAGGAGGTGCGGGTACAGATGCCTGTATCTCATCAAGAGAACGAGAATGAAAGTGCAGAGGACGATAGTATTAGCATGGATGAGATTTTGGATGGGTTGAAAAGAATGAAGCTAGGTAAAGCTGCGGGATTTGACAGGGTTTCCGTAGAGATGCTGAGGGCTGGAAATGGAGTGGTGGCTACTCAGCTGCACCGCCTTTCAACCTTTGTTGGGCGAGTGGCCGAGTACCAGAAGATTGGTGCAAGGCCATGATTGTACCGTTGTACAAGGGAAAAGGGTCGCAGCAAGAGTGCAAAAATTACCGCGGAATCAGCCTTCTAAGTGTTGTCGGAAAATTGTATGCGAAAGTATTAATTGAAAGGGTAGTGAAAGTAACGAATGAAAAAGATTTGGGATGCACAAGGGGATTTCGAAAGGGCATGGGATGTACGGATCAAGTCTTTTCTTTGCGATGCATAGCTGAAAAATTTCTGGCTAAAAGCCAAAAAGTCTATTGCGCTTTCGTGGATTTGGAAAAGGCTTATGATAGAGTGGTGAGGCATGAGTTATGGTCGGCATTATCTTTGTTTGGGGTGGGCAGTAATTTGATACGAGCACTGAAGTCTCTTTATAAGAACTCTAGTGCTTGTGTCAGAATCAATGGGACATGCACTGATTGGTTTAACATCGAAAAAGGTGTTAGACAGGGATGTGTAGCGTCACCATGGCTGTTCAACCTATTCTTAGATAGTTGCTTGACTAGTCTGAGAGAGTGTGAGAAAGGTTTGAGAATGAATGAGTCAATCGTCCAGTGTCTCCTTTACGCTGATGATCAAGTCCTTCTTGCTTTATCGGCTGCGGAGTTGCAGGATATGATGACTGTTCTATATGAATCTTTAAAAGGGAAAGGAATGAATGTGAATGTAAGTAAGACGAAAGTCATGGTTTTTGAAAAAGGTGATGATATGACAGTTTGCGATGTTATGATTGGAAGTGAAAAAGTAGAACAAGTGAAAGAATTTGTATATTTGGGATCCAAGCTCACAAGAGATGGTAAGTGTGATAGCGATATTGAAAGGAGAGTGAATGCTGGTAACATGGTGAACGGAGCGCTGCACACCTTTGTGAACAGTCAGAAGGTGTCCAAAAAGGCACGTCTGGCGGTTCATAGAGGAGTGTTGATCCCGACACTAATGTACGGAAGCGAAAGTTGGGTATGGCAGAAGAAGCACGAAAGTAGGATAAATGCAGTGGAGATGCGAGCACTTAGAAGTATGCTAGGAGTGAAACTGAGTGATAGAATAAGAAACGAAATAATTAGAGAACGTTGTGGTGTGAAAGAAGATGTAGTGACTAAGGTTGAGAAAGGTATGCTTAGATGGTTTGGTCATATTGAGAGGATGAGTGAAAGACGATTAACGAAGAGTATATATAGAGAGGGTGTGATTGGAGATGTCGACAGGGGAAGACCAAGAAAGACCTTTCATGACCAAATAGGTCAAATCTTAAAGAAAGGTCAAATCAAAAGTACCCGTAATCGACGAGCGTGCATGAAGAGGTTGATGAATGTGGATGAAGCGAAAGTGGTGTGCCAGGACCGTAGCACATGGCAGGAAGTGATCTTTGCCTACCCCTCTGGGAAAAAGGCGTGATTGTATGTATGTATGTATGCAGGATCAAATTGATGACCTCAAGTTCAAGACTCAGGGCGACTAATAAATGCGCAAGTACAAGAACACCGTTTAATGATGTTAGCTACCGATTAAGCTGGTTTTTCTTTGGGCCACGGTTTTGCTGCCACACAAAAAATCACGCCTTTTTCCCAGAGGGGTAGGCCAGAGATAACTTCCTGTCCTGCCATGTGGTACGATCATGGCACACCACTTTCGCATCATGCATACTCGTCGATTATGGGTACCATCGGTTGCTGGCATCGTCCATCCAATTCTGGTTGACCGCTAGAAACATTCCTTGTGAACGTATGATTTTAAGCTTTTGCGTTCCTTTACACTAAATATTAGTCTTTATGGGTCTACACGCGAGTGGAAAATACAATACGCGATATTAGGAGTAGCAATTCCTTGTGAAAGCATCCTGATGTCCAACTCACCATTGAGCAGGTCGTCGGGCGTGAACTTGACCTGGAACGGGTAGGACGCGTTGAGGTACCGCTCGGGGGCGAAGCGCCGGGGGCGCGCGTGGTCGCGGGCGCGCCGGGAGCGCCACTCGCGCGCGCCCGCCCACGCGCCCGCCGCGCCGCACCCGCCCGCCGCCGCGCGCTCTGCCCCTGCCTCCCCTGGGGAACACAGGCTAATGTCACTTTACAGCTAGTGGACCTTACCTCCTAAAGACGAAAGCTACACAATGTGTACCTTTCGACATACATGTCATGTGACAGTAAGTGTACCTAAATATTAGTCTTTATAGGTCTACACGCGATATTGGGAGTAGCAAATACATAGTTACTGGCCGACGCCCGACTACTTACTGCCCGACGTTTCGACTGGGTTACACCAATCATGGTCACGAGCGAGTTAGTGTAACCTAACCACCTAAAGACGAAAGGGTTAGTTACATGCCTAACTTTACAGTTAGTGGACCTCATTCAATCTTTATAACCAAATGAGACAAATGAATAAATGCCAAATAAAGAAGAATGACCTTTTAAGAAACACGGGTGATCTATCCTGTTAAAGAAAATCTGATTTAGCTTGTGATTGCTCACAGGTCAGGTCTGGGAAACTCGTCGGTGTTGTGTGAGAGATGATCATCCGCCCTCCAAAGCAAAAACATTAGGTAGGTACTCAGACTAACAGTGACACTTCATACTAATTTACGCAGTATAAAGTAAAAAGAAACGCAATAAATGCTAATCTAGTTGGCGCCACGCTCGACTGTGGTAGCGTTATTTATTTTTACACATCGCCATCGCAACGTGTGTTTATCAGCCGATTGAACGGCTTTATTTACGTCCTAACTGTTTGCTCATCTCACGCAAGGTTACATCAGTGAAACATTATTTACATGTTATATAACGACGACTTATCGCGATTCAGCGTGATGTGCGAATTGAGCCAGAGCTGGGTTAGAACACGTTTGGAATTATGTACGTTTACGGATGGTAGTATTGGAACACGTTTCAGGTTTACTGTAGGTATTATAACTAAAGGGCTTCTAATGAACCAATTAGGTTTTACGCCCAACCTGTCTAATAGACGGCGACGCTAAGTTTTCAGTGTATAAGTAGGTAGGTACCTACATTTCTTACAACTGTCAGCCAGCATTGACAATCAAATTGTTTGTAAAAAAATAGAACCTTAAAAATTGCAGATTTATTTAACTTCCGCTTAACGCTTCCAGGACAGACCTAACCTGCCTGGGGTTTACAAGGTTAGTAGAGTATGTATGATTGACTTCATAGCAGGTAGGCGGCTTGTTGAGTCGTGACCATCATTAGGGTCAGAATCTATTCGCGTTATATTACAAATCGTGTATCTGTCTGTATAAACGTGCTTTTTAAAAACATCTCCGAGATGTTAATTTAATTATCACCATATTCACGGCGAAAATCCTTACGAATCATGAACGTCGTGATACGCCCTACTGACCGAAATTTAGTAATCGCCGCTAGTCTCGACGGGTATATTATTATAGTGCACTAGATTGTGCAAATACTCTCGTATCTTTATTAACTCCCTAATGTCCATCGTTTTTATTGCAGTTTATGTATTTTACTCTCATGCCTATGTGATAATCGGTTAAGAGTTACTATCGAGTTTCTTGTCGGTGTTTTCTCGGTAGAACCAATGGTAAAATGACTTATCTATTTTTTATTTATTCTTTTACTGTACCAAGATTTATAAGTGCGTATAAATGCTTATATAATAAATACAGGAATTCCTACGTTGACTTTGATGTACTAATTACAGGCTAATTATATTATATTATAACAAATACACTTGGGGAGGCTTATGTCTAGCAGTGGACGATTATGATAAATATCAAGCCCAAAGATTTGACCTAACATTCATGTACTCTGTTAAGACACTACTTACTAAACCAATAAATAGATACCCTATCGCGACTGAGCTATAACTACTCCAAGCATTTACTTACTAATAACTTCCTAATTATTCTAATTGGCGCAGAATGCGCAAGGGTTGTCTATTTTAATGATGTTAGTTACTATCCATATATGTTTCTATTCTCTTAAAAAGTAGTTGATGTTTTTCCATCTCAACAATAAGTCAAGAAACCAAACTTGCAAAATGTATGAGACTTCTCTATTATTCTAGCTTATAAGGATATAAGAAAACATCTGAAAGCCTACATAGATAATAAAAAGTGGAACGAGTTATATCAAAATATTTCTGAACACACAGATGTAACACAAGTACAACAGTAACAGATTGAAATAATGCAGTGATTTGTTTGTAAGTAATGATGATTTGAATTAGATGATTCATCATTGTTTAATAACACTAAGTTTTATATACTCATACACAAAACCAGGTAATATGTTGTAGATTATTTAAAATAACTTTACCAAATATTACAATTTGCATATTCATCATAGCACATTCATCGAAACACAGTCTAATTAGAACACTAAAGATTCATGAAGTCTTCCTTCAGAAGTAGGCCAGCATGCATTCAAAATGGCAAGATGTGGTACAATGGCAGTTAGAGCCATTACTCATTCTAGACACAACTGGTTACACCTAATTCAGTAATACCTAATTTGTGTATGATTTAAAAGGTTCTGAATATTTGCAGTCTCAAAGATGTGAACCACCTAATAGCCATAATGCAGTTTGATGCTTCTTTATAATGTAAAAACATGTACTTAATAATTTAGTTAATTAAGCACAGCATGTTGAATATTGTCATTGGTTTTGGAAGTAAGTTGAGATCCATATTTAGGTAGAATGTATCATGCCCGGTAAAAAGTTAATAAAGATCCAAAATATTTATTTGTTTGACTTTCATAAGAGTTATCAACCATCATACAACTTTGCAACATTGTGAACCCCTTAAATACCTTTCTCTCATTGTGAAAGAAGCTTTAACTGTTATTGGACTAAAATATAAAAAAAATTAACTGACAGAAATGACCTCAATTTAATAGAATAAATCAAAGTCTCTTTTGCTACTGATTCTAATCTTTAACCCTTAGCCGGGCCCAGATGGTTTAATTTTTTATTGGGTTTGGACCTTATGTTATGGTTGATAGGGTCCAAAATAATGTGGTCCCTATCTGACCTCAACCTGGCTAAAGGTTTACCTACCACAGGCAGTTTGTTATCAATAGGTACAAAATATCTTGCAGCAAAACAATAATAAACTAACAGCAAGTGAATCACTTGGATTGAGTCATGGTTTTTATCCAATTATGAAATCTAGATGCTGGATGGTGATACAACAACAAATTAATTAGAAAGGGGAATTCCACATAAATGACAGATATAAATGAATCATGTTTTCTCATAATATCAATTAGGTACTGCAGATAATATGTGAAATAGAAAACTCAAATTGTTACAAATTCAATCAAATCAGATTAAAAAAATAATGCAGCTACCCTCAAATTCTATGATTTAAGAAATACACCAAAGTAAAAGGAGTAGGTAAGAATCAATTATAAAAAACAAACAAGTTATTGTACCTATCTGATTTGTTTTTCAAATATAAAAGAGTATAAACATGTTTAATTAATTCAGTCATTTATGCCAACATCAATAAATATGAGGGTAGATGTAAAATCATTTGCACAATTAATTGGTGTTTGAATTTTAACTGCATTTGCTTCTAAGATATGAGCACATTAATGATTAAATGACACAGAAAGTGTCAATTCAATGTGTATTCATCAATAATTGCTACACACAGCCTTCAATTGTTTTCTACCCTAAAAAAATATAGTTTCCTCCCCAAAAAAAATACATGAGTAAACTTACCTTTTTCACTGGATTTATTTGATCCTGACGCATTACTGGACAAACTGGAGTCATCAGAGTCGTATCCGAACGCTGTGTTGTCTCCCTTGGGCTGGCGGTCGCGGCGCTGCTGCCAGCGGCGCGGGGAGCCCGGCCCAGCGCCCGGCGAGCCGCCCACCACCTGCACCATCTCCAGCGGGTAGTGCCGCGCCGGCCGCTCCCCGCCCGCCAACATGTACATCGGCCCCGGGCCCCCGAACCCTCCGCTCCCGTGGTACATCATCGGTGCTCCCTCGTTCATCCCTCCACAATCTGCCGGCGACAACTAGTTATTCATCAGGGAAAACCGGCGAACCTACCGAAATTTATCCTCACTCATACCGACCTGTTCTCAAAAGATTTATCCGATGGGCCGACGCTCCAGAGCGTTCACTGCATCATATTAGACGTTTAAATTAATTGGAGTACGGTGCGACGTCGAATATTCTATTTATCTTGAACCACCGAAATTCGAGACGATCCGTCAAAAATGTCTTCACGGAGTCGGTGGTAGAACTGGCTGATAATCGTTTTGCGTGCCACTGAGCTCCCACCGTACGAACAGAACGTGCTATTATTATTTCGACGCCGGTAATAATAAATCTACCCACGAATTACGGAAAATCAGTAAAATCTAATGAAAAAGATCCGCCATGACTTTTGTGGGACCTACATTAGCGACATCTGACGGCTACTGGAGAAGTGTCACACGTGATTTTATTTTTTTTCTATTTCAAATCTGATGTTCGATTTTAAACCAGTTACAATAATATGCGGTAAATTCTTAAAGATTTTATTGACATACATTTCATGCATTTTTGAACAATAATGTTTATGCATTCAAAAAGGGAGTCTTCCGTTATTGATCAACCCTTCGCATCTGTGTCACATGATATTTTGATTATGATATTTTTTTGATCTGGTAATTCTGGTAACAACTTCTTTGCCATCAATATTTTGACATTTCTTCTGTCAAATTTGTCAATCACACGTAGGAAATTTCGAGGATTTCAATGAAAAATAATCAAGTTTTTTATTATAACAATTATTATAGTGACAATGGAAGTTGCGAGAGCATTTAGATTATAAGATCCTATTATGTGAAATTTGATTTACCGAGTGATGACGTTGAATAAAGACTATGTAACCTTAAAAGTGCAAAAAGTCAATAGAAACAAACTTTGTCGTCTCATTGTTTGATTATTTATCCTTATCTAGGACAAAAACATCTTTGATATGTCACATTTTGGGAACTTCATGGACGGTGTGCCCGTTAAAATATCGGAAAAGTATAAAAAACCGCGGTCAAAAGAATTGCCGTACAGCGTTACTGAATGCACTTTGCGAGCTCGCAGTGTCGTCGACGGCATCAAATATTGCTCTACTTTTGAGACAAATGTTCTATCCAAACTTCAGGAACTCAGGAGTGCGAAAGAGACGAAGAAAAACGAGCGGAGGCATCGCTTACAGTTATTGCAAGAGGCTAAACAAAAGAAACTGGATGCGATAGCTGCCGCCGAGGCTGAGGAGAAACTGAAGCAGCTGAGCGTGTCGGAGGTATCGTACCCGAGCACTGACGAGATCAGCGCCCTGTCTCTCGACGATAAGGCGGACCATGCCTGTGAAACAACCCCAAAACAAGGGAGCCCAGAGGTGACTGAACCAACCACCATTGATGTAACATTCCCGTCATGTAGCACTGCACAGGAGACACAGCCAAACATCCTACAACCTATTCAAGTACAGGCAACCTATAATCAGAATAGCCTACTTGATGACCCCGACCCATTACAGGAGCTGAAGATGAGTGCGAAAATAACAAAAATTCCACAATATCGTAATATAGACACATTGACTTATAAAGACTTTGAGAATGACACATCAAGTCCTTTTGATAATGTTGAACTGAAGACAATAAATGATATGGAATTGCTAGCACAAGTTTTGCAAAGTCAACGGGATTCTGGGACCAGTTGTCACCCACAGACTTATGTCCCTGATCAATATACGAACATGCCAAATTGTGCATCCCAAGCTCAAGTAGAAGGCATGACATATCTACCTGGTTCATACATGGAGCAGCCAATACAAGGTCAGAGTGTTATGTACCTGCCGCAGCATTACCCAGTCTCGAATGGATACTATGTACCTGCAGAAAGCGCCTGTGATAACCCAATGCCAATGGATAATGTTAATATGTACATGCCAAATTACCAATACTATGTTCCTGCCAATCCGTATCCTCCTGTTGATCCCACATTTTACAATCCCCAGTTGCCGAACACATCTGGAGAAGTCAATCAACTTGTAAATGGGTCAACATACATACCGCAACCATATTACTTCCAAATTCCCCAAGTACCATATTCGGCTGAGAACACAACCTACAATACACCTCAAGAACAACTGCCTCCGAATTTAGAGTGTCAGAACCCTTCAAACAATTCTCAAAATACAATGAAGTCACGGTCTCGAAGCGTGCCTGATATAGTACGCGAGTTGAATGAGGAGTTAGCATCAGCCAAGCTCAGGAGTAACGAGCGGTCCTGCACATCTAGTCCAGCTCCGAAAAATATTCCTCGGTCCTCTTCTAGCAGCGACAAAAAAGAAGAGAAGAGAAGCAGGAGGAAAGAACGATTGCCTAATCCATATGAGAAACTGCCACCTACCCTTCAGGCCATGTGTCAGAAGATTCACAATATGGGTTTTCCACTGGACAGGGTTGCTAGAGTCTGTGGCCTTTTAGGTGATAGTGATAAGAAGGTAAGAATTTGACATTTTTTAATTAACTTATTATCTATTTTAGAGGTGTATTCTCTCTTCAATCGTAAATCATGGTTTAAAAAAAATTCAAAATCATTTATTAAACAACACGTAAGTACAAAGCACTTTAAAAACGTCAAAAGAAAGAAATCCGTGTATTCTTACAGTGTTGGTCGAGGTTATTCATTAGAACATTCTATGATACCCACACTAGAATCAATCTGTATCGTGGGTATCCATATTTTGTAACAGATTTTTAGTCCTTTGTTCTTTGTATTAATTAGATTTTGGTAGGGCTAAATCATAACAAGATTTTGTCACTGGCGGGATTAAGGCCTAGCTTAAACTTCTAAGTAGGTTTCTTACTGAAATGTAACACCTATCTGCCTGCTTTCTTAAACACTACATATAATTTATTTTTGTAGCTTGGTAATGAAAATGAAAGGTAGGTAAATATAGAATCTATAAGGTCCTGTTACAACATTTCATGAAACATGCAGGTATTTTCAGTATTTTCTTTAATGTGTACTCTATAAATGTTCCAGGTGATTGAAGGTTTACTAATACTTGGAGACTTGATGGATCTCGGCTTCACGGAGGGGAAGGTGCTGACTGCACTCGCCAAACACGAATTCAACAGGGACAAGGCGCTGGACGAACTGGTATCTTGAGCGAGAAGATGGTTATGATTGTGAAATCTCTTGCCACCTGAGACAAGGTGAGGCTGAATATTTGTGTACAACAAGAAACATTCAACCACACATTTCTTAAATTGTGTAAAAAATATCAAAATAAAAAAAGTATATTAAGATACCCTTTTTTTCTATTTCTGTTGGTGGCAGTTCAGACAGAGTCATAATCATACTTATTTCAGGGAAATCATATCTCTGATTCAGCTTTTGACACATAAAAATAATGCATCCTTATTCATTACACTGTTTCACCATTTTACCAAATGATGACTGATTTTGGTTGTAATTGTTGATATAGTTTCAATTACATAGTCTTTTTGGCATGGTATTAATTATACATTTTCTTTACACATATTAAAATGTGTGGTTGAACTAATATACTGTTTGAATACTGTTTTTAATACTGCTGTAGACAGGGATATCTTGCGAAAGGCGATATGAACACTGCCTATTTCCGTTCTTAGTGTAAATCTTACAAAATGACATTGCTATTGGGTTCTGTGGAGTGTTTTGTCGAGTCGAAGGATCTTGAGGGACAGGTTACGATGAGGTGCTTACGAGACTGGAGAGATGGCCATTAGTGGTACATATTATGTATATTATTATATTGTATGATTATAAAACAACGCTATATTACAAGGTTGAATATACTTTTATGAAAGAATTTCACAAACAGACCCAATTTACAACTTAACTGAAACATGAATTATCGTAACAGCTTTAAACATTTTGTAAAATCATAGCCTTATATAAAATGATATATAAAAATATCTTGATAATAATAATCAGCACTAAGATTAAATGAGATACCTACCTTATAAACATAGTAAAATTTATCTTGTAATGAATTTAATATACCATGAGTTATATTAAATTTTAGTTAATGTGTTTTGTTTGAGGATGTAAATCCATGTGTCTAAATATATCTACGTATATAATATTAATGTAATATATCAGTGTAAAAGTGTTATGTTGTTTAGTTGGTATATATGTATAAATCTACTATGGTGTTCTGAATGATAAGAGAAGTAAATTAATAGTTGAATATGTAGAGCAGCTTCAGATACCTATGTAAATGTTTATGTGATTTTGTACATAGAGCTCCAATAGTCAAGATCCGAGCATCTGACGATTTTCACAAAGTTCGTTACAAACTGAAAATTTTTGTATAATAGTTTGATTAAATTTTTTTAGATGTTTCAGTTTTGGTTAATTGACAAATGACACATTCGTTTAATGGAAATTTTGTAAATTGATTGGTACAAACATTTCACAGAAATTACGATTTTTAGGTTTTTTTAGCCGGATATTGTATAAAAATTAAAATGGGCTTGTATATCAGTCTGAGGGTTTATAAAATAATTTGTTATCCGACACCTCGCGCCCGCGCCATCTAAAAACTTCATAACAGAACTATCTGGGTAATTTTACTATTTTTAAGGGTTCCATACAAAAACGGTACACTATTAGTACAACTGCGATTTCTACCTGTCTGTTTACAGATGATGTTTTGTGAACATTTTGAAAGTCCTTTAATAACTGGCGCATCAGATATTCAAATAATATTAAGTTGTATTGACTTAAAAAATAAACAAATAACGGTATGGAAACCTACGTAATGTGTGTGTGCGCATACAGATTTTTACGTTCAAATGAGTATGAACAAAATGGTATGGTAATGAAAGCTTATTCCATATTGTGGAATACTAAGAAATAATATTATTGCAAGGTATCGTTGCTATATTAGGTGTTTTAAATTGTAGTGTAATACTATTGTAAATAAGTGGCTTCATAGGAAAGTGATAAATAAATGATATTTATATTATGTATTATGGAGTTTATGTGCAGGTGTGGTTTATTGTATATTTTGCAGCTCTAACGAAAATATAGATTTATACATAATATTAAATATGGAGTTGTTTAAATACTCAATTCGAAGATCGCATAATAAAATTGAAAATGAATATGTTCATGGTATACCCATTGAACAAACTTGCAAAGTTTGTTACACTAGGAAGTACTGTTTAGCCTTCAAATAATTAATCAGCTCAGGTCGTAAAGGCAAAAAGTATTAGTAGTTACCAATACAAATAAAGAGGAAGATATTATGAAAGTAATTTTACAAAATAACACTGTAACTAAGGGCCAATTGTTCAATAGCAGTTATAAACAGTAAAAAGAGTTATATGACCGAAAGTAATAAAGCATTCACGTGTTTCATGATAGTGATAATAACATTACACAATTATTATTATTAGTATCACTAATCAAGGTTGTTCTATATTTTTGGTCATGTAAAATTTTATCAGATAGTTAGTTATTGAATCGACTATTAAATCAGCCCTTTCTGTATTAAATATTTTATTCTTGGCTAACTAAGCATATATGTATTTTAAAACATCGATTTAAAGCAAGAAATGAGACCGATTTGAGCTGAAAAAAGTTACTGTCATCGCATACAAATATCATGGCAATTTGTATTGTCTATTCAAACAAATCCTGTATGTAACTGAGAAATATAAGAAAGAATATTATCAAATGTAAATTTTAACGAAGTATAGACATACTTGAGACGTGCTGGTAGTTATGTAGTGAATTGACTGAGTTTTGAGTTGTTTCTTTAATGTTGTACTATGAGTTGTGTCGTGAAGATTATGTGATAGATGTAAAGTGAGTGGGTTTGGTTTGAGCAAATGTAAGTGGTCTATCTCAGAAACAGTAAGTACAGTCAGCAGTAAATGTCATAAAAACATTTTCAATATTATACTTTAAGCTTGGTGGATTATGTTGTGAATAGATTCAGATATTTTGTTATTCTGACAGACTGTTCATCGTACGTAGTCATTGTTTTGTAAATTACAAATAACTGCATTTACCGTTTTGTTTTAAATTTATTTCGAGTGTTATATTTGCACCTAAACTAATGTATGGTTTACACCGCTTGGTACAAATATAAAATGTCATTATTTTGTTATAATCTATATTAGATATACTATAAAGTATGTAATGAAAGCTGAAGAGTTTGGTTGAATGCACTCATTTCGAACTACTGATTCAAAAGGAATTTGTGTATGTTTTGTATGGTAAATAAACCAAGGGAAGCTATAGGCTAATTTAATATTAAGCTACCAGCGTGAAGCCGCAGGATACGGCTGATTTTAAATAAAAAGACAATATAATATTTGGAAAGTTTGGAAAGTGGTCGAAATGATTTAAAGAGTTAGTGACATTTTATATTTATACCTTGAATCTAAATGCACAGGTTGCTTAGTCGTATATAAACAATCGCTTGCCGTATCGTAACAAGATATATTTGTTTTTATTGTAAATACTACACTGTGCAATTTATTTATATCGATTTTATTATTCGTCCATGTCTAGTATAGTTGGTGTTATAAGATCTTCCACTTGAAATAATGTAATAGGTTGATAGATGGTTGGAGATGCGATTAGAGAACACATAAAACTAGTCCACGATTGGCTGATTCGAAGGAAGTTTTACTTTAACTTAATATAATGTACCTATAAGATACGTAAGATCCAGTCTCGTATTTGCTTGTATAGCCACGAGCGCAGCTGCGGTGATAAACCGCGAGATGCTACATAAATTATCAATTTAGATGTAAAGGCCTGTATATATATATAATATTTTAACAGTTACAGTTTTTCTTTTAATTAGAGTAAGTTGGTTGTGTTTTTGAAGGAACAAGTCTTGAAATAAGTAGTTTTGAAAATGCGGGTTAATCATGTTGTTACCGCAAATGTGACATCGGTTATAGATGTAAGTATCGTACAATCAGCAGCAAAAGTAGATGATTAAAATCAGAAACTCAATATGTAATAATGAACGGAATTCAGCTCTGAAATGTCGATTGTAAATTATACCGAACATGTACTTTCTCACACTTATCTGTTATTTTTAATAAACATTGTCATAAAAAATATTTAAGATTCCGTACGTAGAAAGGATCTGACATCGCTTTTCATCATATCGATGGAAAGATATGTCAAATATTTGCGTGAAAATTCCACTGTGGTGATGGAATTCTTGGAAACATACGGTTTGTGTAGTGAAAGTATAAAGTAGTGACTTCCTAAAAAAAGTCTACAAAGTGATAATCCATCAAAAGTAGGCACAGTGTTGGGGTCAGTGAACCTTCCACCTTGCCGCTGGATTCATTAACCCACTTCCCAAAGTGAAGTAACTACCGAGATTATCTACCGTAGAACAGTTCACGATCCAACTCACAGGTTGGTACAATAGGCAAATTTTTTTATGCCACTACTTCACTTTATATGTATACAAAATAGTTCTGTTTTTTATATTAACGCTGCATATTGGCTCACCTTGCCTGGAAGCTCGATAAAGAAACAAGTCACCATAAATTGTAACTGATAATATATTATAGTTATGGTAGCCAATCTCAATAAGCCATAAAGAATAATCATCAATGATAGAATCAGCCAATTTGTGGATTTAGCAAAGACTTTTTAACCGCTTTTTTGAAAATTGACTCTTATGATTCTTAAAATCTCTTTGAAGTGAAATCTAACGAAATCCCTAATGGTTAATAGCGATATCTATACATATTTTAATATGCCTGTAATATATTATTTTTATATGTAATGAATACTCTAGAGTTTTAAAAGGAGAGTGGATTATATTTCAATAATAATGCAGGGTGGGCAACTATGATCCAGCAATAACTCCATTCCTTATAAAAGAACTTAAATAAGTAAAAACTCCTTATGTGATCGGAGAATATTTTGTCATTTTATCTGAACTTTTGTTTAAATGAAAAAAAAACAAAAGTAAACCATGTATTCATTAAATTTTTTGCATTCAGAATTGCTACTACATCTTATATGAATAAAGTAAAACAAAATCCAATCGAAAATAAAATTCAATTGTAATATTAAAAAAAATGTGATACCGGTTCCACGTTTCCCGCCCTGCGATCCTCAGTTTGTTGCAAATGTTCTAATTTATTCTAGTGTTACGAGAGTTAGCGGTAAAGCGTAAGCGAAGGCTTGTAGGAGTGAAATTTTTACAGCGGCTTCAAAAGGAGGATAATGTATAAAATAAAATGAAATTATTTTCAACTTCTTGTTTCATTTTTCGCCTAGTTAAACCGCTGATTGGGTACCATTATTTGTACAAATATTCACCCCAAACTTTGTGTTACAGAGTCCGTTTAAAAGTAGCCCATGTCCTATCTCAGTTTCAGTCAGACTATCTGTGTATAAAGTTTCATTTAAATCGGTTCATTTGTACGTCAAAGTAAATCGCGAACGATCAGAGCTACCTTCACATTTATAATATTAGTAGGGATATAAGGATAACATGTTGGGTGCCAAAAATATATATTGGCACCCAACATGTAGCTTGTCTGCCCAACAAAAACGGGCTGTACATGTGATCATCTTTATGGGGTGTTTTTGGACATGATAATATTATCTAGCTACTTACCGTCATAATTATAAAAGACCAGAACTGTATCGTTCTGTAGCAGTGTTCATGTTTTCCTTGTTCCGGTTCTAGTGTTAATAAAAATAATCTGTTTACAATCTACGCTACATAGACCAACGGTACACTTGTTTACAAATGTCTTTTATGATGAATGTACGTGCCGAATTATCTGGAACGTGTTTCTGAGTGTACAAAAAAGCCTAAACCGCTCGGCGGCCGTGTTTGACCCACCATATGTCATCCAAATGATGCTGTTGACTTGACTTGCCAACATGTGCTACCAATACCATCCCATGATGTGGAAATGCTACAGAATAATGCACCTTATAATTATGTGGGTAAGTTCACTTAAGCCCATTTTCGTTATAGGTCAAGACGTCTGAGTAATAAGTGGGATTTTTTTGCCTCTTTTGTTTTGTGTATGTATGGTGAAGTCAAAGTTTAGGTTTGATTTTTTTTTATAAAATATGGCACATATGCTATGTGTATTGACGTTAAAATCTGGATTTAATTTTCAATGGATGACTAATGTAATTTTGGTAAAATTTGCTAGATATTTGATTTATTTGATTGTCATATCTAATTATTAATTTATGTAATTTTAAATTTTTGCTCACACACCTACCTGCCTATATGGAAACAAATGTTTATGGATCATATTTAGGGGTGAGAGCCATCCGCTCCCCCGCAAGCCCGGTGATGATGACAAGGCTCCTCCAAGGCATCATCGTTAGTCAGTTAAGAAAAAAAAATTATGGATTATGGACGACACGTTGTTAAGAATGTTCGTTCATGAATTTAAAATATTGTATTCCACAAAGTGTTTTCAGTGTAAACTCACCTTTACAACACCGTGAACGCGGCAGGTCAATAGCCTATTATTTATCTACCTACATGACTTATTTAAATTAACCGTTTCCATGAATGTAAATGCAATGAAGCGAATAAATCATTCACTTATCGGACATCATGCAGACATACGGGTTGGCTAGATGACTTTTGAAGTAGGAAGCCAAATACTTTGTTGGGTACCTTCATAAAGATTCCTTTTTTACCCGACTACGGCAAAGCAAAAGGAGGGTTATGATTTTGACAGGCTATGTATGTATGTATGTATGTATGTATGTATGTATGTATGTATGTATGTTTGTATGTATGTTTGTATGTATGTATGTATGTTCATCTGTTTCCACATAACTTCTAAATTGCTTGTCAGAATTCGACAAATGACATATCATTAGAAGCGTCTTAATTGTCCGCTGGTTATAGGCTATATAGGGTTTCACAAAATCTAATGTGGCGCCTACTAGCGGACAAAACATACAGAGTAAAAAAATAAAGTTAAGATAAATACGCCGTGTTTGGTATCATTGGAAAGCGCTTTACTTGTACATTTTAAATATATATATATATATTACTAGCATTTGCATGTGACTTTACGTATATTCATGGACTGATTGCATATAGTTCACATCTTTTCGTTCATAGCTTCTTTACTACTTAACAGAATAAGACCACTGCAGTACCATTCATCAATTTAACTTTTGATAATATTATGCGCCACAAATACACTTTAACACCAAAATAGTACAAATAATAAAAAGTTAAAAACTAAAACCCAACTACGACAAAAAACGACGCTGAAAAAGTATAAAACAAGACTTTTAGAACACTGAACTGAACAAAGTTGCTTATGTAGTTCCAAGTAAATGGACACAGTAGACTCTACCAAAATGCTTATGTTGAAAATTGACAATAATGTCATACAATACTATTTTGAAGTATGCAATATTTACTAAATAAATGTAACTTTTTGCCCCTTTGTCTTTTTGGAAAGACGTAGTCACACGTTCCATACACAAGTACCTACCTACCGTAGCACTTTGACAACGTGTGACTGCGGTTTTCCAAACATGAAAACTTATCTCTACATAGTAAATATTGCATATAATACCAGATCAAAATCATACCCACACATATGTGTGGGTATGATTTTGATCTGGTTTCAATAAAAAAAGCTTGAACACACGTCATAGTGGGCGTTATATTGCACCGCTTAGTGGGCGTATTTATGTGTCTAAATATAGGTCTATCCTCTTGATGTATTATTTGACGTGGGAATTGTGATGACGATGAAACTTCTCTTCAATCAGCCGTAATGATTCCGTAGTTGTAGTAGTAGATTTTGGGTATTGGCTCAGCTATCCACGAAGTTAGATATTTTTTGTAAGTTGCCGTCATTGTATTTTTGATTACCTACCTTTTGAAATTACTCGTATATGCGGGAAGATAAGTTGGTATATTTTGCTTGCGAATAACAAATTTCAGATTTGTTACCTACATATTTAAAGTTTCCCTAAATACATAAAGGTCGGTTTGGCAAAACAAGTGTGGCGATAATAGCTGCGCAAGCGCAAGTCGCAACCTAAATACCTGCAGCGCGCAGATAACCTCAACAGCTGTCTAACAGGTAAAGGAACTTTGCTTCCGAGCGCGGCCGGCGTAGTTCCCGCCACGAAATAGGTCATAAAATAGTGTTTCCGCGAGTCGCAGCAGACAATGCCGACCACCGGCATTGTCTACCGGCCCATTGTCGTCACAGCCAGACGCGCGATCAATGGGACAAGTTCATTCGAATCCGGCCCACATTACACGACGCGACGGAGATAGCGCGCGGCGAGCGCAAGACAGAGAGGTGCGCGTACGGACACTCGGAATTACCGCTGCTTGGGTTTTGTTTTGAGGCGGTCCAGTTGGTCGGCGCGCGCGCACGAGGCTCCGCGCCATGCCCGCACTCCGGCCCGCGTCGTGGATCGCTGCGCTCGCCTCGATAACGCAAAACCGATATTTGGGCCGCGATAGCGCGATAGGGTTCGATTTCGTGGCGCCGCGGCCGCGCACGGCCATGTGATCGCTCCCGGCCGATGGGAGCGAAAAGTGAACAAAAAAGCCGCCCGCTAATGTCTATCCCTCCCAGCCGCTACAAAAAAGGGATAAAAAGACTATTCCTGGAATGTACACATGTGGACCGGGTAACCGTGGGTGCCTCTGTTGAGTTCGCAGTTCCGTCGCGATGGCCCGGAGGAGCAAGTGGATGCACCTGGTGGCCGGCGTGGTCGCCGGCGTCACGCTGGGCATCTTCCTGAAGCTGTGCTTAAGGCCGTCCTCGAGGACCACGATCGAGGCCTGTCCGCAGTCCAAGGCGTACACGGCGCCGGACCCCTTGGCCTTGATCAACCTGAGGGCGGATGAGACAGTGGAGAACTCGAATAGGACACTGGTGTTCGTGGGTGTTATGACGGCGGAGCAGTACTTGGGGACGAGAGCGAAGGCCGTCTTCGAGACGTGGGCGCAGGACCTGCCGGGGCGGATCGCGTTCTTCAGCTCGGAGGTGTCGCGCGCCCCGGGGCTGCCGCTGGTGCCGTTACGGAATGTGGACGATAGTTATCCGCCGCAGAAGAAGTCGTTCCTTATGTTGCTGTACATGTACGAGAAGTACGGTGATCGGTTCGAGTGGTTCATGCGCGCCGACGACGACGTGTACGTGCGCGGGGACAAGTTGGAGGAGTTCCTGAGGTCCGTGGACAGCCGGAAGCCGCAGTTCATCGGGCAGGCCGGCCGCGGGACCAACTCGGAGAGGGACGCCCTCGCGTTGGACTATAATGAGAACTTTTGCATGGGTGGTCCTGGGATTCTGTTGTCCCGGGAGACGCTGCGGAGGGTGGCTCCTCACGTGAAGTACTGCCTGCAGCACCTGTACACCACGCACGAGGACGTGGAGCTGGGCCGCTGCGTCGCCAAGTTCGCCGGCGTGTCCTGCACGTGGAGTTACGACGTGAGTATTGCAAATACACTTACACTAACATATAAATCTAATATAAATTAATACATACGTTCGCGTCCAAGAGAAACTTGATAACGATGGGAAAGTTGCAGACATCTGCGGGTCTCTTAATCGTGTGCGCTTGCATTACATTTCCTCGTCAACACAGCCTATTTACGAGAAATGTTGTAATCTTGAAGCGTAAAATGCAATCGTAAAATAAATGTTTTCGAGTAGTATAATTGACTAGGTGAGGTGACACTCGTTTACGAACACAATTGCGAGTATTGTTTGAGGATACAGCGGATGAATGTGAATCAGCTGTTGGGTGAATAAGAGTTATATTGTGTAGTTATCGGCGGTCATCTGCGCGAGTGTGAATATTCAACGTTGTAAATAATTTTGGGTTGTTATCTACTTATTCTGTAGCGTGTGTGTGTGCGTGCTGGCGTGCAGTCTCGTAATCTTCGTGTCTTTCAGTTAATATTTGCACACGAGTATTCTCAGCCAACGTTATTAAAACTGTATCGTGCTAGATCTCGCCTGCCCTTATCGTCACTTTGCTAATCTCTATAAACCTGTTCCTAATCACCCTGATATAGGAAGGTATTAGATCAATATTTTTATCAGTCATTTGACCATCAATAATTATTGTTACGTCGCGATTAATTTCCAAAGCGGAACTACGCACCTGGCCGGTTTGATGGACGTAAGTACGACTCTACTCCCAATTACAACCAGTTTTTCTGGATTCGCGTACGCGCAATATAAATTCTACTCGATTGTATTCATCGCTCCCCGCTGGACCAGGGTCGTTTAACGTTATGTCTTAAGTATTATCAGTTAAAGTTCTTTGCTGTTATATGTTGGTTCTTATGCCAATCCCATCGTGTCTTTGGGATGTACGAATGTTCGGTTAGTCATCTAGTAGTTCATTGAACTGCCTTTGACACGATAAGGACTTTTGAGCCCTCGGCAAATCTTGACAAAGGCAATTAGGTACCAGCAACCTCTATCAGTCAGTACAGAATACTGTATAAAAAACAAATTACAGGCAGGTAAGTTACATAGTGAACATAAAATAAAATTAACTCAAAAAACTGATAAAAATTATATTGGTAATTTACAAACTATTTTATTATAGAGGAGTGATACTTAGTAATGTGTTGTTATGATATGCCATCTACCTACAATAAAACGTTTTTAACATGATGGAACAAGACGTTTGACAGAATGGTCGCAAATCGGCCGGAACTGGTTCAAAACGCTCCACTTGACGCTTAACGGTATTGTTACCTGAATGTTAGTAGTAGTAAAGTGAACTCTGACAAGGTTACACGCAATTTAAGACCTTCAATTGTCAACTAACCTCATTTAGGTACATACCAAAATTGCTGTATGGAACCTTCTCTGCGTGAATTCCGTTCTTACATGACTGGATTTTTTTCTTTACCTACGATCTGTCCTGGATTTCATTGTCATTAATCAATTTGTCTTTCATTTTACCTGTTTAGCAAATACAAGTAAGTCAGTGAGCAGAATTCAATTTTGTTACCAATTCGGGTTTAGCAAGTTTTATAGCAAGGAAACGTTTATTGAATTAATACGCCACCATACAACGGATTATCTAATTTTATTAGAAAAAAAAATAATGTATTTCAATGAAGAATGAAGACCAAGACCACAAAATTAGGAGGAAAATTTAGCATTGGATACTCTGAATCAGTTTAGTTGACGCCTATGTTTATTTACACTCCCAGGTTTTAGCGTGAATTATCAAATTTAGTGAAATTTATTTTGTTGGCTGTAGTGCAGCTGTGTAGGTATTATTGTGCATAAATAGTTCATTGTTTATTCTGAATATTGAACCACAATGTCTGTGTTGTAAATTGATTGATAAGTTCAAGAATTGCAAATCCTTATTGGATCGTTCGAGAATGAGTCGTGGTGACCTTTCTCTCTGAATTGAAGACATGATTGATGAATGAAGGTGACAAGGACAAATAAACCTTGACCTGACTTCTGGGTGTCCCCGCCCGGTTGTAGCTGCAACTATAGTCTTAGACATATCGACATATTAAAAATTGCGCCAGATTAAGAAGAAGTTGAAGACATCGTATTTTTTTATAACCCGACAATTTTATGATTAAGATACATAAGATGTAACAAAGGTCGCTTTAATAAAGGTTACCTTGTAAGATGTCAGGTTTTATGGCATTACAAGTAAAAGAGAAAACTCAAAATGAGTAATACATATTTATTTAACTTCATTCTTAGTTTTCTGTCTCTGGAGATCGTGTTCACAATTATGTTTAATTATTTACATACATTTTTATATGTCTGGGACCCTTTGATTCGGATTTAACAGCTTTTACATCGTAGCGCCCAGTAAATGGCGCTATGGAACACTCCTAAACACTTCAAGTGTGTACTTGTCTATAAGCGTGTTCACTCAGTTAAGATAAGCATTGTAAAAACGGTGTCTCCGGTGCATTTTCGGTAAGTAACAGCCACTCAAGGCCGAGATAAGTAGTATCATATGATACCGTTTCAGATTTGTTTCTTACTGTTTGCTGTGGGATTTTGAAAATACATACATGCATAAAATCACGCCTTTTTCCCAGAGGGGTAGGCAGAGATCACTTCCTGCCATGTGCTACGCCACCACTTTTGCTTCTTCCACATCCATCAATCTCTTCATGCATGCTCGTCGATTACGAGTACTTTTGATTTGACCTTTGTTCAAGATTTGACCTATTTGGTCATTGGGTTAGGGTAAGGTCTTTCTTGGCCTTCCCCAGTCGACATTTCCATTATACTTCCTCTATATATTCCTTTAGTTAATCGTCTTTCATGCATCCTTTCAACATGACCAAACCATTTAAAAATGTCTTTCTCAACCTTAGCCACACATAAGGTATATTATGCCTGTCGACCTCATATATGGATCTCACTACTACTTACCATGAGGGGGAATGAAGTCATTCTGATAGTTCTTATTTAAAAAAAAAACGTCCCAATTTCTTCTTACACGTGTACAATTTGGAACATAGAGACACTACCTACTTGGTAACATCGAGTAATGGATTCACGTCGCGTTCGCCGCAAACTATTTTTGCGGTCGCCTCTTCAGATCTACATTAAATATGATTATTATAATACAATGGCGCCGGTGTCCTGTTCGGCCGCAAAGTTCTGCAAAAAATGCCTTGCGTGCATTGGGAATAATTTGTCGATGCGGCTTTTATATATTGATGTAGGTACCTATTTAGTCAATTAAGTATATGAATGTGTTTTAATTTACTTATGCTTTCCGTCCGTGTGAAGTTAAAATGGAATGAAATAATTTTATTTGTCAGAAATATGGTTAAAAACATTTGTTGCATTATACAGTGATCAATATATTTCACCTACTTTGGCATGCACAAAGTTATAATTTTAAACTGTCATGGTTACATACATAAGTTGTTTTGTTTTAATGAGCTCCCGATATTTCGGCACTACTGGTGGTCAGTTCACCCGTGATCATGGCGCTTGCAACAGTGCCGAAATATCGGGAGCTCATTGAAACAAAACAACATGATAAATATCCCGGACACTTTCAGTTTTCAAAATGAGAATAAAATTTGATCGTTATTATGACATGCTCGTCGTCCAAACATAAAATAAAAAAGTCAACTCAATCGACGAATTTAACAAATACTATATTTGAGTCCCCAAGCTTGAGTGAAAACCGCATTCAAATTGGTTGATTCGTTTCTGAGATTAGCGGGCTTCAAACTTCAACACAAGCAGATACAGACAAAGAGACAAGGATTCTAAAAATCATTCTTTCGAGTTCTATTGCGTCTAAAAGTCCTTCTGAATATTTTTCTTAATTATATTCCAAGTACAGCCCCAACCTGTTACTACTTTATATGTATTGATTACAGAACATAAACACAGTACTGATTTATCAACAACTCGTATATCTTTGGGCTCGGTGGCCGTACTGGTTTGCACAAGGAATAGCATTCCTGGAAACAGGCTTGAACCCGGCGCATTTGTAAACTGTCGGAAATTATCACTTTCCACCAAGTAGCAGGATTTCGACTCGATTAGCTATGCAGTTCCTAGATAGATATTTGAATACGTTAAGAAAAAATGTAGTGCTATTCTTTATAATTAATTATTGAAATTATGTTACCTACAATACCTTCCTCACAGATGTTCAGGACAGGGTTACGACATTGGATAAACGGGACAAATTGAAATAAAAAATAAGCTGGTTCTAATACTATAACGCCGGCGTTTTATACCTAGTTCTCTTAAATATTATTTTTTCCATATCATTTAAAGGTAATGAAGACAGCTAATCACTCAAAGATTTTTTAGGCACATCACCAAGGCAAATATCTAACGACACCTTCCCATGGTTAACGGGGGAGAGCCATCCGCTCCCCCGCAAGCCCGTTGATGATGACAAGGCTACTCCAAGCCAAGAAGAAGAAGTTAGAAAAAAGAAAACCTTACCTACTATGGCCACCTATAATTGAGGGGTGCCAAACCATAACGTTTCAAGTGCCAGAAAATGAAATTTTCAGGACAAACATTTTTTGTTTACACATACAACGTTTTCTTCACTAATATTATAAAGAGGAAATATTTGTATTTTTGTATGTTTGTAATGAATAAACTCAAAAACTACTGGACCGATTGCAATAATTTTTACACCATTAGGAAGCTGCATTATTCAGAAGTAACATAGGCTATATTTTATCCCGGTACGGGAAGTAGTTCCCTCGGGACGCGGGTGAAACCGCGTGAAACAGCTAGTACTGCAATAAAACGTATTTCAGTTCGTGTGGCACTTAAAACGTTATGGTTTGGCACCCCTCAATTGTTAAAGGGTGCCGGTTTGTTAACAGTAGGTATCATAATAAAGTAAGTATATTAATCATGATCATTGTCGTAAAAAGCGCGCTATGGGTGGTTGAACTTTCCTCGCCATTCGGGCGGTGAATGAGTAAGTGCAGATTAATTCTATTATTATCTTTACGCACATCGCACAATTTCCGCATTAGTTTAGTCTACATAGAAGAGACCTGAGCTCCCACTGTTTCTTTGGTTTACTTTCAATATTAAATGTAATTGCATCGTGTACCTTAAACTGATTGTGAAACTGATGATTTAGTGTGAACACGAAATAATGTTGTGATAACATCTTGTGTCACTAAGAATTAGTAGAATTTTTAGACGGAAAGTTGCCAAAAATTCAAAAAAGTGATTAAGTAGGTGTACTCCTTTTTGTTCCTAATTGACATAACGAATGGCTTGGAGTAGCCTCTTCATCATCAACGGACTTGCGGGGGAGCGGATTTCTCACCCCTTCATCTCTAAATAAAGACTTTAAATTGAAGTTACACAAAAGAAGTTTTACTCAGAGTAGAAATAACCACAAAATAACTGCGTACAGACTTCACAAGAGGCAGAGACGACAAAAAACAAATTGTTTTGAATTAGTTCTGACTCATTGAATACTCAAATGGTCAAACGTTTTCTTCACATCGTTATGTTGGTATTGTTTATGCTTTTTCATGCTTTGTTTGCAGAAAATCACATTACTTAGCTAGTCTAGCAGCACAAAAATATAATCCTTGCCTAGTTATCCATCGCTACACACAATGACTAATAATATTCGTAGGTATATATGTTATTGCGGCATTGTCAAATGTTGAAATATAAACGTAAATCAGCTAGGAACTTGCTGCTAAAGTACTACATTTGATTACAAAAGTCTAGTAAATTTCGCAGTGCTTGTTGCAATATTATGTAGACATTTCGCATTGGTCAGGCAAAGTTACAAGGAAATAAATTTGTTTTTAAGGTTATGTCGAGACTATTAAAATATTATTGGTGAATCTTTTTACGTAGAATTTCAAGGATTCGTCTACCGTCCAACATAGAAACATAATATATTTGTTGTAGACAACTTAACTTAATACGTTTAAATATTTAAGTAAAATCGATGGTTTAGAAAAATAAAATTGTAGTTCAACGGGTCAATAAAATGTCAAGGCAGCACAGCATTACCTATATGGTACATACATTTAGTTTTCAATTTACCTACTCTAGTTTTGCAGTTATTTCTAGCTTTTTTGTCCATTATTACTTTAATTCTGTAACTGTCTCTTTTTGGAAATGTGACACAAAATCTAGAGAACAATGTACAAAACAGGCATAGCAATTGTTATTTGGAAATAGCTCGAAATGTCTTTTTTTCTTCAGTGTTATGAGAGGAACACAGATATAATAAACCAGACCCACCACTAGATTTAAATCCAGATGAAATATTCCTTCTTATACGGTAAACACACTGGTTCATCCTGACTAAATCAAACAAGAAATCCAAGCTTGAGCTTAGATGTCTTGATAAATGGATGTCGAAACAAGCACCTTACTTCCTTTTACAAATCATGTAATTTATGAGATGTACATCCGAAGGTCAACACCCATTAATTCTCTAAGTGAATGCTAAATTTGTTTGAAATTCGTTTTAATATTCATAACCGAATAATCTGCACCGCATATCAAATATCTGAAAGCGTAAAATTTTGCTTGATATACCTGCTATAAGTACAATAATTCTGCACCCTACTGCAGCTCTACAATGTAGGCATGTAAGCGAGTAATCACTGTTAAAATGGAGATCCTACTTTGACGAAACGTTTAAAAAGGTAGAACCAACGAAAATGTGGAAGATCGTCGAAATTCCGCCGAATGCAGGGGCGGTTTGAGGCAACCGGTTCGCGTCCAGTTTTTGCAAAAGGCCTGAGTTGGCTTGCACGCACACTCACTTCAAAGATTAGATAGTTATCAGACAGCAGCATTTTATGGAAAATTGGGTACTTAGTTGAATAGAACATTCAAAATGATTACGCGGAAGTTCAGTTTGGCCTCTATCCTTTTATGTTTACTCCTTCGTAGGTGTACTTCTATCGATGCCTTCCATCAGTGGTTATTCAGTCCCAGTCTACAAAGTTTTAATAGAGAAGGAGAGGAGAGATTTCAAGCTCCTAACCTTTACAATCAATATTTATCTCAAATCTCGGAACTTTTAGGATTCTTACAAAAAAATCACTTATTAATTATTAATTGCATTTGTTTTGTTTATCGTGTCAGATATGGAGAGCGCCCTAGAAAAGCGCGACCCCAATGGTTAAAAACCAATGACACTTCTGTAAAAATGTACACTTTGTTTTCAAGACAACTCCATCAGAAAAGGATCAGACGAGGACGAACGAAAGGTGTAAAACTAGTTGACGCCCATCCTTTTATTATCCCATTGAGAAAACGGTGGCACTCAGTAATGCTTGTTATGATCTGTCAGTCATACGTCAGAACGCGTGGGCGGTCAGCTGGACGCGTCAGAATGACCGCGACTGTGACGTCACCAACTCAAACGATGCCGTCAAGGTTAATTTGTGCATTACCGAATGTAAGAGCTGCTAATAATTTGCTGTGATGTACTTACATAGTAGAATTTTGGAAGTTTACAGAGCGTGTCGTTGCAGCGATTCTTGTTGTTTGTTAAGTTTGATGTTACGTTGATAGATCGCTATTAGCGTTACGATCTCTTTCTAGGTTATTTTTTTGTTTGTCACATGACTCTGTCCTTTTTGTTGCTTCATTTTCACTAAAAAAAAAGTACTATCGCCTACTTACAACTCACAAGTTATTAGAAAATGTATACTAATATCTGATGGGAAATACAAAAAATATTTGCATTCTCTTCTGGTTCGGCTCTGTTCCAATACCTATTATGTTGTTTGTATAAATAAGCACGGTTTCAAAGCAAGTCGCTGAATAACTAGGTAATACCTATTTGTTTAATGTTTCGTAACTAAAATTTACCTGAGTTGCCAATTACTCACGCTTGTGTTTTAAATACCTAACATAGGAAATAAATCATACGTTTGTGTCAGACATAAAACAATATGCCGACTTTGTCCTCTGTTTAGAATGTCGTAAGAAAGGAATTGGGGTGTCTTGGATTTGTGATTGTGTAGTGTAGGTAGATAGGCTAGCCATTTTTACTAAGCATTTTTAACCATCCGATTCTTGACGGTTTAGGTGTATATCGTCGATAGGTTATCAATGACCATTATTTTTCGTCCGAACTCATAATCTAGGAAGTTTGCACGTCACAAATGGGTGTAGAGATAAGGTAATCGCACCTAAATCTACTAAGCAGACCAGAGACTTCTCCGCCGATGATAACGTAACTATTCGCAACATGTGAAATTCACTTTTACGCTTATTGTGTTAAGATAAAGATTAGAATAGCAAGTGGAGTCTTTACATAACATTGATTTCGTATGCATGCTTCAGTTTTGAAAATTGTGGTATTTTAAGACTGTCCTAATGTTTATTCCCACAGGGTTCAGAATAGCGTGGCCAATGAGTTTAAAGTAAAGATGCATTTAGCAGGCCCGCTGCTAGCTTGTCGAACGCCCGCGTGCAATACCGTTTAAGCCGCCCTATACTCAACTCTACTTATCCGATTGCAAGTATCAAATCGAATTTGAGCCGTTGCAGTTGTAAAAATCTAGGAGTCGGGGCACTCCTAGATTAGGTAATAAAGTAATAAAGAACATTTAGGGAAATGTTCTTTATTTCATGCGCACGGCTATTTCCGTAACAGAACCGATCAAAAGATGTCGTTATTATGACACGATATATTTTTTTTATATAATAGGCTAATAAGGTCGATAGGCATAATAGACCATATTGAGCCTGTCGCACTGACCCTGAAGGCCTGCTTAAATGCCGTTTCACGCCCCGCCTGAAGAGCCTGGGATCATAGGAGGGAGGGAAAACATGAACTAGAAGAGCATTTTTCGACGATGAACTAGAAGAGTTTCGGACACCTCTACATCACCGACAATACGGATAGCACGTCGCTGCAACCTATAAAGGGCGTCGAGCAAGTATTTTGCGGAGCCATCCCAGAGGTGAGAGCAATATTCCACACGTGGGTGAACTTGTGCCTTATACAGAAGGCAGAGCTGCACCTTTGTAAAAAATCGTCGCACTCTGTTCAGGATCCCCAATTTGCGGGAGGCTGTTCTAATGACGCTCTCGATGTAATCCCGCTGGTTCAGTTCGCGGCGAACATATAGATGTTGGCATAGGCCAAGGACGGCTATCCTGTATTGGTAAGGGGATGCTCTGAAGAGCAGGATGGGAAAGGAAAGGAGACACTTTACCAGAAAAAACACACACCTGTTTTTTTCTTGGCATTTAACTCGACAAGATTGCATTTGCCCTATTCGGAAATGCGGTCCAAGACCCCATCAAGCTCGGCGACAAGGAGGTTCCTCTTTTGTGGTCTTTTGTGGTTATTCTTTTATGTACTAAATTTTTATTTGTGAGGATCTATAAGTGATTTCTTAATTGTTATTATTATTATCCTATGTGAATAATGTAAATCCTGATCTTCCTAAAATAAATAAATAAATAAGAAGTGCGTCCGTCACAAAGGACACGAATCCTGCGCCCTTCCAAAAATCCCGCAATCCATTCGCATAAGCGAGGTGGCAGACCGTATGCCGGGAGCTTGGACAGAAGCAAACGATGCCATACACGGTCCAACGCTTTAGCAATATCGAGGCTTACTGACATAGATTCATCATGCTTCTGCATAGCCTCCTCCCAGAGGTGCGAAACGTACGCTAGATCACCCGTGGACCGTTTTGGTTTAGAACTGTATTGCTGGTCATGCAGCAGCGAGTGATCCTCTAGGTAGCGGATGAGCTGGGCGTTAATAATCCGCTCAAACACCTTACCCAGTACTGAGGTTACAGCTATAGCTATGGGCTGGTTTTTGGCAGGATAGGTCCTGTCCTCTTTTTTAAGAATAGGCTGAAGAACATTCGCTTACTGCACGAGGCACGATGCCCGAATAATATGAGAGGCAGTACAGGCGTGTGAGTACCTACTGGAGACAACTCCGCTGCACAAATTTTAAGTACCAAAGTTCATCACATTTCCTGATTCGGATTTCAGGCATATGAGCACCGCAATCTGGAATTTTAGGCGGCTGTGCTCCACCGTCATCAATGCAGGAATTGGTCGCAAAAAGATTGGCAAGCAAATCTGCCTTCTCCTGTGACTGGTGAGTTAGTGAACCATCAGGATATTTCAGCGAGGGTGTAACTAAGGCAGACAGAAGTTGGATTGCACATGTGGTTGGAAGGAGCGGATACCCTTCGGATGCGTAATAAGGTCCATTTGGTGGCCTAAGTGCCTTTGTTATAGGCTGCTTTGATTGAGGTAATATTAGGATCCCAGAGTGCATATGCTCTGTCTCAGTTGCGGTACGCCGACCGTTTCAGTTCAACGGCTGCGGCGCACTCATGATTGAACCAGAGACCTTTGCGACCGCTCTTGACATCAGTTAATGAAATGTAATATTCCATTCCAATACTGATCTCACCCGAAATAGCCGCCGCACACTCCGTGGGTTCACTTCCTCCAAAGCAGCTCGGCCCCCAACGGATGGATGCAAAGTATTCACGCATACCATCCCAATCTGCCAACGAGAAGCGCCACAGTCTCCGCGTCACCTTCACGGGCTGTGAGGGAGAGGTGCATAGCACTGTTGCACCCACCAGGCAGTGATCGGAGGACCCCAGCGGGGCACAAACCTAGGACACTAGGTATCCGGAGGGGTAGCTCGTCAGCAGAAGGTCCAACAAGGAGGGCACTTGACGAACAATATCAGGCATCCTGGTGGGCTGGAGTACCAGTTGCATCAGGTCAGCATGGTCTGTTTTATGGGAGACCAACCAGGTGTCATGGTGAGCATTAAATTCCCCTAAAACACCAACTCTCTATTGGGGAACCGTGCCTGAGCAATGTCTGCCGCCTGTCCCAGATGGTCAAATATATTGAATGCAAATTTTGAGAATGTTTCGTTTTAGTTTCCATATCTGTTTTTGCCGCCCCCTTGACAATGCCGCCCTTGTGCGGTGCACGCCCTGCACGCCCGCTCCTGGCGGGCCTGGCATTTAGTACCAACACTACCAACGTGAGGCGAAAAGTAATTAAATTCGTGGGAACATTACGTCTACGTTGCGATTTAATTAACTTTTGTGTGTATTATTATCAGATCTTTTCGAAATTCGTGCTGTCAACTGTCATTTTGCTAGATTAATGTGTAGAATTACGATATTATTAGAGTTGTTTTCGTATTCACTGATGCGTTGAGTGAAAAAAAAAGATTGCATAAGTAAATAAGGTTTTTTGACGCTGCTCAGATAGCTTGAGTTATTGTAAACATATGTAAAATATAGAATATAATACAATAGGTAACTATTATAGTATAATAATTGTCAACATAGCGGTGAATTTCTGAGTACAAAGTTTGTTTTTTGTGGCTAACAGTAAGGTAATATGCGGGATAAAATCGACGGCTTCATTAGCTGTTCGTTGGTGTTATGGTTCGCACGTAAGGGCGCGATTCCTGAAAGGACGGGTGTTTTTTCCAAGATATTCAAACTATTTTCCATTCCCTCAGTTTAATGACTACAAGTTAGGTTTACACGCTAGAGTAAACATTAAATCCTGAGTGATTGATTTATATTCAGAAAGATTTTCGTAATTATAATGTCTTCTTTTATTTTATATGCTGTGATGCTTATCCACATATTTTTCTGGAAATAAACTATTTGAATTTGAATATGTGTTGTATTTAGTTTTAATACTGTAACAGAGGTTTAAAACTCCGTATTAAATCGGGCAAGTATGTTGAGATCCTACTAGCGTTAACTTGCACAATCTGAGTTTGTCCCATTTATCAATACGTAGTAGCGTTGATAAACCTGTAGTATTTTAGATTCCGTGTCATGAACTGAGTGGAGGTCACATCGTTTGTATAATTAATGCGTATTTGTTACTAAAATTGTCAGGAATGATAACAATATCGTGTTAAGTTGTTCGAGTAACACGTGTATGACTAATCGAATATCGAAATAGTTGCCTGTCTTAAGTCATGCTTTCCTAGTTTACGCGCTAATACAGTTTGCTATATATTCTGCCTATTTATAAATACTGTTATGCTTTTCATGATTTCAAATCATTGGTATGGTACCTAGATCCTTCCTACTAAGAAAATTGCAAGATTGGTAAAAATAAGTATGAAATGATTACCTATTTAAACGTTATTTCACTATGTAGGTAGGCAGGTGCACGACACTTTAGCAACCTAGATTTCTTTTCGCTTCACTAGCTGATTTTGAATGGTGATGGGTGACTGATGATTATGATATCAAAAGGTTATTGAAAATAGGACAAAACTTTAGGAAGGTATAAAAATTGCCTAACCTTTTTTTGATTAGCTGTTTGTGAATATCGATGGTGAAACTTGTCATAGTGCACTGCAGCAGTGTGTGTGTGTTTTTTTCCCTAACTGACTACGTAGATGGCTTGGAGTAGCCTCGTCATCATCACCGGACTTGCGGGAGAGCGGGTGGCTCTCACCCCTAGCAAGTGTATGTGTGTATTTATAAACAGGTGCACTCTTTGTTCCCTCACTTTCATAGTTCGGTGAGACGGCAATCTGACATAGTTACAAAAATAACGCGAGAAGATACTTAAAACTATATGCAATGTATACAGAGTATTTATTTTAAGCCCCACTCGTGGTACGATGATTTACAGAACAATAAACAACACTTACCTAATGCTACACAGCGTTATGCAGCCCTCCTTTTAATAGGGTCTACTCAAGATGTCGATATTTTTATCCGATTTGGTTTTTGCCGATTCCGAATTGCTTTAAATGATAAATAGATAAACTATTAACATTCGTATATTACTCCAGAGTGTATGTACTTCTAAATAAGTCAAGCTCACATGGTATTCGTGTCCTATTCTCACTCTGTGCCATTTTTTGTTATCAGAGATATAATATAATATCAAACAGGTAACATTTTTTGCAGCGATAATATTAAATGCATTGTGTACTGAGAGGCGGATGCTAAAGAAATGTATTCATTTCTATTACTTGATTTAAACTTAACTTTCAAAAATTTTCAGAAAAGATGAATAATCTTGGATTCTATTAAAAATGTTAATTCAAACAGATCGTATTACCATAACATTGTAGAAGCGAAAAGTAACCCAATGACTTTACAATTGGCAAGTTACCTAGAAGTTCTTCTTAAAATGAGTGTTACAGGTTTTTTACCAGACATCGGTAAGAGAGCCTTTCGCGATAAATCACTTCACACGAACAGTTTACTACGAAGCTTATATTCTAGACCATTTGAATACCTACATCTAACAATAATATGTATCCGGTCAAGGGTACCCCAGGTGTAATGAATTGCAAAGCAGTACCGACAGATTTTGCGTAACTCTAACATGTGGCATTAATGTGCACGAGTGGGCGCGGTATACCTATAGCATTCTTTGTTTTTCCTGCATACTTCAACAGCTTGGTGAAGCAGTACGCTTCCCTAGTCTATTTTTATTTCATAGCATTTCGGTTTCTGTGATGTCGAACCGGGTTTGATGATTGGGTCAAAAATATAGGTACATAATGTAATTTATATTAATTCTGGCATAACGGTTTATGTACACCGTATCAACATTATGGAATATAAACCGAAACGTCTTCTCTTTCTGAAAAAGTGAATTTAAAAAAAATGTCGTTCAAACTTCTATTTCATGTCTTTGTACGCTTAATTTATGAGTAAATATGGTTTGTGAATATAGTCTGTTTGAGATATTGATACTGGGCTGTACTATTAGTTAAGTAAATGAATTCTGATATCTGAATAAATAAAAGGTATTACTTGAAGTATGGAAGGTGAATATACCGTTACGGTAAGTGCCAATACTATCATACTTAGGCATATATCACTATTTGTTTTACACAAATAGTTTATTCCAAATAAAAACTAAGTAAATACTACCAATATCTTCATTTATTTACATTTGAACTGCTGTCTATTCTGTAAGATTTTAGACTTTCGCGTTCCATTACATTAAATATTAGTCTTTTATGGGTCTACACGCGTTATTAGGAGTAGCAAATTACAAAGCTACTTACTGCCCGACGTTTCGACTGGGTTACACCAATCATGGTCGCGAGCGACGTGTAGGTGGACCCATAAAACACTAATATATCGATACTTTAAATCTCAAATGGCGTAACCACCAAAACACTACTTTTCAGGAGAGCAGAAAAACAAAAAAAAAAAAGTTTTTTTAATTCATAACTTTATCAATTTTAATACAATGAAAATGTTTTATACATCAAATTTCTTAGAATTTTGAGATAAAGGCTTCAGTAGGAACTCTTTGTACCTAAATCTTATATTTAAGAAACTAGAAGTCGGTTACGACTTGTAAAAATATTACAAAAAGGCGTTTACGCCCCATAAAAATCACGATTTTTAAGAGGTGAAGGTCGTATCTCCAATAAAAAAATGTTTCTTGTGCTTTAAACTCATTTAATAATAAAAGATAACGTAAAATATTCACTCTGTATTACGCTTTTACAAAGTTACGCCGTTTGACACTTTTTCATAGTGACTCAACGCGTAATTTTTAGAATTGGATGAAAAATTTTGGAATATGGGAAACTTCACTAAGATTTTTACGTATCTAAATCGATTAATTTTGTCATTTGAAACCCCCGCTGATGTGTATTCACCATACATTTATCTATGTATTCAGCCATTTGCGTACTTGTGCGCATAGATTACGTTCCTCGGTGTATTTATTATTTTTTGTGACCGTTACGTTGACTTTGGCGCGTTATTGGTCTTTGATCCTGATTTGTGTTTGGACATTGATTTAAACTGCCGAAACAAGGAAAAGCAATAAATAGCCAATGTCTCCGCAATCTTAATCCCCCCGCGCATCAAAACTAACAATAATAATGACAATCATGTGTTCAGCGATGTTGGGTGTAAACGCCTTTCTTTTGTATTGCAATTTCGAAAAATAGCGTGTCTTACGAGTTACGTCAGAAAATTATGTCACTTACACCCTTTTTTTTTGACATTTTTTTCACGTCACAATAATTTCTAGGGGCGTAAACACCAAGTAAATTAGACTAAGCCTTTTACGACCTGTTTACCTTATGAAAAGTGTTCAAATCTATAAAAAAAAATGGGTCGTAATAACCTTTTTTTTGCGAATTTGAGGATTTTAAATATACAGATCGATAGAGAAAAAAAAACTGAATAAAACTGCATTAAAAAGTCATTTTGACCAAATTGGCGGTTACGCCATTTGAGATTTAAGGTAGCGATATAATGCTGTCTTTTCTGTCTCTTAATGTTAATGGGATCAGTAAAATGTGTATAACTTTGTTTATTTTTACTACATTTCTACAAAGTGTTCAGTTTACGAATATACAAAAATGTTATAATCCGCGACAACTGGCGCTGTATTTTTAATACTATTTTCGTCTCTCACTCATCGTGATTAAGGTGCTACAATTATGACCACGACCCATTTTTACTAAAGAGTAAGAAAATTTCCTCTCCTGTAACCAAATTAGATAGCTTACAAAATGAATTAAGTATTATAAATATTGAAGCCTTTATGGCTCATTGACAAGTAAACAATTAATCCAACAGGGTCGCCGAGGTTGATGGCTGGTGACTCAGCGCTAGTCGGTCGTGAAATAATTACCGTCGCCACTGAACCGAGATAGCCTAGGTACTTGATGCGGGTTTACTTTAGTTAGTAAAACTACGGCAATTTCGGTTAGCATTCGGTTCAAAGACATCTTGCACATGTAGTCTGCAAAGTGACCAAATAACTGTAAATGTTTGTAAACACTTTTGAATTGCTATCTTTTTTTTTTTTTTTTTTTTTTTTTATACAGAGGCTAACAAGATGACCTCACTCCACCTGATGGTAAGCGGTAGTGAGATCCAAATATGAGGTCGACAGGCACAATAGACCATATTGAGCCTGTCGCACTCACCCTGAAAGCCATGAAAAAGGAGACCACTGCTGCGGCAACAACGAGACAAGGCGTGGAGTCTCGCATTGGTATTGAGCTGTGCGGGTCGGAGTTGGCCAGTCCGCCGGACGGAAGGGCCCCCGTTTCTACGGGTCTCCCAGGCCGGCGGGCTGACCCGCTCCACCCGCACAATACCGCCGCTAAGACTCCACTGGTCCGGCGCTTGCCGCAACAATGGTCCCCCCTGGCTCCGGTTCGTACAGTGCTGATCCCGGAACGCGACCTGACCGAGAGAGGTCAGAGTCACTTGGCGGGTTTTACACAACTGTATGGTGGTAACAGCAACCGGTCGACAAAATGTCTCCCACCTGTAAAAAATGTCTCCCACCTGTATCTTAGACCAGTAGCGCTACCATGAGTTTAAAAGTTACGGACTCGATATCGTCTACGTAAATATGTCTATGAAAAGCTTGTACAGCGCCTCTGGTGGTTACGCTAAGAACTTAAATCGGTCGCATGAAAAAAACAACTCGATAGGTTTTTAACGTACGTAAGTTTTCGATAGTCAACTCATGGTACCGCTACGGAACCAAATACGTCTCGGAATACTTTGCTTGATGCTTTAAACATTACTCTCTTTTTAACCGGCATCAAAAAGAAGGAAGTTTCTCAATTCAACCGTATATATTATTTTTAGTTAAATCGGTTAAAAATTAGCCTTTATCTCTTTACAGGATTTAAGTGATCTATGTACGAAAATTGGATCAATACGTGGCGTAAACGCATAACAGACCGACTGAATTTTATTTTTGCTATTATATGAATAGGGATGTCTTATTTTTAGCAACAGTGCCAGCAACAATAATCGTGAACGTAACGTTAGTGTTATTTTACAAATCGCACTCAGATTGTGTCTGTAAAATGGATCACTATGATACCGATTGCGCAAGCGACGTATCGCGTATCGATTCCTGCGCACGTGTATATTATTGGTCCGCGGCGATTCAATTAAACAATTCATCTACAATTATAGTATGGCGTCGAGTGGTTTTATTGACTGGCTGTTGGCGCATTGGATAGTAGGTACCCCTATCTCTGTCGCCAGGAGTCTTGGTTTCGATTCCCATTTAAGACAAATGCTTGTGTGATGTACATTTGTGTTCATTAAAATACTTATGTATTCCACTGTTGTTTCTGATATCCGTAAGACAAGTGCTTAAGCAACTTACTTGGGAATCGGTGATTATTACACTATCACTAGCTCGTTGGTTTGGTTGTGTCGTTGTATATGTTGTCAGGATTCAGGGTCGGACTGGGCCGCAAGGGCCCGGGTGGCAAATAATAATCCCAGGACCCGAGTTTTTTTTTTTCGGAAGGGACTGATCGCTGATGGCCGTCTGAGGCCGGTTCAGCTTCACCGGACTTACGGGTGAGCGGATGGCTCATAACCCTAAGTAGCCCAGGTCCCGAGACTATATCACGGTGATGGGATACTATCGAAAAATACTGAGATACACAAATCGAGATAAACAATAAAAAAAATGATGATAATACTAAAATAATAAGTAGATATTATAAATAATAATTACAGGTAAATCCTATAACAAATAATATACAGGTTGTCCCAAAAAATAGTGTCAAGCGAATGTCCTGAGTTAGTACACCCCATGTATGTTCCGCGATTTTTATAACGTTCGAGTTATGGTTTTTTTCCTAAACTGTTGAGAATAATTGAACCGATTTAGAAAAGATCCAAAAAAAAAAGTATTTAATTTTTTTGAGAAATTCTTTCTGCAAATAAATTTTCATTAAAATTGTGTTTTTTTTCATCAAAATTGATTTGCAAAAAGATTTTCTAAAAATGTCAAATATTTTTTTTTAGATATTTAAAGTCGGTTATGTCATATATTCTTAAAAGTTTGAAAAAAATCATAACTCAAAAACTATAATTGGAAGTTTTCAAAATGATGGTACAAACTGAAAAATTACGTTCTGTAAATAATGTCTTAAAATTTCAACTTAAAATTTAAAATATTAGGCATAGCTCTTTAGTAACCTTAAAAACTGCGCCAGACTCTCAGCTTTCATAATCATTAATAAAAGCTAGTACCTAATAGGCTACTTTTGCTGAAATCGGACTTCAAAGACAGAGATGTGGAAAAATCATAAATTAGCGATTTGATTACGAAGTATTATTTTGGACATTTTATCATTTCTAAAGTTAATTAGTTTGTTAACAAACCTAAATTTATACAGGAACACTCCGATGCAAACATTTGGATCTCATATATTTTTTGTTTAATTTAGGTTTCATTGCGTTACCACTGTTTACGCATGACGAACCCTGTTGTTACGACGAACTTGACGAACTTTGCTTTCTTTACGGACTATGAGTGCGATCACTAATATTTTTTTAATAATCAAATACACTTCCTTTTTTTACATTTAAGGTCCATTTATTTTTAAAGTATCACAAATTAAATTCTCAAATGGTTAAATCTTACCATAATAATTTCGATTGTTAACAATCTTATTAACTTTAGAATTAATAAAATGTCCAAATAATGCTTCGTAAATCAAATGACAAATTTTATGATTTTTCCACTAAAAGTAGCCCGTTAAGTACTAGTTTTTATTAATGATTATGAAAACTGAGCTACATCCTAATATTTCAAATTTGAAGTTGAAATTTAAGACATTATACCATAATTTTGAAAACTTCCATTTAAGTTATGGAGACAAATATTTTAGGCATTAAAGAAGAACTCATAAAAATTGATTTGCGAAAATAATTTCTACAAAAGTTAAATACAATTTTTTTTAAATTTTTTAATCCTAACGGATTAAAAAATAAAAAAAAAAGTATTCTCAAAAGTTCAAAAAAAATAATAAATCAAAAAATCGCGGAATATATGTACATGGGGGTGTTTCAAAGCCCCACGGGGTGTTCTATCTCAGGACATTAGCTTGACATAATTTTTGGGAGACCCTGTCGTGTAAACCTAGCTAGATTTTTTTTTTAAAAAGAAAAGAACTTTCAGCTTTGTACATTGCTTTGTACTGACTCGATCGTAAAAGCTGCTGTTTTCGTCATCCTTGATTAGATTCGATTCTGTATTCAACAGTTCAAGCAATACCGGTATTTTAAATTTCGAAGATAAAAATCGCACGATTTTGTGTAAATAAAATGTATGGTGACTCATATTTTTTTACTTTCATTGAAGTAGTATTGAATACAATTTATTGCATTAACCTAGAATTTTTAGTTTCCGAGATTTTCCGGATTCTTTAAGTGACCCGGATTCATTGCTCTCGAGTGTACATAAAGGAAAGCGAAATATTTCTCCGATCATTTTCCGGTAATCTTAGCCCATTTCATTGAATTGTTACAATTTCAGGACCGAGTATTGCATTTATGAGAGGACGCAATTTTATTTTTAGAACATGTTTGTAGTGGTCATTGGTCAATAGAACTTCAAGTTTGTGGGGGCCCTTGTCCCCCGGCCGCCATCTTGAAAAAGGGATGAGAAAACACTCTTCTCACGATATCTCGGAAACAATGCGTCTTTTTTGCTTTAAATAAAAATAATAAAAATCAACCTATCTCAAAAACTATAAGAGATACTTTGATCAAACCAAAAATCGTTGAAAGAGTTAATTAGCATGCATCACCTCTATTTTTTTTAGAATTTTATACCCCGTAGTTATAAAAATAGAGGGGGGGGGACATACTTTTTACGACTTTGAGAGCTGATATCTCAAAAACCGTTCACTTTAAGAAAAATGTTTTTTAGAAAACTTTATATCATTTTAAAAGACCTTTCCATTGATACCCCACACGGGTATGTACATCGAAAAAAAAAATTTCATCCCTCAGTTACATGTATGGGGGGCCCCACCCCCAATTCTTTTTTTTACTATTTAGTGTCATATTTTTGTAGCGGTTCATACAACACATATTCCCATCAAATTTCATCACTGTAGTACTTATAGTTTCCGAGTAAATCGGCTGTGACAGACGGACAGACGGACAGACGGACAGACGGACAGACGGACATGACGAAACTATAAGGGTTCCGTTTTTGCCATTTTGGCTACGGAACCCTAAAAAGTAAGGGACGATCTCTTTATTTTGCTAATGACTTCTTTAATCTTTAATTTAGGACAAAAAGTCATTTTAAACATATTTGTTGGCAAGGCAATTTGCTAATAGCATAAGCAATATTTTTGCGAGAAACATTGTTTCCGAGAAATGCAAGCGGGCGACACAGGCCTATGGGGGGCCCGCGCAGGCTGGGGCCCGGCTGGCAAATGCCACCCCGACTGTATGGCCAGTCCGACGCTGTCAGGATTCATAGGTTCGATCTACACCCAGGACGACGTTTGTGTTTTTTCCTTGTCTGGATATGCTTAACTCTTGATGAAAACGTATGATTGCTGATCAATCTTCATAGGTTTTTATCGCGTGTAGACCCATAATAATATATCTATACTAATATTATAAAGCTGAAGAATTTGTTTGTTTGTTTGTTTGAACGCGCTAATCTCAGGAACTACTGGTTCGATTTGAAAAAATATTTTTGCGTTGTATAGACCATTTATCGAGGAAGGCTTTAGGCTATATAACATCACGCTGCGACCAATAGGAGCAAAGATACAATGGAAAATGTGTAAAAAACGGGGGAAACGCGAACGAAGTCGCTGGCACAGCTAGTAGTTTTATAAAGTAACTAGCTGTGCCAAACAAACAAACTCTTCAGCTTTATAATATTAGTATAGATGAAACGCGAAAGTCTAAAATCGTTCGATCTTAATAGGATTGATCGTCACCCAAGACTACCTATGTACTTACTTTTGAGTCTGTTCCGTGTCTGGGCGTGTAATTAGCTTTGATTCAAGAAATACTCAAGAGTGCCGATTACACGCTTAAGGGCTAGGGACTACGGGGCAGTGCAGTGGCATTTACAGTTGCGTGAGATTCGTTGCCAATGTGTTAAGTGTATCTGTGTACCCCATTGTCGACTCCGTAACACAACAAACAGTTTACGGGCCATTAGCTTTGTGTTATAACATGTGATATTTATTTTTTGTATCAAAAGTTTGTCGGTAATAGCCTTTTAATGTTCTATTTCAGGGCAAAGACCCCTGTCATTGAAATCAAGTAGTTCTGAACTTACGGGTTTTTTATATTGTTTTTTTGTTGTTAAATGTACTTTAAGTTATTATAAAGGGGCGGGTGTGTAAGTCTGTTCCTGTAGTCAATTTTAAATACCGGATAAAACTTGTTTGTAGTTAATTGGATTAGGTATACTCGGATTTATGATAGGCTCTAAATTTATTTTTTATTTTATTTATGGAGGCTTACAAAAGCCTGCGGCGTACTCTAAAGCAATAGGCTCCATAGGCTTATCAATACATGCCGCTTTTTGAAAATATAGGCACACTAGCCTATTCATACAATATTTTTACATTGTACAATCATTAAACCTTTATATTATTAATTATATGACGTTTCACACGAAAGTCAACTCTGATATCGTGTGAACAACACATAAAGGAATCACAACCATGACGCCAAATGGCCAAATAGCTATTCATCCAAGCTTCACTAATATATCACGTACAACTTTGTCCAATGAAATCTATAGTCCCATCCTATTTTAAAGTTCCACGTTGATGTTAAATTGGGACAAAGTACGTTCAGGGGGCGTATTACGACTCCTTAATTCCAGTCAGTTTAAGAATGGACATTGACTAACGTGTTTCTAGTACACTTCGCTGTGCGCTATAGTTGTGGAATTATACAGACTGATATTACCCCTTCATTATCCAAGTTAATTTTAAAAAGAAGTGTAATAATAACAGCTCTTTATTATTCAGCTACCGCGATGCCCATTTTTAAACTCTTAGGAGTAGCAAATACATAGCTACTTACTGCCCGACGTTTCGACTGGGTTACACCAATACTATTTAGTGTAATGGAACGCGAAAGTCTAAAATCTAAAGAGGTCGTAATACGCCCCCAGTTCACGAAGTAATTAATGCGAAGCAAGTGTAGACACTTGCTTGCATTTGCAGATGAGACTAATTGCTGTTCTATACTTAATATCATTTGAATGTCCGATTGTTGGTTGTAGACCGTATAGCGAGCGCATCCTGTCCCCATTTGGGAGAGGCCTTGGGTCGCAGGCGCGCGGGCGCAGCCACGTCCGCTCATTATGCAGCTGTAATTAATCACAATTATCATAAATACCAGGACTATCGGCCTACTGACTTCCCACAGCTAGACAAGTCTTAAGAGTTTAAGCTGGCAAAGGTGTATGATACAGCCTTATTTCAACAATTTGGCTGTATACAATTGCATTCCTTTGCCTGTATAGAATTATATCACTATTAATAAAAGTACGAGAAGTATATATCACATTATGTGTGACATACAAAAGGGTTCTGCATCCAGCGTTCTGCGTGCAAAGGCCACGAGGCAATACCACACCTGGAAAAAGGCAACGCATCAGCCATCAGGTGTTTTTTCCCTAACTGACGTACGATGATGGCTTGGGACAAGGCTACTGCCTTGTCATCATCACCGGACTTGCGGATGGCTCTCACCCCTAGTGACTAAAGATGATGGCTTGGACAGCCCAGCGTTGCCAGTGGCCAGGTGTATGCCACCTTAACGTACGATTACGGTAGAAGGTTATTTTTATTGGATTACTGACTTCTGTATTATACCTTGACATTAATCGGGGATGCTGATAGATGTTAACTAACTGTGGGAAACCATTCAAATCGTTTGAATACCGAAACATTGTAAGGTTCGACAGCATTGTAACATTCCTTACCATAGAACCATTGCGCTCTGCTAGACCGAATGCAAATGACACGATCACGAAATTCTCGCGGTTATTACAACATGCGGAAAACCCACCACTGAAAATAATGAAAGTAAAGCAATATGAACCTTAAAATGAGAGGCGTAAGGCGACGTGTATGCTGGTTGCATATGGCGTGATTGAGGTGTAGATTTACACGGGTCAATTTTGTTTTCGAGTTGTTCCGTCGAGTTCGCAACTTTTTGTCCTAATTTGCTTTAGACCTAACTGTTAGACTTAGTTGATTCGGTGTTTAAGATTAAGGTGTGCTGGGTTATGTTTGCCTAATAAAACTACATAGATTTATTATGTTTGTAATTAGTGTAGTATTCAGTTATATACCTATCAGTATAGTCATAAGTAGTAAGCGCGTGTTATTGACAATACAAAGAATCTGAATCAAATGACTGGCTCGGTGGAACAGTGGCTAGTGACTCAGGTTCATAACCTACGGTTCCAAGAGTCGTGGGTTCGATTCCCACTCGGGACAAATATTTGTGTGACGAACATCGGTGTTTGTTCCGTGTCTGTGTATTATTAAATATATTTAAGTTTATTTGTGTATCCACTGTTGATTCTGATATCCGTAACACAAGTGCTTAAGCTACTTACCACGTGATCAGATCAATGTATGTGATGTTGTGCAATATTTATTTATTATTATTTAATCCTGCAATAGGTCTATCAACTATGAACAGGTATTCTGTTGGGATCTCTTGGGAAACGTGCCCTACACAGGTGGGGCATGTTTCACAATGGAGATCTCTTTATAGCAATTAAAAATAAATACAGGAAAACTAATTCTCAAGATTTTAAGATTGAATATACTTCATTGAATATCTGGATACATAGGCGATGTTGGCTTAATTTGTTTTCTATTTGCATCATCTATCTATACTTCTATACTAGTCTATACTAATATTATAAAGAGGAAAGATTTATATTTTTGTATTTTTGTATTTTTGTATGTTTGTAATGAATAAACTCAAAAACTACTGGACCGATTGCAATAATTTTTTCACCATTAGAAAGCTACATTATTCAGAAGTTACATAGGCTATATAATATCACGCTAGGTCCTATAGTTGTGGAGCAGTAACCGAAAATGTTTCAAAAACGGGGGAAAGTATCGTTTCTGAGGCCTTCCGTGGCGTGCGCTGAGCATATAGTTAAAGTTATACAAAAATGCTCTATGGATGAATTGTTCATTTTAACATTATCTTTAAAAAAGTCCGCGAGAGCATATGTCTACCTTTTATAGTTTACCCATAACAATCGTTTTAATGATTTAGATGTTTGCTCCAAAGTAATCTTCTATATTAATAATTTTGTCAAGGGGTACGGTAGACTCGATTAAAACCTTACATGAATAATAAAACATCAAAAAATAATGATTTCGAGTCGACAACATATATCCGCAAATTTCTGATTGTCGAGTATTTTGTTAAATTCAAAATGTGTTGACAGACGAATCAAAGTCACCATCTTGCCGGAATTATTGAGTGAATATTGTGTCAAAACTAATTTTCTTCAGTCATTGACGTTTCGCGGAAACATTGTTTTTGACACATTTTTATGATATACTCTTTCAGGGCGATAACAGATACTGATGAAGAATAGATAATATAATTTTATAAGGACCTTTGCCAAATTCTAGGATTGACTGACCTATCGACGCACAGCCTAAACGGCTAAACGTAGGCACTTAAAATTTGGACCGGACGTAGCTTAGGTACCATAGAGGTGCACTAAGAAAGGAATTCTCGAAATTCTCACGGGAACGGGAATAATCGGGAAAATCCCTTTGTATGAAAAATCTAAACCGCTGAAGTTAGATGCTGTAAATTTGACATGCAGGTACCATAATGAACTTAAAGCTTAGGTGAAACAGGATATTGAAAAATTTTTACGGGAACGAGAGTTAGCAGGATAAACTTTTATATGTTAAATCCTGTAGTCCACGCGAACGAAGTCGCGGGCACAGCTAGTATAATATAGTTTCGACCAGTACACGTGTGGCCTACCTACGTAATTGCTGACATACAGCTAATGCCATTTGTTTTTCGGATTTCCCCTTTTAGGGCGCCGAGCTCTCCACTTGATAATTTACATGTAAACAAAAGGAAAGGTGCGCTAGCGCCGCCATTGGCTCTTTTATGAATAAACATATTTACTTAACCGTAGATGAGGATGTGGCACATGTAAGTAATATGCGGGGATCTGACTCTCCTATTAAGTTTGAGACTTGCGTGATATTAATGTAAAAGATATTATAAAATAGGATTAAAATTTAAATAATAATTTAGGGAAGTCTGTGTTCTAGGCCTTGCTTTTATTAGATGATATTATGAGTAATTTAGTTATGTTGAAAACCGTGTACCTGGATTGGATTGCTAAAGTAAGGCCAAATTCTAAGACAATTATGAGAAAGTTGTCTTATTGCAATGTAAACATATTATATGTTTTGCTTACCAAGCACTTAGTTATGGTTATGGTCACTCACTACCAGTATTACCGGTAGAACTAAAGTAGAGTTAAAAGGTTCAAAAGTGGCGCTAGCAAGCTGATAGCATTCCGCGTAATCTGACCGCGAGGCGTGGCGATAACTGTTGTTAGAGTTTAAACGCAAATCAGTGATTACACTAGCCCATTTCATAACATACGAGTACAGTTACTAAATAATGGTTACATTCGTAAAGTGGCCATTAGCGGTCAAAGTCAGACGATTTCATACGTTTATTTTCAAAGCTGACATTATGCCAAGCTGATTAGTACATTTGGTAACAAAATCTGTAGACAACTGTCACAAGGAACATTTGCACCATAAAATGAGGAGATATAGATTTTTTTTGGCGTATAGCTTGATATAGATTCATTTATCAACTTATCGATATTCTTGCGTAGTCCTGATGCATCAAATTCACAACAGTTTACAAGGAGCATGTGATATTGAATCATGTCTGAATCAAACAAGTTAAGAGAATGTCTATAGAAGGAAAGAAGTATAATTAATTTCATATTAATTGTGTACGACGATTATTATAATGCGTATAGTCTGCTTTAATGACCGCAATGAAACGTGTTATTTTGTTCGATAAATATAAGGACGAAGGAAGGATTAGAGTTTTTCTAATTCGGAGATAAGTAGCTTAAGCACTTTGTAATACGGATATTAAAAACAATGGACTACACAAATATGGTTAAATAGATAACACACGAGACACAGTCGTCACATAATAATATTGGTATAGATTACATTTTATTTATTTAGACAGGCTTAGGCATTGAAATTAATGATTAAAGTATTACACAACAAAATTATACCATGGTTAGGTTCATATTGAAGTCAAAATATTATTTGACTGAATTAGAGGGGCGTTGGATAGATAGTGTCTTACGCTAAGGATCGTAGGTTCGATGCCCACTCGGGACAAATATATATTTGGGTACATCGGTGTCTGTTCCCTGCCTGTGAGGGTTATACATTTGTTATACCACTATCCTGGTAACCGTATCACAAGTACTTAACTAAATTCGGAATCGGAGCAATGTATGTGATGTTGTGTGACTGTGAAGAGTGAATAAAGAAAGTGTCTGATAGTCTCAAGCTACTTAGCGTCATCGGGTCAACGATGATTGATCCTTGTCGAATGGAGGTCAATTGTCGTTCGCAACCGACGGCCTATATTCCAGACGCGTTCCCAACTCGCAATTTCAATACTATCACAAGATGATTTGTCCAATGTCTACTTTTCATTGGATCAATTTAGGTACCTATCTTTACTCAGAACTAGGGTAATGAAATGTGTTGTCAGTTATCACCGTAGTAATTTTTTGTAAAATATATTAATCAAGCGCTATAGCGCTAACATATATGTTATGTCATTAACAGTATGTAATAAGAATTATTATTATTTGCAATGTTTTTTTTAACTTTTTCATTATAGCTTGCAGGTATTAATCGATATGAGTATATCAAAATGAACAGAAGATCTGCTGCAATATAGGTATAATGTTTACCCCAGCATTGGGGTAAGCAGTGAATTTGACAAATGGAGCATAGATATTTATTAATCAAAGATCATTAGATATCTGCGTAGATTCTATGCACTTATGCATTCGTAATTGCGGATGGCGTCAAGTATGTACCCTATTATTTGAGCTTATCGCAATCAAGCTCCCCGCAGCCGTAATGCAATAATAGCCCCAGGAGACTGGAATCACGAGAATCATTCCTCGATAGCGGAGCTCGAAGCGAATGTAGATGAACTCACCGTACAGTCCTTCTTAATTGAGGAAGTTGATTATCAAAATCTGATAGCATTAACTTGGGATCAGTTGTTTTTTCTCCTTTTTTCCTACGATGATGGCTTGGAGTAGATTCCTCATCATCACCGGACTTGCGTGGGAGCGGATGGCTCCCCAAAGTACAATGCTTGTTCTTACATGTTTTTGCAACGAATTTGTCATCGATGCAGATTTGATATCGGTTTATAATAGAGTCAACTCAATGAAATAATGTACCTATGTATAGTTATAAATAAAATAATTCCTGGAAAACGAAATAATAATCTTATATATCATTAATTTGATTAAGCTGTAGTTTGAATAAATAAACCAATTTTGGTGATTTCAAAGTTCGATTGGGGATTGAATATCATTACAATTTATTTACACGTCTAGATATTATTTATTTATTTATTTATTTAAAATATTTGCATTACATATGACTTACATTATCCCACCCCTAAGCTTGGAATCAATGCTGTCGGAAAAAAATCTAAGAAATAATTATTACTTTGAAACAACTGAGTGGCTCGTTGGCACATTAACGAGTGTCTCTTGCACCAAGAGTTGTGGATTCGATTCTTAGTTAGCTAATAATAAGAGAACATAGGTACTATGTTAACGTCGCCTATATACCTAAGGGTGCATTTTAACCTCTTCCCTATAAAATAGGCAAGCACAAACGCTGAACCTTCTCAGCTTCTACTCACTCTTTGCCCCTTCCGTTGAACGTTACCATTAACGCAACGAAACTGGGGCAAAATTTATACAACCATTCACTATGCGAGCAATTCCCAGCTGACCGAGATTTATTGGTAGTTCACTTGCAAATACGAGTCGAAACGTTTCGTTTATCTTGCGCCAGTAGTAGTGAATCTGTTTCAATAACGATTCAATCGAAATATGTACTGTGTGGCTACCATGAGTTTAAAACTTACGCACTCGATATCGCCTACGTGAATATGTCTATGAAAAACTTGTACAGCGCCGCTGGTGGTTACGCGAAGAACTAAAATCGGCCGTATGAAAAAAACAACTCGATAGGTTTTTAACGTACGTAAGTTTTCGATAGCCAACTCATGGTAGGCCCTCTGAATTCGACTTATTCGATTGTTAATGTTTCAATGAACGGTCTAAGGCGTCTTCTAATTTCATTAACGAATCGCAGATTAGTAAATATAGAAGGAAATCATGTTGTAGCAAGTCGAACTCAGGTAAAAGTATACACCGTGAAATTTTAGTGGTTGTTTTCCCGCAGTAAAATGATTCTATCTTACTAGTACAAAAGATGTGTGCAGTTCTTTTTTGGTAAAATCAATAAATGCCGGTTTTACGAAAGGTTTAACCGTAACTCGAAAACACGTTCGAACAGCTTTATGACTTAGGGTGTAGAGCTTCTTCAGCTTTAAGCATCGATTTCATGCGGCAAGCAGTACCTGAATACGTCACATCTTCAAAAACAACGATAGCTTCTCTCGTTTTCGAGTTGGAAAATTATTATTCTGAAAAATCGAAAAAAAAAAATTTTTTTTTTCGATGAATAATTTGCATGATTCGATAGTATTGCTAAAGGCAAGTCGTTCTGCCACGGGAAAACAACCACTAAAATTTCACGGTGTATAATGCCTCTTCAGTAGCATGAACAGTCATATAGAAAAAGGATTATATCATTGAATTTTCGATATTATTGAAATTGAAACTAAAGCAATGTTTACTTAAAAAAATTAATGAAGGCGAAAGCTTTTGTTTTCATTTTGAATTAGAGCTTTTTGTGTCAAAGTTCATTATGAACATTATACAATAGCTCTAAAGCCCACTACAGAAGCTTGTATTACGTTAAGATGCGGGCTTCTCTTGCATCCCTTTTAACACTTCCATAAAAGGCTTTCTTATAAACAAAAGGAGTACCGTACCTATTTAAGTGGCAAGTTTCTCCTAAACCGTTTGTTAGAAATGGAAGCTTAAGTATTTTATGAAAACCTACTGACATTTAAAATGCTTGATAGCTTATAATCTGATCTGGTTTTTATATTCTCTATGTTTACGGTCACACATTAAAAATAGAAAACACTTAAGCTAATTTACTTATTTGTTTCCAGTCTAATTTGGATGCTATTACACAATTTCAGTTTTTCAATTGGACGTAAAAGCAGGTATTGAAATAAATTGCAGCAATTTTTTATCATGATAACAGGCCAACAGCGGACGTATGAATTCTGCGAATCTTTTATCTTAAATTATATCTCGTGATTTTTTCCTGATTAATGTTGTTACTCATATGATAGTTCCCGAAATACAGTTTTTTTGTTATGTAGGTTTTGTTATAATATGTAGTTGCATGATTTGCTGAGAGTGGTATTTTTTTTCTTCCTTTTACTCTATTGTATCTGGGATTCGGGTAGTAAAATGTAAGTAGATAATAACTTCTCCACTCGACTCCGAATAATGTAAACATTAAAGTTTTCAATATAAGGCATGATGTACGAGATGCTGTCTAGAAAACTTCCATTTACATTGCGCTGTTTCTAAAACACGTTTCTATGGTTGTTTATCTGCCATACATCTTGGCTGGTTATCTGCTCAGTGGCATAACTTCAAGTTCGAAAGTGTATGGCTTAACACTTTAGCGCTAGGAGTTACGGGCGGTTTGAGACAGAAATGTTTGTAAAACAATTGCACGGTTTTTTTTACATAATCTGTCGATTTTCTGCAACTAGTTTTGAACTTTGTCTCTACAATTGGAACATTTGGATTCTTGGATTTCGTATTCTTAGTGGTAACTTGTAAGTACTGGGAATCGGACTATGTTCATTATGTAGAGTTCAAAATAGATCCTGATTTAAGTAAAACCTGTTATACTATGTGTACAAAAATGAATACCTGTATAAAATTGTTAATTCTGCAAAAATGGATAGTCAAATCCCAAACGATTGTGACAAGTTTGATCCATGAAAATTTTCCTTCTGTAAAAGTGAAAAAATAAGTGTACTCTTCTCAATAAACGTCTCTTAACGCACAATAACTACCTGTTATGAATGCTTCACCATTATGACGTTTGTAATGAAGTCAGTAACCGCAGAGGCATGCTTCAGAGTCGATGAGAGGTACGCAGAAGCGGCGGCCACCCCCAAATTACTATCAATTTACAGCGTGCAGCGCATTCCGACCGCGATACTTGTAAGGTCGAAAAACCCGCTACCAAAATTTGATTTCGTTTTTTCCCGGTCTTCCTCGTAATTGGGCGAATGCAAAGACCCGCTTGTTGTTGGGATATTTTTTTTTTACTTTGAAGCTCCTTTGTACAGACAAAACCGCCATTGTGAGTATACATTGGCATAGCATATTTAATCTGTGGGCCTATTCAGGGGTAAATGAGGCTCATGCATGACTGAGTTTTTTTTTTCGGTATTTAAGCATGTTCGATTTTATACGTTCATCCGCGATGAAAAATGATACGTACCCCAGAATAGTTTTTTTTATCAAATAATCTGATATGTATTGTGTAGTTCGTTAAGATTTTAATTAGTTTAACATTTTGACAGGTTTATTTAGGGGTTGCGTTTTTTTACAATAATCATAAGAATTTGGGAAGTTTGTATATCATAAAATAAAATGTAATCTTTTACGATAAATCATTATTATTTTTATGCTATAAAATTACGTTTGTTAGTAATCAATATTCAAACTTAAAACTTACACAACTAAATATTTTATCAAAAAGTTTTCCATTATAAAGTTTGATATTGGCCATAGGTGCGACACTTTCGTTTTTACTGACCATACGAACTCTGGCGCTTACCGAAACGCGGTCGCTGACCTGTCGGGATTATTAGAAGAGTTGCCGATCCCTGCCGACGACCGGCAATTAGGCATGCCCACCACTGCACGGGCGTCATTAAAAAAGATAGCTTCTGGCGAAAACGGTTGCGGCATCGTGGCCACGTTGCGGCTTGCAAATGTATATGCAAGGTACTTGTAGACTGATTTGTATGTTTTTAACATTCGTCAACACTTCCTGTTCGAGTGAACGGGGACATGAATCTACGATATCTGGACTAGAGCGTGCCATTTTTCAATGAGTACTCAAACATTTCTTCAGCGAAGCGACTTTATACATTCCAACGCGGGTGAGACATTTATTAGCTACCGTTATTAGCAGTGATCGACATTATTAGTCGGTTTATTCACATTTCTTCAGCAACCTATAGGGTCTATCATCACTGCCGTTGGTGATTACATTAGATGACAGATAAGTGCCTCTGGTGAGTGCCATCCGCTCCCTCCCTAGTCCAGTGATGAGGACAAGGCAACTCCAAGCCATCATCGTACTCAGTTAAGAAAAATAAAATCTGCTACCATTTGTAAATTGTCGTCGAGACTATAACAAAATCGGGGAATTAATTAAATCCAATGTAAAATATTATAAGGATAAGGAAAGGTGCTAATCAATGTCGGTAATGCGTGCTATCACAATAGCTAGTACTAGAACTGTACCTAATCAGCAAATTTGCGTACTTATTTGTACATTTTTTAATGACGCAGTCTTATCAGAAGCGCTACTGTTTAACAGATTAGTCCTATCTTAAAAATAAATACCGTAACGTGTAAGCTTAATAATAATGATTGGATATTATTAATCCGTAGGTATAATAATATCCAATCATTTTGGAATAATAACACCCCGTGCTTGAAATAAGTAAAGCTTCATTATTTATCATTGGTACGCAGACAGATTACAGTCAGACACATGAGTTAAATACTTAAATTTATTACATAATTAGGCTAGAATATAAATCATTGGCGCTATTTTTAATAACAGTTTTATAATTTCTTCTCACTCAAATTGGTCGAGTCAATATAAATTTTGTATCATGGTTCTTTTGTACAGAAGAAACTGAAAGTGAGTCGGAAGGCGTCTCAGACTCATGGAGAGCAATCCGACCATATTTCACGGTGCTCGGTCGGATTCGAACCCATTACATGCCTGTTTGTTCCCAAGCCACCGGAAAATTGTGTATCTGCCTAGTTTTTGCTGCGTTTTGTTCGTGATCGCTACGAGATGAGGGCTCTTTAATTTTTTATATACGTGTCTTGGTTCTTTTTTTTTTATATACGTGTCTTGGTTCTGATAGACAGATGTCGGGTTTTTGATTGGGATTGTCGTATCTGAGTCTAAATAGATACTTAGGTATTTATACTTTTTAGTTATAGCTTCTTAAAATTGCTTGAATTTTAATGCAGTCTTGGAGATCGAAGCAATCCATCTCCATTGCAATACGTATGATGAAGATGATCACTTGACTGGCTCGGTGGAACAGTGGTTAGTGACTCTGGCTGTCGGTTCCGAGAGTCGTGGGTTCGATTCCCACTCGGGAAAATGTGATATGTGTAAACAGATGTTCATCACACAAATATTTGTGTGATGAACATCTGTGTTTGTTCCGTGTCTGTATTTATAAATATATGTATATGTATGTATATCAGTCTCTGACGCCCATAGTACAAGCTTTGCTTAGTTTGGGGTCAGATGACCGTGTGTGGAAATGTCCCAGATATTTTTTTATTATTTTATTTATTACTTAATCGACTAAGACGACTCTGGCTTTTGCCTTTTATTCCAAACCCGCCTATAGTATATATGCTACATGTTTACCACAAATTAATGTATAGTTTTAATGAATGAATTAAAACTGATATCACCTCAAATTATCAAATTTTATGTAGGTCAAATTGCGATGCATTGATAAAAATGAAGATTGTCATACGGATAACATTTTTAGCAAGTAGATAGTAGTCATGCATTTTCTTGTATAACTGTACCAATGCATGTTGAGATGGTATCTTAAGCGATAACACTTCTATATGGTGCAAATACCTTAGATTTTAGTACTGATATGATGGAGCGTGTTTTTACATTATTGCGAATTTGCGATGATTTCAAAACAATACCATTTTCTTGATGATTTGTTATTACGAAAACCTTGTAAATGTTCATCCTATCCATACGTTGGTATTATTGTAATTTATTAAAATTATTGAGGTACGCGACAGATTTTTTTTTATTAAATTCTTATACATACTTAGTAAAAAAAGTTGTAAACATTCTGAATGTCGTCATTTCTTTTTTTATTTTCTCATTATGGATTCATATAGTTTTTTTATATGTTGTATTTATGTTTACCATATTGTAGAGCGTAGACACTATAAACTATAATTTACGGTTTCCACCTATAGTCGTAAAGGATGAATTATAAAATAACATTATTGGACATACTTGGGTGCATGTTAATTTTTTTGTTTATAGTCCAGTCAAAATAGACAAAAATAAGTGCTAACTTAGACAAAATTCGCATAGAGCTGAAAATTGCCAGAGACGTTAAATACATCATAATAAACGAAATATCAAAAATCCCCATCAATCCTACTTCTGCAAAAAAATTATTCAAGGTCAAAAGTATAAAATTAAGGATTTTTCCATTTTTCTCGAAAATAGTAAGTATTATCGTTAAAATAGGTCAAACAAAAGTTGTAGATCATACAATTTTCTACAAAAATGGTCCAGTTACCTTTTCTTTTTCGACTCACCATTCGCGAGGTATCGTGGTTTTAATCATTAGAAAATTCATATTTTACATAATATGCATTCATCTGATGATATCGTTTTTGATCGATATATGACCTGGAGTAGGTTCACTAGGGTAACCACGTTAAAAACCGCCCAAGTGTGAGAAAAAAAAACATAGGTTTTGTATGAGAACCCACTTTACACGTTGGTTTCATGTTGTTTCTAGTATTAGATGTTATAGAGGCAACTGAGATACATCATTTGTTAAAATTTTAACTGTCTAGCTCAATCCCATGGGGGCCTGGAAGCGTTTGAAAATACAACTTTTTCAACTTTGTGCATCGCTATATCTCTGAAATGGTGAATCTTAGGAACAAAGTGTTTAGACATTTTTTATAGATAATTACGTGATAAGTAATTTTGTCATACATACTTTTATGATTAAACTTACCGTTTCGCTCAAAAGTGCATAAAACTGATATTTGTGACATTTGACCTTGATTATTTTTTTTTGCAGACGTGGGATCGATGGGGACTTTTGACAGATTATTTGTAATAGTGTTCCCAACATTCATGCCAATTTTCAGCTCTATGCGAATTTTTCCTAGGTTAAATGTCTATTTTGACTGGACTATTAAACCAGTTTGTAAAAACTTACAACTCCACACATGCACCATAACTATTTATGTTTTAATTCTATTACAGGAATGAAGTCATAAATTAATCATTTTAAAAATTCAATCTTTCATGACCAAATAGGCCAAATCTTAAAGAAAGGTCAAATCAAAAGTACCCGTAATCGACGAGCGTGCATGAAGAGGTTGATGAATGTGGATGAAGCGAAAGTGGTGTGCCAGGACCGTAGCACATGGCAGGAAGTTATCTCTGCCTACCCCTCGGGAAAAAGGCGTGATTTTATGTATGTATGTACGTAAAAATTCAAAAAGGAAATGATTCTACGAAAGCAGGAATTTCCTGCGGAAAAGTTCCATTACGCTAGGTATTATTGGTATAATGGTTTCGTAAAAAACAAATCTCGTTATTATGTTTTTGTCAGTGTTAATGCGATACACTCATTACGATACAATGGCATGTGTGATTCTCTTTTTGCGGCAAGCGTTTTACTGTAATCAATTACATGCGGCATGTAATTTGTATTGGTGTTGCGGGACTTACAGACTTACAAATTGTTTTTTAATGTTGACTTCTAGTTGGGCTAACTTGCAGGCGTGACCACGCAAGATGGGGTCAATTGGTCTAAGGAATTTCCGTTACAAAGAAAAGAAATAAAAAGGCCTATGATAATATGAGTAGTTGAAACAAATTGAGTTACTTTATTCTTTATCTAGATTTTCGACCAAGTGCTGACTCGGTATATTAAGTTTTACTATCAAGGAATTTTGATCACACCCTTTTTATCTTTGTCGAATAGTTATTATTATTTTTTTAGATTGAGTAGTTAAACCTTTAGCTGGTGACGTGGTTTTCATTTTACGTAAGCACTGATGTGGGGGCCTCAGAGGCCCATACTATGAAATACATTTTTTATGAATCTAGAGGGTTTATTTGTCCTATTATTTAATAATTACATTTAATAGGTATAATTCTAATAAAATAAATAAAATTTGAAAACATTTTTAATTAAAATAATTGTACTTTTTAACAATTAAACTGCAGTCAATATTTCTTTAGTAGATAGGACTTGATATCAAAAATTACCTTAAATGCTTATTTTTTTTCAATAAAACAATAATGTTTACCTTTATTATAAAAGTCCAATAATGTCTCTAATAACGTAAATAATAAAAAAACCATAGTGCCATATAAAATATAAAAAACTACATGGCACCAAATCTCACAATTTACGCAAAATAAAAAAAAAAATTTTTTTGCTATAAAACCAAGAATACTTCTTGTTCTTCAGGTTCTGAGTCATAGTAAGAACCTACATCATGGTCATGTTGCTACGGAATAAATGTATCTTCGATGTTTTCTGCCTCAGAACCGCTAGAATCCTGACAATTGATCAAGTTAGACACAAATAATTCAATATTACCATCACTGGGGGCATAGCAAATCTTTCACTTATATGAATGCTATTATCGTTATTGGATGACCGTTTTCTTCCGAATTATGTTCTAGGTTCCATTTTGGGATAGTTAATCAAATACTGTAAGAAAAAACACAAAATATGAACAAAAACAAATTTTCAAAAAGTTACGTAAATACTGATGTGGGGTCTGAGAGGCCCTCAAAAAACTTTGAAACGAATTTACTCACCAAAATTGCATGCCACGCCACGTTCACCACTTTTAACGGTTTCTCGGTGACTTAACTTGAAGCTACCAGAAGTCGCGTATGCGTCGCGTGCGATGGAGAGGAGTAATTCAAAATATTTACTTTTGCTAGGCCTGAGCGGCCCCCACGTCACCAGTTAAAGGTAAAGTATTTATTACAAACTAAGTGTAACTCGGCAATCGTAGTGTAGGACGCCTTCAGGCCAGGTGAAGATCTGCGCAGGACGGCTGGTAGGAGCTGGATGCGAGAACCCGAAGACATATGGAAGTGGCGTGCATTATATCATCATCATCATCATCAGCCCATATACGTCCCCACTGCTGGGGCACGGGCCTACCCTAAACTAGGGCGATAAGGCCTTAGTCGACCACGCTGGCCAAGTGCGGGTTGGTCGATATTATATAATAATTATAATGAATAAGAAAACGGTGGTTGAAAAATATACCTATCTCTTCTACCATAGCTCCTTAAAAGATTTGTTACCTCATGGTGGACAAAATATGGCAGTAAGCTTTGAACAAGGAATAGCTGTTAAATAATCTGATTTACTGGAGATTATTTCTATTGTCGGTGCCCGCCATGTTCCGTGGCACACATTTGATGACATTATCGAGATTGCGAGCAAGGTCGATGATGATGATAAATGGATCAGCATCTTGAGGTTTATCTCTGAGCCATTTGTCACTATGCCATGACTTGGCCGACTCAACTATGCGATTTGTAGTAATTAAGTATACAATTATCCATCTACAGAACTACTTCTCAGCATTTATCGAAATTTTCTTTATTTGTTAATAGTGAACCATGACAAAAGATTAAACACAAGATATATGGACACGGTGCTATCACGTGTAAAAGATCCTGGTGCTAATAATCTAGTAAAAATGTTTTTTCTATCAATTTCTATTAAGTAGTTTTATATCTTATCAATATTATATAACCTTGCTTGATTAAATAACTATTTTATGGAAATTTTAGCTAAAACTCCGAAATTTATACGTATTGTGTATCGATTGATATCAAAAGCGGAAAATTTAATGTAAATTGTAATTGAATGGTAACAATTTAGCTATCGGCATGTAAACATGATAGTAGGTCTGTCTGTATCGATTCGACATCGGTAATTAACTTATCGGCTGATAAATCTCACTCGTCTACATGGTTTTGCTTTATAGTAAGAATTAATGAATGGAATTTTACGGATTGAATGTTAGGTACATTCAATCCGTAAAATTCCATTTTTCCATTTTGATTTATATCGCCGAAAACGTAAAAATATTTCCTTTTGAGCTTGTTTTGCTTTTGTAGCATAGGCATAGCTTGGACTTTTGCCTCATGTTTACGAAAATGTTTTATTTCAACAGATCAAATACCGTATTTTTAAATCTATATCTATACTTAATATTATAAAGCTGAAGAGTTTGTTTGTTTGAACGCGCTAATCTTAGGAACTACTGGTTAGGATTGAAAAAATATTTTTGTGTTAGATAGACCATTTCTTAAGGAAGGTTTTAGGTAACATCACGTTGCGACCAATAAGAGCAAAGAAACAATAGAAAATGTGTAAAAAACTGGGGAAAACGTGGACGAAGTCGCTGGCACAGCTAGTTCACTAATAATAATAACTACGAACTACAAACTTTTATCCTTTGTAGACTATTAAATTATTTAAATGTCATGTGATTTGACCATACATCGTTTATCAAATCATCGACTCAAAGAATTCGATGTCATCTTAAATTGTGTGATTTATTACGCGTATCATCGTTTTCATCAAATAAACTTTTGTTGAGTTAGTCAGTGACCTCACGATTCGACCTTCACAGTTCTGTCTGCCAATATTAAAGGAATGAATACGTTAGTTTTACGTAAGCATCCCATATTGAAGAAACGCTAGTGTTATTTAGTTTCATTATAGGCATTTGTAAAACTTTTAAAATGTTGCAATAACCGCAATGTATTACTCCTAGTTGCCTCTTTGCAGATAAATTATTAAATGAGTAAAGTTTTTAAAGGTACATAGTTTGTACTCTGACTGTAATGAAGGACCTGAAGCATCTATTATTGTTCAAAATACGTTCCCATAAAAAAAACACGTAGTGTGTTTATTTTTGTATGCGGAATACTCGCTTACGATTTTTTTCAACCAGAATTGTCCGAAAACAAACTTGTTAGCTATTAACAACTTTAATCGACAGGTTTTGAATCCCAGCATCGTTAAATTTATGTATGATAAATCTGCAAGGTTCTTTTTTAACCGACTTCAAAAAAAGGAGGAGGTTCTCAATTCGTCTGTATGTATAATATTTTTTTTTTTTTTTTTTTTTTTTTTATGTATGTTCACCGATATTTTCGTCAATTATAGACGGATTTCAAAAATTTTTTTTTGGTTGGATACAGTTCACTTCCGAGGTGGTCCCATTTTCACCAGTCCCGGATCTGATGATGGGATCCAGGAGAAATCGAGGGCAACCCTCAAATTTTATAGGGACATGTACCGCGTTTTGCATATTATCTGAAGTTATATTGGCATTTGCTTCTGGAAATCATAATCTTATGATGCTGAGCTGATGATGGAAGGTCAACTCCTTAATACTTAGGAGTAAAAGGATAATTCTTTCAATACTGTATACATATTAAGACTACTAGTTATAATATCAGTAGCATTATAGGTGAGCTGAACTAATAGGGTGACCAGTCTAGGATCTGATGATGGGATCCAGGAGAAATCGAGGGCAACCCTCAAATTTTATAGGGACATGTACCGCGTTTTGCATATTATCTGAAGTTATATTGGCATTTGCTTCTGGAAATCATAATCTTATGATGCTGAGCTGATGATGGAAGGTCAACTCCTTAATACTTAGGAGTTAAAGGATAATTCTTTCAATACTGTATACATATTAAGACTACTAGTTATAATATCAGTAGCATTATAGGTGAGCTGAACTAATAGGGTGACCAGTCTAGGATCTGATGATGGGATCCAGGAGAAATCGAGGGCAACCCTCAAATTTTATAGGCACATGTACCGCGTTTTATATATTTTCTGAAGTGATATTGGCATTGCTTCTAGCAATCATAATGTTATGATGCTGAGCTGATGATGGAAGGTCAACTCCTTAATTGTTTGGAGTAAAAGGATAATTCTTTCAATACTGTATACATATTAAGACTACTAGTTATAATATCAGTAGTATTACAGGTGAGCTGAACTAATAGGGTAACAAAAAATTTAACACTAAAAAGTATGAAAAAAATTGTAAACAAAAAAAAACCGCCTTCAAAAACCCGACTCACTAAAAATTACAAAATAATATAATACGAACATTTATAATCATCTGGGTATGAATTTTATATGTTTTTGAAGGCGGTGCCAATCAAAATTTTGAGGAAAAAGAAGCACTCTGTGCTTGTCTGTTTGAAATATAAACGGCACCGCCTTCAACAACTTATAAAATTCATACCCAGATGATTATAAATGTTCGTATTATATTATTTTGTAATTTTTAGTGAGTCGGGTTTTTGAAGGCGGTTTTTTTTTTGTTTACAATTTTTTTAGTTATTGGAGTGTGAGTATTCGTTGGGGACAAAACACTATAGTGTTAACTAACTATAGTTAAGAACAATATCTTTTGATATATCAAAAGATATTGTTCTTGAGGGTCTAGAAACTTCTTCAAATCATTCAAACAGATCAGGCAGTGGGATCTTTGGCTATTTATTTTTTTCTGCATTGACTTACCAGATTTTTAAGTTAGGGGTGTAATGGTCTTCAAAGTCAAAGTCAAAGTCAAAGTCAAAGTTTTATTGCGAACTAAGTGTTGTTACAGGTGTTATTGTTAAACAGGATCTTAAATACTTAGTTACCCTTGTCGGGTAATGCAATATGAGGGCTTAAACTAAACATACAATTTGAAACTTATCCTATTATGTACTACATATTCATTACATAAAATCTATTAACTTAAACTATATTGCCAATCATCATATCAAACATACATAAAATGATTCCTTTTTCCCAGAGGGGTAGGCAAAGATCACTTTCAGCGATCCACTTTTCACCGCTGTGGGAAACGTGACGTGACGGGTTGTGGACCACGTCACCGCCATTCTGCATTCATGGTCTTCCAATTCTATCAAACCGCGCGTTCTGTGGCCAATTCTTGTGGCTGGAGACCAAGAGAGTCTCCACGTAGGTATCAGTGTCAAATAATTAATTTGTTACAGACTAAGAAATATTACGTTAGATTCTTTTTAACACAAAAACACATGCATTGATCTGATCCTGCAGTAAGTAGCTTTAGTGGTAATCGAACCCACGACTCTTGGAACCGTAGGTAGTGAACCTGGGTCACTAACCAATATTCCACCGAGCCATTCAGATTGATATATGAAAGGCTGTTACTATAGGTAACTCCAAAACAACCCGCGCTTCTCCCTCCATAGTACCCCGCTCCTCATCTACCATTCATAACTCAATTGTCGTACCTCAAGCAAATTGGCCAGTTTATTTTGAGATCTCGGTGCTCAACAATTTGCGTGTCAGCCAGTCTGGGAGGATGGGGCCACTTCCCCACTAATGGGCAGACCAAATGTCGTACGTTAGACACGCTAGGAAATGTCAATCTTGGGCTAAAACTGACGGGATAGTGGCGCAATCGGCGGATAGCCCCTAACGACGTTGTGCCTATTATGATAAAGTTTAATTGGGATTGCGAAGTGACTCCTTTATTACTTATCATGTTGGAGTCTTCCGCTTGTTATAGTACTTACTTCGTTATAGATCTTATTTTTTTTTCCTAACTGACTAACGATGATTGCTTCGAGTAGCCTTGCCATCATCACCGGACTTGCGGGGGAGCGGATGGCTCTTACCCCTAATAATCGATTTTATAGTCCACACCACCTTATTTATACTATTAATACATAGTATGCGGTGACTATTGGTATATACAGGGTGTCCCAAAAAGTAGTGTCAAGCGGAAGTCCTGAGATAGAACACCCTGTGGGGCATCCGAAACACCCCTATGTATGTTCCGCGATTTTTTATAGTTTTCGAGTTATGATTTTTTTTCTAAAATTTTGAGAACAACTGACCTAACCGACTAAAAATATTGTAGAGAAAAAAGTATTTGACTTTTTTGAGTAATTTTTTTAGGCAAAAAAATTTTCATGAGTTTTTCTTTAATGCCTAAAATATTTGTCTCCATAACTTATATGGAAATTATCAAAAGTATGGTACAAACTGAAAAGTTACGTTCTGTAAATAATGTCTTACAATTTCAACGTTAAATTTAAAATATTAGGAGGTAGCTGCATGGCTCCTAAGTAACTTTAAAAACTGAGCTAGACTCTCAGCTTTCATAATCATTCATAAAAACTGGTACTTAATGGGCTACTTTTGCTGAAATCGGACTTCAAAGACAGAGAGGTGGAAAAATCATAAACTTTGCCATTTGAATACGAAGTATTATTTGGACATTTTATTATTTCTAAAGTTAATGTGATTGTTAACAATCAAAATTATACCAGAAATGCTAATAAATAACCACTTGAAAGTTTAATTTGTGATAGGTACTTAAAAAATTAATTAAGTTTAAAAATGGGAACTTCATTGAAAAAAAAAAGTTGTTGCTTTTGATTATTTATTGTAAAAAGTTTATTAAAGTCCGTAAAGAAAGCAAAGTTCGTCAAGTTCGTCGTAACAAAGGTATTGCATGTGAAAACAGTGTTAGCACAATGAAACTTAAATTTAACAAAAAAAAGCATCCAAATGTTTGCATCTGAGTGCTCTGCATTAAATTTAGGTTTGTTAACAAACTGACTGAATTTCGGAATAATAAAATGTTCAAATAATGCTTGTTCATCAAATGGCTAATTTTATGATTTTTCCACCTCTCGGTCTTTTTAGTCCGATTTCAGCAAAAATAGCCCATTAAGTACCAGTTTTTATTAATGATTATGAAAGCTGAGAGTTAAACTCAGTTTTTAAAGTTACTTAGGAGCCATGCAACTACCTCCTTATATTTTAAATTTAACGTTGAAATTGTAAGACATAATTTACAGAACGTAACTTTTCAGTTCGAACCATAATTTTGATATTTTCCATATAAGTTATGGAGACAAATATTTTAGGCATTAAAGAAAAACTCATGAAAATTGATTTGCAAAAAGAATTACTCAAAAAAATCAAATACTTTTTTCTCTACAATATTTTTAGTCGGTTAGGTCAGTTGTTCCCAAAATTTTAGAAAAAATATCATAACTCGAAAACTATAAAAAATCGCGGAACATACATGGGGGTGTTTCGGATGCCCCACGGGGTGTTCTATCTCAGGACTTCCGCTTGACACTACTTTTTGGGACACCCTGTATAGCTGTGTTTGTGTTGGTGACATGTTTAGCATTATTAGCTTCTCTCTTTCGCCATAAATGTGGTCTAAAGCCATGTAATACCCCTTCCCTAACATCACTAGTGTACCTACGTCTTATTTCCTTGACGGATGTCCTTTATTTTCATACGGTCCGTGCGGCCGTAATGAGTGCTTGATTGAGACAATTGTTTATGTGATATTATGCCAATTTCTGTTTACAAGCAATTTGGCTTGATTTGTCGCCACGTCCTTAGCTCGTAAAACGATGGTCACGCAACGTTCTCTTTTAAGATTTTATAAAGTGATTTCTCCTTGCATTTTCTTTGAATGAATCAATAATTTAGTTGGGTTATTGTTTAGAAGACCTTTTTCTCTCATATAATTGCGAGTATGCAGGTAGTAAATTCCTAGATGATTCATCCATAATTTACCTATTTTTAAATAAATTAAACTTGTCTCTAAAGTAAAAAAAATACATACAACACAATAATGGAAAAATATTCAGTATGTGACGTTTAGGTATTTCCTATTCCTCTGTAATCAATTGATTAGAACCTTATACCACCCTACGTATTTGCATCATATCTTTATAGAGATATAATATCAATTTTGTATTAGACATTAAACTCTCAGTAAGCTTAAAAGCAGGTAATCACTAAATACTAATCACACACTAATTAGTATTTTCGTTATGTAGTTATTTGCATACAATTGCTTTAAGCTAATTGTAAATTATATTATTTGTGGGAATATAAATATATTCAATAGGGCATATCAAAACAATAACCCCTGAGACTTATAACCCCGCGTAATCCTATGTCTTAAATACGACAATATATATAAACTAGGGCGATCAGGCCTTAGTAGACCACGCTGGCCTGACGTGGCGGGGTTTGAACTGGCGACCTCTCGTATGGCAAGCAACAACCTTAATCACTCGGTCACATGTGTACCTTACTGACTTAATTTATCTATATTTATTTAGAGGAGTATAATTTTCAGAGGTCGTTGCCATCAGAAGTAATAACATAGGCGGTATTGACCCTTGCTGAACTCATAGAAAATCTCTCACCAATTAACCAATTAGGCAATGAGTCAGCACAGGCTAGTTACGACTAGGCTAGACTAGACTGATGTCCTAATTAGGCCGATCAATGCTTTTGAGAAAGAGTCAATGTTCACCAACTGGATAAAATGTGAGGGTTAGCATAGCGTTGAAATATTTGTATCTGAGGTATGTTTAAAAATCACTTAATATCATATTTGTTGGTCTCCAGAATATGCCAGGAAGAGTTAGACCAAATACCTGTTTGAGTATGTTCTACGGTATAAAGTTGGAGTTTAACTTACCCGTTACCTACTTTGTATTTCAACTTTTCTTCTACTGGAACTCTATTGAAGCGGTGTAGGGTGGGCCACGTCTGTCGGATGAATCCTGATGCGCTCAAAATGGTCTTCCATCTATGAGCATTGACAAAATAAAGTTGACAAAATAGTAACCTGGAAGCTTGTGCCAAGAACTGGTCTGGAAATCGACAGCTTTAAAGTGAATTGGAATCGGAAGGCTTTTGCTCAGCAGTGGGATAGAATAGAGCTAAATAAATAAAATCTAACAGCTTTAACTCACATAATATCTTGACGACCCTAATTGTTTACTCAAGTCTAGTCGGCAATGAAACAAAACGTTTTGGCGCGGGTTTTTATTAAGCGAATTGGAACCACTGGCTTATTAGCCGGATTCGTTTGGAGTTTTATTGGCCGCGATGTCATGACACGCCCGAGTGGATTGTTAAGAACTGTCAATATTGACCAGTTGTGCCGCGGGACAATATTCGATTTAGCAGTTCGACGACACGGGGTTATTGTTGTGCGTAAATCTACAAAATGATGTCATGTCTCAGAATACCTGTAAGTAGGTACAATAACTGGATTTCGCACATTTCCTGTAACACATACAATATACGTTTTTGCATGCTTGTGATTTCCTAGGGGTAGACAGAAACGAATTTAGGCTTTATTAAAACGGCAATTAGAATACAAATAAAGTGACGAGTGGCTCTGCCTGTGGGTTTACGCAGTTACTCAATACACCATTAGTCGCATTTTACGACGGGAAAGACATAATGTAGTATTAAAGTACATGAGAGGCAGGAATTGACTTTCAAAATCTTTCAACTTAGGTTTTTTTTACCAATTGCTTTGACTGAAAAACACCACTTGGCGACGACATATCCAGTTAGTAAATATGTAAGGCACTGTTCAACTTTGATGATATGGTAGTAGGTACCTATGTAGTTCTGTTTATTTGAAACGTGTCCAACTCCTAAATAAAGATATATTGAAAAGCAAATATTTGATAAGTGATTGATGGTGCTAACAATGCTTGTTCTTACATATTTTTGCAACGAATTTGTCATCGATGCAGATTTGATATCGGTTTTATAATAGAGTCAACTCAATTAAATAATGTATGTATAGTTATAAATAAAATAATTCCCGGAAAACGAAATAATAATCTTATATACCATTAATTTGATTAAGCTGTAGTTTGAAGAAATAAATCTATTTTGGTGATTTCAATGTTCGATTGGGAATTGTATATCATTACAATTTATTTACACGTCTAGATATTATCAGTTATCAGTGCCAATCAAACAAGCACGATTATGCTATTTGCACTTATGTTAAAGTTGCCAATAATTAAGGTAAATACATTTTTATATTGTCAAATTTAGGATAACTAACTGCTGTTGGTTCTGTGCCTGATTTCTCACCGTTCATGTCTCAACGAACTGTAAGAGTAAAGGAACAAAGTGGATCTATTTATGTTCTTGCTAATTTATTATGTTCTTTGCAGTTAGGCTAGCTGCTAGTCTCAATGAGATCGGGTGCAGGTGGGATACACAAACTTTTTTATTTAAAAAATCTTGCAGTTTGACTAGTTTATGTGGATTCGTATTTCCGTCATTCGATATCCAAGCCACATAGTGTTCCAATACAGCCTAGACCGGTTGGCTGACCTAGGCGATGTGAAAACTCGAGAAAGCATGTTCTGCTTCCAAAGACTCATTGTAAGCATGCTTAAACGGTAAACAATTTTGCAAGCTTTTGTTTGCAAGTCTAGCAATGAGCTTTGTAACTAGATTCTAGTTTGTTGGAATCCGAATCTGGTATGCTTGATATCCGTAACACAAATGCTTCAGTATCTTGCATCGCATTATAGGATCGGTACATATGTGTATGTTGCGAGATATTTATTGGTCCTGCAAGTTTAATTTCACTAATTTCCTGTTTCTTCGATAGAACTGAATTGTATCATTGGATTTTATTGAAAAGTGCACCAATTATATGGATCCATAATTGTTATTATAAGTTCTAGCGTAGGCACTAACAAGTGTGCATTTAAATAATTTATTATGTGCTTCTCGCTTTGCAGAACATGTCCAGTATTAAGATTGCGTGATGACTTCATTATTTTTCTACAAGCATAGCAGGATTGATACGTGTATACGACTAGACCACGCCAGTCTTATGAAAAATAGTTCATATGACTAGCGTCAAGTCTAAACTTGAAGTAAATGATTTACGATCTTTTATAGACTTGCCTTAAGATTCCGGACTTATTAGTTCGACGCTCTGTACTTGTATTTACAAAGATAACATTCTTCTTCTGTTCTCTAAAAGATGATGGCAAATTCTGTGTTCTGCCCAGTACTTAAGATTTACAAAAAGTATGGGATTTCTTAACGTTACGAACCAGTTTGTAGAAACTAACATCCCAGCTACTTTGATCTTCGAATCATCAGAACCAGACGCGGCATCTTTTATCTTCGTCAGAGAAAGTGACATTTGAAATGTCAAAGCCTTCGCATTAGAATACAATGGGACGAGCAAAAACATGTCTGCCGGTAGGCTGCGGCCGTAATGGCGGTTTCACTCTCGACGTCAACAGTTATTGTCTCGGCATTCAGTTTGATATCATGATGATATTGCTTTTAGTTTCGCAGGATAGCCCTTCAACCTATTTCTGTAAAGGCGGTCAATCTCATAATACTTTCAGTCAAGTTACTTCCCCTATTCTCAAAGATTGTCAAAACGAGCATGATCGCTATAAGAACAAATATGAGCTCAATGAAAATGCAAATCTGCTTATAATCAATACACGTTATGTGTGTGACTGTACATGTAATGTTACGAATAGTATAATAAAACTTTCATGAAAAGAAAAACTAAACAATTAAAGCTTTGTTTATGACTTACGCGTGTAGTGGGTTCAATTAATTTGGTACTCGTTTCAACACTATAAGGTCGAGCTATTGAACACTAGATACTATCCAGGCTTGAAAATTACGGTCTGGCTGAATATAAAAACATGAACGGTGTGAACGTCCATACCTATTTGGTGTTATGCTTTCCGCAATAGCAGCTACCGTAAAAATCGTTTAAAATATATTAAAGACGTTTTAGTCCCGCCGATAAAAGTAAGAAAATCGGAAATATGTGGTCCATAGTTTTTCTGCCATGGTCTTATTTAGTTAAAGACTTTTATAGTTTTTATGTTGAGTTATTATGTTGAGAAGGGTTTGTTTATAATAGTGTTCATTTCCTCACTTACGGGCACAGAAAACTGATCGAACCTAATAGACTGCTTTATAATCTAATCGTATAACTAATATAATCGTATAACTTGGGCCGTCATTTCCTTAGTCCCTGGACTAAAACGAACGCGGACCTGGGGGCTTAGACAAAGTAACAATATGAAAACGATAACGAAGTTCGAAAGAACAAAATGTATGGGATTGACCACGTGATTTATCGCGTCTTATGTCAATCCCATACACTTTATTCTTTTCGAAATTCGTTATCGTTTCGATATTGTTACTTTGTCTACGGGACCTGTATAATTAAACAACATTGCAAGCTTATTGATTGAAGCGTCGATGGCAGAGTGGTTAAAGTCGTTGCTTGCCTTGCGAGAGGTCGCTTTTTCAAACCCCGCCAGGTACCAATGTGTTTTTCAAATTTGAAATTTATATGTCCCGTCATTCGCTTTAACGGTGAAGGAAAACATCGTGAGGATACCAGCCCACCTTAGAATTTATTCAACGTTGTGTGAGCCATATCAGAGGCCTACGGGCGGTTTAAAAACTCTTGACACCAGGTTGTTCATCAACCATACGATAAGAAGAAGAAGAAGAAGCAAGCTTATTGATCATTTCACCCGCGTCCCGAGGGAACTACTTCCCGTACCGGGATAAAATATAGCCTATGTTACTTCTGAATAATGCAGCTTTCTAATGGTGTAAAAATTATTGCAATCGGTCCAGTAGTTTTTGAGTTTATTCGTTACAAACATACAAAAATACAAATATTTCCTCTTTATAATATTAGTGTAGATGTAGATATACCAGCCAACCAGGCCATCTCTCCACCTGGTGGGGGGGGGGGGGGGGAAGGGGGGCGCACACAGTTCACATGAGATTGACAGGTACAAGAGAAACCCTAGACCTAGACCTGCATAGATACCGTATCACGCCCTGCCTCAAGAGCCCGGGATTTTAGGAGGGAGGAAACAAATGAACTGGAAGGGCAGGCCTTAAAACAATCCACCCCTGACTTGTACTTTGATGAGTAGTGTATAATAACAATTCTGCCAGTGTTATAATGAATGTAAGAATAAATACACGACACGTGCCTCTTGGTATTCAAGGTGATGTTTATAGAATAACAACGTACGCTCTGGTACTAAAATAATCGTTAGAAGCTGTAATAAACTAATGAAAATATCTTAAGTGTCTAGATTAAACTTGTTTGTTTAGTTAAAGCTTGCATTAAATAATAAGTATGTATCCCGAAACGGTGTATGTATGTAGTAAGTAGGTAACTTCAAAAAAACATATTTTGGACTATTTATAAGTTTTATAGTATTTTACACGCCACTTTTGAATCTTTTTATTTGAGAAGAGGTTGCTTAATTTATTATGTTACATTATCTTTACATTTTCTTCTATGTATTGTTAACTTAGTTTACGTATTGAACTATACAAAAACCTTGCCCTGAATAAAAACCAAAAATTTATTTGTTAATTTATGTTTATATGTATTTCAGTATTAATTTATACGAATTGTACCTATAAGAGGTTTGCAGAATGCTCTCAATACAGCAATAAACTATGCGCAAATAATATCCGTAGCGAAGCGCTGTTATGTTATCGAAGTGATAAGGTTCTTGCTAATTAAATTAGCCGGTGTATTAAATCAACATACAGTCAAATAAATCAGAGTTTATGTTGGTTATGATGGTTTTGAGATATCCAGTGACAATATATAGCAATAAGTTTAATACTATCTGTACCACACGACGAACTTGAAAACCAGGAAGAGATACTATGTAAAATTTAAAGAAATACAAAATAAAGAGTCTGACAAATAAAGTCGGTGAATAACACAGTCGACGGAATATAGAAAAAAAACATTCATAATGCAAATGCAAAGTGGTGCAGAACAGTAATCTCGGAATTTCCAACAAGTTAGAGTCTTCATTAAGTACTGTACATATTAATTACTTTGAGCTAATTGAGGTCTCGATTTTCTATTACCCTTGTGATTAGCGACCTTTTGACATCGGACTGTAAACACGCTTACAAGTTTACCGCTGTATCAGATGATATCAACTCGAATACAATTATATAAACTGGAATCAATGACGAATACTGTTTTTGTCCCTCTAATTGGCGCCACTGTAGAGTGGGGTCCTAAAGTACGACTGCGATAGATTGTCATTGCGGGCGCTAAGACAAAAAAATGCAAACATAATGACATGTAATATAATAGAATAGAACAATACTCCTAAAGAAGATAGACATATAAACACATGCAATCCTGTTTTGCTAAAAAAAACAGAAATCCAATGAACTAATTAAAATTAATAGCTTTGGGCGACTTTGTAGCTTTTAAAGCTTTTAATTTTATCGCCATTTTATTAAAATCCGCCATTTTGTCTTTTATTATTTTAATATGGTACCTATCCATCCATATACTGATGATGACTGTACCTATCCATCCCGTGTCTCACTCTCGTGTCACTGATTTTTGGAATCAGAACCAACAGTGGTTTTACTGATGAGTGGTTGATGTTAATGAGATCAATGTACATATGTACTTAATGTTGTTATGACATTGTCTGATATTTTTTATCGATCGTTACAGACATTTTGATATAGGGTACCTACATAATATCCATCCCGTGTCTCTGATCTTTGGAATCAGAACCAACAGTGGTTTTAATGATGAGTAGTTGATGTTAATGAGATCAATGTACAGATGTAGGTACTTCATGTTGTTGTGGCATTGTCTGATATTTATTTATCGATCGTTGCAGATGCAGACGATCTTGCACCACAACAGCAGCGGCGCGGCCGCGTACACCGGCAGGCTGAAGCGGAGAGAGGTGCATCGCGCCATCTCGCTGCACCCCGTCAAGGACCACCGGCACATGTACAGACTACACTCGTATTTCAAGGTAAATCATAAATAAATACCGACCTTTTTTTCCTAACTGACATACGATCTATACGGCTTGGAGTAGCCTCGTCATCGAACTTGCGGAGGTGCTCTCTCCCTTGATTTTGGAACTCAATGGAGGACAGCCAACTGCTCAGGACATTTATAGTGCACAAGTGTGCGGTGCGCGCAAACTCGAGTGCACTCTCTGTTCCCTTACTTTTATAGTTCGGTAGACGGCAATATGATATGACTGATGTGAGATGCGTACAATCGCCAACATTCTGACATTGGGCTGAGTAATTTCTATTTATTTATTTATTTATTTTAGGAAGATCAGGATTAACATTTTTAACATAGGATAATAATAATAACAATTAAGAAATCACTTATAGATCCTCACAGATAAAAACAGAAACACTCACATAAATTTTAATCGAACTCGGAATCGAACCGGGAACCTCTCGGTAAATAAATAAACATCCAGACACGGAACAAACACTGATCACACCAATATTTATCCTGAGTATCTTATCAATGACTCAAGGATACAAGACCTTAGGGATGAGAGCCACCCGATCCCTCGCATGTCCGGTGTTGATGACCAGGCTACTCCAAGCCTTCGTAGTCACTTAGGTAAAAAAGGGTCGTGTGTGTGTTATTCCCATTCTTAAATTTCACACATAGCCGTACTATACGCGTATACTGTAAGCGTTACATTTAAATCAATCTTAATTAAATCCAAAGGTTATCTATACTCGTGATATGAAATATGCACATAAATATTGGTGTTTGGTAAATATAACAATCGGTTATCTATCTGTGCAATTTTGTTTTCAATTGACGCAATGCAACATCCCACAATGTTGTTGTTCACACACGCTATTTAGAAAAGAGTTGTCATGTTCCTGATAATATCTTTTTTAAGCTTAAATTGTTTGTAATATCAAGAAAACACTGTAGTACTAGTATTTGTTCGGTTCATATCAAAATTTTCTTGGATATTTTACAACTTCAAAGACTGATGAATTTTTGAAAACCTTTCACATTGCCAATAGTTTACTTATGAGGAGTAAAGTTAAAAATGGCATCAACTGCGTTAGGACTTTAACGCTTTTGTAAAATTAGAATTATGTTGAAGATACGTCGGCTTTGTTTATAAACTTGTTGCTTTGATCTTTATGGCTACGTTAATGGACCAAAGGGTTTTGTTTAATTTGCGAGGATATTTTAGGTCACAGCCAAGGTTAGGCCATTAAAACCACGGTGCAGATTTAGACTGGTTTCAGCGTAAATGGCCGGGTCGTAAAATGGACCAAATAATATTTTGTTCTCAGGCAATGTCAAAGTCATGAGCATTAAATTGGGTAGTTTCGATCGGATCAACAAAATATGGTATGGAAGTGAGATTGAACAGAATAATCATTATAATTATTACTTAGCTTCATGAAAAAATAGTACCTAAACAGATTTTTGAATCATACTAGAGAAACATACCAGATCTGATTCTAAATTCTAAGACCGCTGGTAATTTCTATTGTCTTTTAAAGATCGTACTTATTCCATCAAACATACATTAAGGTGCACGTCTTCAAAGCCCTCTTATTAATAATCCGCAAACAAAGATATATTTATGGTCCAGACTTAATGCTTATTATCATTATCAGAAGCTATAAAATGTGCACAATGGATAATTGTTTTGGATGCCATTTTTTGCATCAGACCATAAATACGATAACGAGTGCCAATGACCGAGACTTTGCGTTATCTGGAGGGCTCTATGGTGACCTCGGGATAAAGGGCCTTTGTGTTTCAAACGTTGGCACACTTAC